>CM067320.1:81231991-81514491 GCA_034231615.1 Meghimatium bilineatum
AACACCATATTAAAGAAAAAGCTAAAAAAAATATTCGGTCACGTTAAGAGACATGACGGTATGGTGAGAGTCATATTGGAGGGGATGATAGAAGGTAACGGAGGTAAGGGCCGACCTAGACGCTGGTAGACAGAAGACACACAGGAATTCCTGCACATATTCCTAAAAGAGGAGGAACAACTTGCTCAAGACCGAGGAGAATTCAATAGATCCATATGGAAGACAACGTTCTGAAAAGAATATGTCACGTGATAATGATGACCGGATAGGGGCCCTTGTTTGGATTTCGGTTAGTCTATTTATATATATGGACTCGCCTTCGCTATTTGTGGTATGCGATTCCAAGTATGTAAATAGTGACCAATCGAAAGTCCAACAGTAATAAAAAGTGTAACAAATTATAAGTACGGAAAAACCCGTTTGCTCCAGTTGCAAAGAGATTCGGTGCTGTTAGAACGGACCTGGTTCAATTCCCGTTAGTCTCTTGAATTTTTAATTTATCCTTTTGCTTCTTATTTGAATTTACTTGTATCAGCTATTATATGAAGCAGCATTGTACTGTTTCTATGTTATTTATGTTTACAAGAAGACCTATTGGCCCAAAGTAGTACGAATATGAATGTTATATTTTTGTGTTACTGAGGATACGTCAATACTTGTACCGGATAATATTTGTTGATGTAATAGTCCTTGCCTCGATTGGTTAGTTCTCAGTGACTTGAGTGCAAAGTTTGGATATATTGTTAAAATCACATTTTTTGGGGGGGGGGATGCGGTTAGTCAAGTATGGAAAAACCCGTTTACTTCAGTTGCAAGACGATTCTTGAATTTACTAACTTACTGTAGGGATCACTGAGTCAACTTCAGAAAACCTGCACTTTTTAAAGAATGGGATTGAACTGCCATGGGTGGAACTACACAGTAGCAGTTGGATAATGACAACAGAACAACAGAACAAACAATGAATTTTAAAAACAAGCAAAAATAAATACAAATACTTGTGAACGATTGAATAATTGAGTTGACATGTACATGGGAAACGATTAATTGATACAGTGCAGTATGAATGAAGCTACCTGGGAGAATTGGATGAAACTGTAATCACCGAACTATGTACCCAACAGAGCACATGATATTGATTGCTTCATTGATTAACTGGTGAAAAAAAGTGATGCTAAAAAGGGATAATTTAATTACCAGCAACTCAGTTCGTGCTTTTCTCTATGTTTAGTGTGTTACATTTCTTACGTGAAGAGAAAACGTGAACGCTGTGTTTATACGACTGACAACCGTTATCAGGGAATACAACAGTCACAGGAAATCAATATCATCTGCAATTTTTAACGGCCAATCAATCTATGTTATTTTTACAATTTATTATCATAAATTAGCATATCCGGTCTATATAATAAATGTCACTCGGGTTGTTAAATAGGGCGTGTGTTTCCACCGAATCTCCCGTCTACTATACAGTCATGTGGACTGAATTGGTCACACTGGTCAACATCAAAGTTGCTGTCTATGTTTTTGTTTTTTTTACAGATTTATGATAATTTTATTGTGCTGAATCCAAAAATTACATTGGTTTTGCTCAATCAGGTCAGGTATTTTTTATCTAGCACCACATGTTTTTTTTTATAGGTGGGTCATGTTCCATGTCAAATCAATCAGTAAAACGACAATTGATTTCCACACATTTGTTCAAAAGTGTGTTTTTCTCCTATTTAAAAGGACGAATTATATAGAAAGCAAGTGTTTTATTGTGACATGTATGGATATGTTCACGCCATATGTTGCAAAATTTCTTAATCTATCTTGGAATATACAAATTATGAAGATTTCACATGTTTAAACTTACTAGTATTGCTGATTTTTGTGTGTATTTTTAAATGTTTCAATTGATTCAAATGGTTTAAACTAGAAGATATTGCATAAATAAGCCTTACATCTTCTGCTACATCTGCGGTGAATACACCCTCGTTTCTAATAGGAATCCAGTCACAACTTTCATAAAACAAGCTTACCATACGTATTTTGGTATAAAACTTGACCAGGATAAAGCTTCGTTCCTTACATGGTATGTAAGCCATGCACTGAATACCTGAATCAATGGATTAAAAGCAAGAAGAGCAGTCTGAAATTTGGAATACCCATGGTTTGGAGGGATCCCACAAACCATGACTCTGACTGCTATTTCTGCGCTATTGGTGTGACTGGGATCAATAGAAAGAATCGAAATGTCCTCAGGTATCCTGATCTTGAATCAGCACGTCGTCCTGTAGCTCACTCTGATGAATGTCCTGTCTATGCAGAACTCCCTGACATCAGTTATGAAGATTCTTCCAGTTTTCTAGAAGGTCAAGAGGAGAATGAAAAAGAAGAGACATTTAGCGATGATGCTCCACATACTTTTTTTTTACCGAAATGAGCTTAACGATCTTGTTCATGATCTCAATTTGTCAAAGTCCTGAGCTGAGTTCTTGGCATCCATATTAAAAGAAAAGAACCTCTTGTTTGACAGTACACGCATCACTTTTCATCGCAACAAGCATCAAGAGTTCCTCCATTTCTTCTATGAAGAGAAGGACTTGATGTACTGTACAGATATTGTTCACCTTCTACAGAAGCTTGGAGTGCAACATTATTAACCCAGAGATTGGAGACTGTTCATTCAAGATATGCTACATGATGATGATATTCCTTATCAGGAAAAACTATACGAAAACGGAGGAAAAACTGTTACAGTAATATTGGATTGGACTGGGCGAGTATTTCTTCACGTTTCTTTTGCCAGTAACTTCTTGCTAGACAATTTCACCCCCTACATTCAATTGTCTAAGATAAAGTTCGTAGATTCTCTTCAGAGATAATGAAGGTTGTTTAAGGCTTATATCAACTTCTACCAACTTCTATCAACTTCTATCAACTTCTATCAACTTCTATCAACTTTTATCAACTTCTATCAACTTCTATCTACTTATATGAACTTCTATCAACTTATATGAACTTCTATCAACTTCTATCAACTTCTATCAACTTTTATCAACTTCTATCAACTTCTATCTACTTATATGAACTTCTATCAACTTCTATCACCTTCTATCAACTTCTATCAACTTCTATCAATTTCTATCACCTTCTATCAACTTCTATCAACTTTTATCATTCAAATGTTTACCTTCCCATGTCTCATTCTCTAGAATGTGCCCCTATACAATTTTCAAATCTTTTTTAATTCCTCACTCAAGTCTATGTGGTCCCTTTAAGTGGTACACGCTGAGAATCTCTGTATTAGAATGGGTACCTTCAATGAGTGCACGCAGAGAATCTCTGTACTAGATTAACTTCGCGAGAAATACTCTAAAAACAATGGAATGTTTATGTAAAGAAAAATACAAGTATTAAAAACTGGAAGTGATAAAAGAACAAAACAGACAGGAAACAGATTCATACATAAAACATAAACATCATGGGGATATGAAGTACACTAGGAGAAATGGCTGCAGTGTACCGTACATCGATATACGAGTTTAAACAAGGACATACTTAATGATAAGATACGAGGAGCAATATTTTATCAATAGCTTGGATGTAACGGGTACAAAAATGATCAGTACCCAGGGCTGTAGATACATCTTCATTTTGGGGAAGGGGTATATGCGTTTAGCTTACAATATTGTCATTTGCAAATTATTGTGAACATATTCTTCTTCTTCTTCTTTCGTTCACTTGAAACATGTCTATATCTGTAATTCTGTCTCCTTAATAAAACTCACTGTCTTTTGTAGTTCATACAGTGTCCCATAGAGTTTTGATTCCAGTGTTGTTTCCTCTGGCCAATATGTCTGCCTCAGCGTTTCATGCTCAGAACACTCTTGAAGTATATGTTTGGCACTCTGTGCTGCCTGTCCACATGTACACATGGCCGTGTTGCCAATTTTGAACTTTGTATACATGTGACTGCGGAGTCGGTTGTGTCCTGTTCTGAGACGTAGAATTATAACTTGTTCTGATCTGTTCATATTGTGATAGTCATCTTGTGTTGGTGTTTGTGGCTTTCTTATTGACTTTATCATCTGTTTTTTCTGATGGTAGGTGATTGGTATATCTGGTTGGTCTTCGGCAGCACCTTCCTTAGCCAGTTGGTCTGCTTTTTCATTTCCTGGTATTCCACAGTGAGAGGGTATCCACTGCATGGTTACCCTATACTGGTAAGACAATTCGCTAAGTAGTTTTTTTAAGTCTGTTAGTTTTCCAGACTGGAGAGCTTGAAGCACTGACCTTGCATCTGTCAGGAATACCACAGGCTGTAGGTCAGAGTTGGAGTTCAGCAGTTTTTTAGCTGCCACACTAATTGCCTGGATTTCTGCATCATAATTATTGCAGAATTTTCCTGTCGGTGTTCTGATTGTATCTCTAGGCTTGTGTGGATATTCTATATATACACCTGCACCTCCATTCCTCACAGCATTCTGTGCTGACCCATCTGTGTACACTCTGACCCATATATCTTGTGGATATTCCTCATCCAGGAAACTGAGGGTGATTGTCATTCGCTGCACACTGTTCTGTTCGTCCTCGCTTAGTATTCCTTTCACATGGGTCTGAATGTATATTGGCATTCCATGGCTTTCACTCCACGGGGTTTGCTCTGGTACAGACCTTAAGGGGCTGCCAACTTCAGGTAGGTCTGTAAGTTGTCTACGGAGTCGTTTAGCTTGATGGATAAAGCTGCTCCTTTTCAGTCGTCCCATTGCTAGATTTTGGAATCTTTCCTTCATTGGATGACTTGGCATACACTGAAACTTTTCTGCTTGAATTAGTACTTTTGTGTCTCTGCGTTCGCCAAGTGTTTGCATTCTTCCCATTTTCTGCATCTCTGCTATGGGTGTTGATTTCATTGCTCCCAACATTATTCTAAGTGCCTGGTTTTGCACTTTATCTAGATCTTGTAATGTGGTGTTTGATGCAGGACACCACGCAGCTGAACCGTATTCCAGGTGTGGTCTTATGCCTTGCTGGTAAACTTTACTGAGTATATTTCCACTGGCTCCCCATGTGGTTCCACTTAGTTTTCTCAGGATAGCTAGCTTCCTCCTGGCTTTTGTTGTTGCTTTGTTTATGTGCTGCTTCCATGTCAGCTTATCATCAAAAGTAACTCCGAGGTATGTGGGTTGTTTGTCTTCTTTCAAGAGCTCTCCATCTATCTTGATATGACCAGCTTTTTGTTTTGGTGAGAGGGTAAAGAGTGTAGTGCTGCACTTATCTGTGTTAATGCTGACGCACCATCTATTAGCCCATAAGGTTAGGGCATCGATAGCTCTTTGTATTTGTTTAGTGGCCACTGTTGCATGTTCTTCCGTGCACCAGATCACCAGGTCGTCAGCATACATTGCCACTTTGATCCCGTGAGGTAGTTCAGCAACTAGGTCATTGATGTAAACCAAGAAAAGTGTGGGTGACAGGACTCCTCCCTGGGGGACTCCATGACGCAGTAGAACTTTCTTGCTCTTGCGACCATCTAATTGTACCCTGGCTCTTCTATTATGCAGGTATGCTTTTACCCATTTGTACATTCTTGAGCTAACCCTGCAATTTCGCAATTTCTTTAGGAGCCCTTCTTTCCAGACCTTATCAAATGCTTTCCTGAGGTCTATCCATGCTGCTAGTACCAGTTTCTTTTCTTGGAAGGCATCCTCAATCTCTTGGGAGAGGTAGGTTGCCTGATCTTCAGTAGAGTAACACTGTCTGAAACCTGCTTGCTGTGATACAAGAAGGTTTTCACTTTCAAGGTACCACTGCATCCTAAGATTGATAATGCGTTCCATTGTTTTACATAGACAGCTTGTGAGGCTGATGGGCCTGTAGTTGGAGACTGTGTTGCCATCTTTTCCTGATTTGAGGAGTGGTATCATTATTGCTTCTCTCCACGCCTGTGGTACATTACCTGTGGACCAGCTTGTGTTAAAGATCTGCAGTAGCTTTGCTCTTGCTGCACTTCCCAGGTTTCTAATCATTTCATTGGACACTCCATCAGCTCCAGGGGACTTTTTCATTTTCAATTTGGATATTGCATGCTCCAGTTCTCTCATTGTGATTGGTGCCTCCATGACTTCAGGTATAGGTTCACCTTGTCCAATGTTTTGCTGGTTCTCTCGAACCTCCTGTTGTTTGTCTGGGCTGACTTTGACGTTATTGTCTTCTGCAAAGGAATCTGCAAAGTAATCAGCTGCATGTTTACCTGTTAAAATGTTTCTATCTTTATAAAGTGTGATCTTGGTATTTCTCCCTGTACCTTCATCATTTAGTTGTTTTACAAGTTTCCATAATTTCCTAGTATCTCTTTCTAGGTTCAGCGACTCTGTTTTTTCTTTCCAGCTGCTCCGTCTGGCTTGCAACTTGGCTCTTTGAAATTTAGCCTTTGTTTGCTGATATTTGTTGTGATGTTCTTGGCTAGGTCTGTTCTCGGCCTGCTTTCTAGATGTTTCCATCTCATTTTGCAGCTTTTCCAGTTCATCATTCCAGTAGGGTTTGTAGTTTTTGCGTGCCCCCCTGGGTATGGTTTTACTAGCAGCATGTAGTATACATCTATTAAATTCACTCACTGCTCTATTGATGTCTTTGTCCAAGTTCATGTCCTTAGCTAGAACACTGGTTAAATGCTGGTACATTTTCCAGTCTGCCCTCTTATAGTTCCACCTAGTGAGCGTGCTGCTGTCCTTGGTATATTCATTGTGAATTTCCAGAAATACTGGTCTGTGGTCACTACCCCCAAGCTGCTTTCCAACGACACGTGTGATGTTCCATTCCAGGCCTGGTGAGTAGAATGCCAGGTCTGGTGTAGAGGTGGTGTGCCATGCTCTCGAGTAGAAGGTTGGTGAGTCTGCTGGCTGGTTAATAAGAATGAGATTATTTTCATCCTGCCAGCTCTCAAGTTCCTCACCTCTCTTGTCGATATGATCGTAGCCCCAGCTCTGAGAGTGGCTGTTGAAGTCACCACACACCATAAGCCTTTCTTTGTCTGGAATTGTGTCTAGTGCCAATGGTTTATCATTTGGGCAGTAGTAGTTCAGGAGATGGAATTCTGCACTGTCTGTTTTTAGGTGGAGCATCTGGTATTCTGCCCCGTCCATGTATACTTCCAGCTGACATGCGCTGATATTGTTTTTAACTAGTGTCAGAATTCCACCCTTTCGCCTGTCTTTTCGGTCAGATCGGTAGCACTGGTAGCCTCTGATTTTGAAGGCTATGTCGCTGCTGAGGTGTGTTTCTTGGATACAGCATATATTTACTTGTTCTTCACTGAGGACATTTTCAAGTTCCAATTTTTTGCTGTATCCATCTCTTTTACTGTTAACTCCCTCAGCATTCCAGTGCATTATTTTTATTGGTCGTTTGTTTGTTTGGCCAGTAGCTCTATTCCCTTGCCTCCTGGCTCCTCGGGGCAATTGAGAAGGACTTCCAGTAACTGAGGTTGGGCCCTTTCGAGGTATAGGGCCCGGCACCGTCCCTGCCTGAACGTCCGCCACAGGGCAGGCACCATACCGTTTATTAGATGCAAACATGTTTCCATTGTGTTTTATGCGTGGCAACCTGATTATCTGTGCGCCTTTTGGCTGGTTGCCTCCGTCTTCAGCACTCTGCTTACTTGGGCCGGACTATGGTCCTGCTCGAGTGGGAGTGCCCGACCAGTCTTAGTTTCCAGCCTCTGATGGCTGAACTAAGCCCCATCACCACTTCAAGGTTCTGGCCTCGATGGGGATTGTGAACATATAAAACAGTTTTCCACGTTACGGTCCCACAGAGACCTTTCTCAAGAAACACATACCAAAATATTTTTCTCATGTGAGAAAAACATATCCAAGTCATCCCAGTTTTAAATATATTTATATCTTTGTGTTTTTGTTTATTGTAATGTGTTTTTTGAGAAATTTCCCTGTTGGACCGTAACGTGGAAAATTGTCCTTTTTCTTTGTTTTATTATTTATTTATCTTTAATATTGTTAGGATTTTATATAAACCTTTATAATTAGTATTTACCACGAATCTACGGAATTTATTAGATCAATTGAAATGTATATCTAAAGCATAAACAATGTTCTGGCAGAATTACGAATATTTTTAAAGAAAAGTTGAACATCTTGTTTACTATTTTAGAAATAAACAAGAATTATTAATATTGTCACATAGCAGTTTATTATGTAGTGACATGAGATGTACGTCACCTCACAATACCTAGCGACGTATTTCCGTGAGGTAAGTGAGGTCAGTTATCGTGTGGGTTGCATCTACCTTTCATACCTGTGCGAGTCAGGTATGCCTACATCTTGGTCTACTGAAGTGTAAACGTGCCGAGAAGGATTCAAACTTTTGTAAACAAGTGCTACAGATTTTTGTTATATAGAACACAAACTACAGATGTTTGTTATATAGAACACAAGCTACAGATTTTTGTTACATAGAACACAAACTACATATTTTTATTATATAGAACACAAGCTACAGATGTTTGCTTTATAGAAGACAAAGCAAATATATTTGTCCAGCAGTACATATACAAATTTACAAGTTATCAAGAACTACTTATGACAGTGCTGATACAAATGTGCAAGTTATCAAGAACTACTTATGACAGTGCTGATACTGTGTAAACGTGTTTGTTTTGGACATGTAAAAAGATACGACTCGTTGTCTAAATTTATTTTGCAAGGAACAGTAATGGAGGAGGAGAAGAAGGAGAAGAGGGGACAGGGAAACTCCTAGATTGATAAAGGAATGGTCTAGGGTTGATATTTTCTAGATTCCGAATTTCTGAGGATAGAGTTGTTTGGAGAGCTTTTTCTGGGGATATATCCAGCATGGTACCTCTACCACCCTGACGAGTTATGGGTCTTAGTATTAACTATCTCTAGAATTGTATTCAGACTCCGGTGAACAATCAGCGCTATATCTACCTATTAAATTACATTTTTACGGTAACAATATTTCTTGTTTGAAGTGTTTATTACGAGCAACATCTGTTTTACAACTGGCATCAAAAACTCACATAAATAATTCAAGGAAGTGTGGGGCTCTCACGCTAGGAAACAGTATGGTTGCTACAATCATTTTACGTTTATTGATTTTTATCAAATTTTGTTTTGATTTCTCCGAAAGTTTGGCTTTGGAGTGGTTTCAGTTTGGACTAGTCTATTATGTTAATATCAGCCAATATGTCCATCATACAAGGTAAATACAATAAAATAATTCTAAAACAATTCCTAAATCACATATTACATATGATCGTCTTTGTTAACATTTGTGTTCAATCGGAAGAAGTACAATAGTAATTCAATTATTAGTATGAAAGATTTTAACATATATTTTCACGTCACGTTTACTACTTTTGTTAATATAAGTATATATTTTCACGTCACACTTACTACTTTTGTTAATATAAGTATATATTTTTACGTCACACTTACTACTTTTGTTAATATAAGGATATATTTTCACGTCACACTTACTACTTTTGTTAATATAAGTATATATTTTCACGTCACACTTACTACTTTTGTTAATATAAATATATATTTTCACTTCAGATTGACTACTTTTGTTAATATAAATATATATTTTCACGTCACACTTACTACTTTTGTTAATATACGTATATATTTTCACTTCAGATTTACTACTTTTGTTAACATAAATATATATTTTCACTTCAAATTTACTACTTTTGCTAATATAAATATATATTTTCAAGTCAGATTTAGTACCTTTGCCACGTAATCATTAGACACAAAAAAACATACTATGGCACACGTAATCATGAGACACACAAAAACATATGATGGCACACGTAATCATGAGACACACAAAAACATACGATGACACACGTAATTACGAGACACACATAAAAGCACACGATGGCACATGTAATGATGAGACACATAAAAGCACACGATCGCACACGTAATCATGTGACACACAAAAGCACAGGATGGCACAGGTAGTTCTGAGATTCAATGTATATAATGTGGAGGCCTAGCCTGCTGTTGCTAGCAGTCACATTGACCATCTCATTGAATTGTACCTTGTACTTTCTACTATATTTATCACCAAGACTACTGTCATCTTGATGACATCACTTAGAAAGTTAGCTGGTATAACGGCAGTAGTAATATATTTCTTCTTCCTCTTCTTCAGTGTTTATTCTCCAAAATTTTGCTGGATCTCCCTTGTAGCAGGACAACTGTCCATCTAGATTTCCAGCAAGATGTGGTCCAGAGAATGGAAATGCGTTGTGTCGTCGTTTTATTTGAACCAATGGCACTTTCGTCTTCGGTGGGTTAATATATTTCAGACTTAACATTCTTCATATAGTCCGCGCAGTGTCACGTTATCATCTCCTTCTATAACCGTGTGTTTCATGCGCTGTCAATCATTTCCGATACAGATGTTCTCCCATGCCACAATGCTAGGTTGTCTAGCATCATATACCTTTGTCGTGAGCTACCACTCTTGCTCTTGAACTTGCCTGTTGTCCCGATGTGTGTATGATGTGCGCAAATATGTGGACTGTCTCTTTCTGGTGCAGTTAAGCTATTCTCTTTTTACATTAACTTCGGTCAAGGTATCTTCGTCCCAACTTTTATATGTCAATTATCTTAAAATTCTTCTATAAACCACATCTATACTGCTTCCATTTAATTTTCACTATTCTGCTAATTGTCCAAGATTCAATTCCTTATGGCAGAAATAATTCTACATCAATTCCTAGAGTCATCTCTCTCCTTCAATAAACAAAGAATTATAACAGAGGATGTTGTTAGGGTTAGGGTTAGATGTTGTTCATCACGTGAGATCTTGCCTTTGCCTGGGGAATTGTACATTTAACTTATGTAATATATCTTTCTTCTGTTATTATTGTCTATTGTCTTTCCCCAGGTGAATGATTGTTGATCGCATTCACACTTGCCGTTAAGCGTAGGTGTGTGGGCTTACGCTGTCGTTCCAAGGCCAGATGTGTTGCCGTGGTTGCGTTTAGTCCATGTTTGTTCAAGGCTATCTTGATGTTTTCTATCCACCGTTTTCTTGGCCTACCTTTGACCTTACGCCCGTATATTCTTGCATTATATCCTCTTATTGTTATTATTAAGGTATACAAATTTTTGAATATGTGTTAATAATACAGATTATAAATACACTATTTATGAAGATGCTAGCAATATATTTATATTCTGCATACAGTGTCCGGCTCTGTGGCGGATTGATACAGGCGGATTGGTCTGTGACAGTCAAGTTACCGAGTTCGATCCTCGTCACAGGCAATTGTGCATCTGGACCGTTCAGAAAGCACTGACAAACTACTAAAAATATTTGTATATTGCCTAAAAAATCACTACAGCTAACAAAATGCTGGGTTGATAGCCACGTCCTGAATAGCATATGCTGCCAATACTGTATCAATCTGAAGCTATAGCTCTGTAGTTTCCATCAATAATTCCGTGCTTCAAAACTATCCAGTTTAGAGAAAAAAATCTCACTGTCCAATTTAGAATTTGTTTTTTCGTAAACACTAGACAAATGCTTTTAGAGCCTACAACTACAGAACTTGTATTCCCCAGAGGAACATGGTCAATGTATCTATTGTTGTTCATATGTGTGTATGTTTTTTTTAATTTTTTTTATCTCATTGCAGTATATTCTTTCACTGAATACAAATTCTTAGACATATGAAAATCTAATCGCTTGTTACGTAACGTCGTAATCATCAGGTGGTATGCCGGCTGGCGTAGACGATCATGGCTCTCCACAGCTCTCTATCTCCAGCATTATGTATCAACATACCGTGTCGGCAGCCAATGAAATTCATGGGAAAAGTCAAATTGCGTTACTTTAGAAGGACTATACCTATTGAGTCCAGAGTATTGTATTATCAAATGATCCAGTAATGATAAATATATACAAATCATTGGTAATCTCTATCATTGTCTGAGGATGTGAATGCTGGACACTCACTTCAGAAAAATAAAGAATATTTCAAGCGTGTGAAATTTGTTTAGAAGAACATAAATCAAATGTATTTGTCCGAAGAAAAATAACTGAACTATTAGGTAGACAGAGTTCACTGTTGACAGCGGTAACACAGAGAACACCAGAACTACTAGGTAGACAGAGTTCACTGTTGACAGCGGTAACACAGAGAACTACTGAACTACTAGGTAGACTGAGTTCACTGTTGACAGCGGTAACACAGAGAACACCAGAACTAACAGTAGCCATAGTTCACTGTTGACAGTGGTAACACAGAGAACTACTGAACTACTAGGTAGACTGAGTTCACTGTTGACAGCAGTAACACAGAGAACTACTGAACTACTAGGTAGACTGAGTTCACTGTTGACAGCAGTAACACAGAGAACACCAGAACTACCAGTAGACATTGTTCACTGTTGACAGCGGTAACACAGAGAACTACTGAACTACTAGGTAGACTGAGTTCACTGTTGACAGCGGTAACACAGAGAACTACTGAACTACTACGTAGACTGAGTTCACTGTTGACAGAGGTAACACAGAGAACACCAGAACTAACAGTAGCCATAGTTCACTGTTGACAGCGGTAACACAGAGAACTACTGAACTACTAGGTAGACTGAGTTCACTGTTGACAGCGGTAACACAGAGAACTACTGAACTACTAGGTAGACTGAGTTCACTGTTGACAGCGGTAACACAGAGTTAGCTGGCGTGGTTTGCATATGTAACAAGAAGCAATTTGCCGTTAAAGATAGCTCTGTAAACGAATGTGATGGCTGAAAAGAGAAGAATTGGACAAAGAAAGTCCTGACTTGATTATCTTAAATTGCCAGGGCGTGCTTTTTTCACACTTTGTTCGTCTGACTGAAATAGGGATGTTCACTGGGCTTTATGTGCTGCTATTTCCAATGTGCACCTTTACGGCCTCAATGGGTTAAGGGATTTGTTATTATTATTATCATTATGACATTTCTGTTTGAATTCACAATAATAGCTAATTGATTAATTTTTTTTCTTAACCCAGAAGTGGTACTGTTCACTTTGACACTTGTTCTAGCCACAAATGGAGATATATCTGACACTTCCACAAACAAACCAAAAACAACAGTGTCTTCAGCCTTCCAAACAAGGCTTATGTGGGTTCTACAATCAGAATATTCTGGTAACTACGTGTCTAGCGTAATATATTTGTTGTCCTCGAGCATTTTAAATATCTGTGCAGTGTGTGATGTTGTTGGCTGTGTTTCGACAGCCGGTCAAATTTTCTATAAATTTGAAAATATTCAAAGTCGTGACTAAAATTGCAGTTTGTTTATAGATGCTGTGTTGTCGAGTTAGGAAAACGTGTTGATTTTGATGCGAATAAGTGTCAGCTGAAAGGTACAAATCCCTTTTACTCCCAACTAAAATTTTATTGGCTGAGTTGTTTCTTCTTTTCATAATTACACATCTTATTGTTGAGATATCTTATTGTTGAGATATCTTATTGTTGAGATATCTTATTTTTACGATATCTTATTGTTGAGATATATTATTGTTGAGATATCTTATTGTTGAGATATCTTTTTTTTAAGATATCTTATGGTTGAGATATCTTATTGTTGAGATATCTTTCTGTAGATATATTATTGTTGAGATATCTTAAGTGTTGAGATATCTTATTGTTGAGATATCTTTCTGTAGATATATTATTGCTGAGATATCTTATTGTTGAGATCGATCGTGTTTTTTAGGCCTCAAAAGAAAAGCACAAGAATTTGTCCTGATCACTCCATCCATCAATTTATCTATCAAACTACCTACCTTCACGCCTGCTGTCTGTCCGTCTATTTACATGACGTGTCCTTTACACAATTTTTACTCACTGTCTTCTGTAAGCTTCTCGGTTCTATGCTAGCAGTCCAGCCACTTCCAGTCTCATGTTCAGAAAGTCATAGATATCTTAGAAAGTCCATCGTAGTCTTCGTCTGCCTTTTCTTCTCTCCCCGGATCGTTTCCTTCCATGATTAATCTTTCTAAACCATTTTATTTGTCTATGTCCAAAATATTTTAGATGCGTTTATTTATATTATTTAGGAGCACGTATTCTTCCATGTTTATGTCTTGTAGACATTTTCTCTGGTTCGTTGCACGATATTATCATATATATATATACCTGCAGGCGGTAGTGATAAATAATTCCTAAGTTCATTTGTATTTTGTTATTTCTCATGGTTATTATTTTTACTATTTATTTGTTATATTAGGAATCATTTCTAGATTCTAGATTAGAATGTAGATTATATTATTAATCTAGATTATATTAGTTTCTAGATTATATTAGCAATCATTTCCATATTAGTAATAATTTCTATATTAGTAATCATTTCTATATTAGTAATCATTTCTAAATTAGTAATCATTTCTAGATTATCATTTCTAGATTCAATAATTAAATAGATTTAATAAGTGAGAATAATACATTTCGTCACTGCATGTTTACCTGTGAAGGAGAGAGGGGGGGGCTTTCTATGATATGTGGAAATAAAGGCCACTTTGCCATAGCAGACGCCGCGACATGAAGGATTTTGATTGTACCTACGAATGAAAAAAATTCTGTCACAACCGTGGATTGAACCCGGGACCTCAAGAACTTCTGAGAACGGCATTCTAACCAAACGGCCATACGCGCCACAATAAAACATTATGATAGTTGTTATCCCTTCTTTTTGTCTGTTACTACGGCACTTTCCATCTTGTTAGATACATCTGTCAGTTTGGTTAGTATTTATACTTGTTATCGTATCCTAAAATGGTTTACGCTGTCTGTTTTTTACTGATTTCCTTCATATACGTTTATTATTATATTACGATATCATAATTCATCTCTCACTACCTTTTCCAAATACAATGAGTTGGTGGTTGAAGACCATCTCGTTGTATTGAGAGTTTTAAGTGTATTTCTAATTCGTTGTTTTTTTCTTTAAAAATGCCCATATTGGACGGTAACATGAAAACATTACTTGTTGCTTGTTATTTCTCATTGAAATTAATTGTGTTATTTATTTTTTTTATTATGTATTGTGCTATGTATTAGTTACCGATGACAATAATACTTTATGATAGTTGTTACCGAATCATATAGAAAGTCGTCAAGCTTGAAGTAACCACCATTTTCTTGCTCACAGATTCTCCGGAGAGGCAGGAAAGACCAGACAGTAAACAAAAATATCTTTTGTCACTACACAGACAGAGCTATAGAAAACGGAATATTTCAGCGACTTCACCAGCGCATGTTACTTCAAACCACCTACGTCTTTCAACAAAGAAAACGCCTTCAACAATATATAGACCATCAGTAACTGCTACGGATAATTCTACACACATTTCAACTACCTCACAAATCAGCCACGCAACAAAACAGTCTACAAACAGATTCTTTATAAACCTTCTTTGCAAAATTCTACATTTTAGTTCATGTTTACAAATTTCACTCAGAACAAATCATACAACACATTTACAAAATGCAAAACAGATTATCATTTCTAGATTCAATAAGTTTCCAACAGAGGAACAACCAAGGACATCTACAACACTTGAGTATATACTGTCTCAGAAACATTCTAAATTAAAAACAAAAACCATGTTTGGCAGAACTATTCCTTTATATAAGAATCGATTTTTTCCCCCAAAACTGATTAATGTCGATCAAGATATCGATCTGCTTCCTAAATTGTCAACTTCTTCAAAGAATAGAGAAAGTTCTCGAGCATTATTGCGGTTACTATTAACAAAATTCATAACAGGATATCAAATTATAGAAGACAACGTACCAACAGTAGATGATGCACAAATAAGTAAAATAAACAAGCAGCTCAGGGTAAAACATATTGTGAAACGAGAACTGGTCGGCTCACTTACTTCTACTGATGACTCGGAGACGGGATCAAAGTCATCTACAACACTAACTACAATTCCATCTGAAGCATCACCTACAACAGAAAATATAACAGATAAAGCGAAAACAACACAGACATCACAAACATATGAAGAGACCTATACTAAATCAACCACGTTAATAATTGAAGCGACAACTACAACACAAACAAAAACAATATCAAAAGCTACATCGAGAACATCAACATCGATAACACAAATTACATCAACAGATAAAGTTACATCTACACCACCAACTACAACATCTGAATATACATCGACGACACCAACTACAACATCTGAATCTACATCGTCAACACCAAGTATAACAACATCTGCAACTACACCGTCAACACCAATGACAACAACATCCACAGTTACACCGACAACACCAATGACAACAACATCTGCAACTACACCGTCAACACCAAGTATACCAACATCTGCAACTACATCGACAACACCAATGAGAACAACATCTGAAGCTACACCGTCAACACCAATTACAACAACATCTGAAGCTACATCGTCAAGACCAAGTATAACAACATCTGAAGCTACATCGTCAACACTAATGACAACAACATCTGCAACTACATCGTCAGCACCAATGACAACAACATATGCAACTACACCGTCAGCACCAATTACATCAACATCTGAAGCGGCACCGTCACCACCAATGACAACAGCATCTGAAGGTACACCGTCAACACCAAGTATAACAACATCTGCTGCTACATCGTCATCACCAATGACAACAACATCTTCAACTACATCGTCAACACTAATGACAACAACATCTGCAACTACACCGTCAACACCAATGACAACAACATCTGCATCTACACCATCAACACCAATTACATCAACATCTGAAGCTGCACCGTCACCACCAATGACAACAGCATCTGCAGCTACACCGTCAACACCAAGTATAACAACATCTTCTGCTACACCGTCAACACCAAGTATAACAACATCTGAAGCTACACCGTCAAAACAAAGTATAACAACATCTGAAGCTACACCGTCAACACAAAGTATAACAACATCTGAAGCTACACCGTCAACACAAAGTATAACAACATCTGAAGCTACACCATCAACATCAATGACAAAATCATCTGCAACTATTCCGTCAACACCAATGACAACAATATCTGCAGCTACACCGTCAACACCAAGTATAACAACATCTGAAGCACCATCGTCAACACCAATTAAAACAACATCTGCAACTACACCGTCAACACCAATGACAACAACATCTGAAGCTACACCGTCAACACCAAGTATAACAACATCTGCAGCTACACCGTCAACACCAAGTATAACAACATCTGCAGATACACCGTCAACACCAAGTATAACAACATCTGCATCTACACCGTCAAAACTAATGACAACAAAATCTGCAACTACAAAAACAGCACCAATTACAACAACATATGCAAGTACACCATCAACACCACGTATTACAACATCTGCAACTACACCGTCAACACTAATGACAACAACATCTGCAACTACACAGTCAACACTAATGACAACAACATCTGCAACTACACCGTCAGCACCAATTACATCAACATCTGAAGCTGAACCGTCATCACCAATGACACCAGCATCTGAAGCTACATCGTCAACACAAAGTATAACAAAATCTGCAACTACACCGTTAACACAAATGACAACAACATCTGCAACTACACCGTCAACACTAATGACAACAACATCTGCAAATACCGAGTCATCACCAATTACAACATCTGCAACTACACCATCAACACCAATGACAACAACCTCTGCAACTACACCATCAACACCAAGTATTATAACATCTGCAACTACGCCATCAACACCAATGACAACAACATCTGCAACTACGACAACAACACCAATGACAACAACATCTGCAACTACGCCATCAACACCAATGACAACAACATCTGCAACTACGCCATCAACACCACGTATAACAACATCTGCAACTACGCCATCAACACCAATGACAACAACATCTGCAACTACGCCATCAACACCAAGTATAACAACATCTGCAACTACGCCATCAACACCAATTACAACAACAACTGAAGCTACACCATCAACACCAAGTATAACAACATCTGCAACTACACCGTCAACACCAATTACAACAACAACTGAAGCTACACCATCAACACCAAGTATAACAACATCTGAAGCTACACCGTCAACACCAAGTATAACAACATCTGCAACTACACAGTCAACACCAAGTATAACAACATCTGCAACTACACCGTCAACACCAATTACAACAACAACTGAAGCTACACCATCAACAACAAGTATAACAACATCTGAAGCTACACCGTCAACACCAAGTATAACAACATCTGCAACTACACCGTCAACACCAATTACAACAACAACTGTTGCTACACCATCAACACCAAGTATAACAACATCTGCAACTACACCGTCAACACCAATTACAACAACAACTGAAGCTACACCATCAACACCAATTACAACAACAACTGCAACTACACCGTCAACACCAATTACAACAACAACTGAAGCTACACCATCAACACCAAGTATAACAACATCTGCAACTACACCGTCAACACCAATTACAACAACAACTGTTGCTACACCATCAACACCAAGTATAACAACATCTGCAACTACACCGTCAACACCAATTACAACAACAACTGAAGCTACACCATCAACACCAATTACAACAACATCTGCAACTACACCGTCAACACCAATTACAACAACAACTGAAGCTACACCGTCAACACCAAGTACAACAACATCTGCAACTACACCATCAACACCAAGTATAACAACATCTGCAACTACACCATCAACACCACGTGTAACAACATCTGCAACTACGCCATCAACACCAATGACAACAACATCTGCAACTACGCCATCAACACCAAGTATAACAACGTCTGCAACTACGCCATCAACACCAAGTATAACAACATCTGCAACTACACCATCAACACCAAGTATAACAACATCTGCAACTACAGCATCACCACCAATGACAACAACATCTGCAACTACACCATCAACACCAATGACAACAACATCTGCAACTACACCATCAACACCAAGTATAACAACATCTGCAACTACACCGTCAACACCAATTACAACAACAACTGAAGCTACACCGTCAACACCAAGTATAACAGCATCTGAAGCTACACCATCAACACCAAGTATAACAACATCTGCAACTACACCGTCAACACCAATTACAACAACAACTGAAGCTACACCATCAACACCAAGTATAACAACATCTGAAGCTACACCGTCAACACCAAGTATAACAACATCTGCAACTACACAGTCAACACCAAGTATAACAACATCTGCAACTACACCGTCAACACCAATTACAACAACAGCTGAAGCTACACCATCAACAACAAGTATAACAACATCTGAAGCTACACCGTCAACACCAAGTATAACAACATCTGCAACTACACCGTCAACACCAATTACAACAACAACTGTTGCTACACCATCAACACCAAGTATAACAACATCTGCAACTACACCGTCAACACCAATGACAACAACATCTGAAGCTACACCGTCAACACCAAGTATAACAACATCTGCAGCTACACCGTCAACACCAAGTATAACAACATCTGCAGATACACCGTCAACACCAAGTATAACAACATCTGCATCTACACCGTCAAAACTAATGACAACAAAATCTGCAACTACAAAAACAGCACCAATTACAACAACATATGCAAGTACACCATCAACACCACGTATTACAACATCTGCAACTACACCGTCAACACTAATGACAACAACATCTGCAACTACACAGTCAACACTAATGACAACAACATCTGCAACTACACCGTCAGCACCAATTACATCAACATCTGAAGCTGAACCGTCATCACCAATGACACCAGCATCTGAAGCTACATCGTCAACACAAAGTATAACAAAATCTGCAACTACACCGTTAACACAAATGACAACAACATCTGCAACTACACCGTCAACACTAATGACAACAACATCTGCAAATACCGAGTCATCACCAATTACAACATCTGCAACTACACCATCAACACCAATGACAACAACCTCTGCAACTACACCATCAACACCAAGTATTATAACATCTGCAACTACGCCATCAACACCAATGACAACAACATCTGCAACTACGACAACAACACCAATGACAACAACATCTGCAACTACGCCATCAACACCAATGACAACAACATCTGCAACTACGCCATCAACACCACGTATAACAACATCTGCAACTACGCCATCAACACCAATGACAACAACATCTGCAACTACGCCATCAACACCAAGTATAACAACATCTGCAACTACGCCATCAACACCAATTACAACAACAACTGAAGCTACACCATCAACACCAAGTATAACAACATCTGCAACTACACCGTCAACACCAATTACAACAACAACTGAAGCTACACCATCAACACCAAGTATAACAACATCTGAAGCTACACCGTCAACACCAAGTATAACAACATCTGCAACTACACAGTCAACACCAAGTATAACAACATCTGCAACTACACCGTCAACACCAATTACAACAACAACTGAAGCTACACCATCAACAACAAGTATAACAACATCTGAAGCTACACCGTCAACACCAAGTATAACAACATCTGCAACTACACCGTCAACACCAATTACAACAACAACTGTTGCTACACCATCAACACCAAGTATAACAACATCTGCAACTACACCGTCAACACCAATTACAACAACAACTGAAGCTACACCATCAACACCAATTACAACAACAACTGCAACTACACCGTCAACACCAATTACAACAACAACTGAAGCTACACCATCAACACCAAGTATAACAACATCTGCAACTACACCGTCAACACCAATTACAACAACAACTGTTGCTACACCATCAACACCAAGTATAACAACATCTGCAACTACACCGTCAACACCAATTACAACAACACCTGAAGCTACACCATCAACACCAATTACAACAACATCTGCAACTACACCGTCAACACCAATTACAACAACAACTGAAGCTACACCGTCAACACCAAGTACAACAACATCTGCAACTACACCATCAACACCAAGTATAACAACATCTGCAACTACACCATCAACACCACGTGTAACAACATCTGCAACTACGCCATCAACACCAATGACAACAACATCTGCAACTACGCCATCAACACCAAGTATAACAACGTCTGCAACTACGCCATCAACACCAAGTATAACAACATCTGCAACTACACCATCAACACCAAGTATAACAACATCTGCAACTACAGCATCACCACCAATGACAACAACATCTGCAACTACACCATCAACACCAATGACAACAACATCTGCAACTACACCATCAACACCAAGTATAACAACATCTGCAACTACACCGTCAACACCAATTACAACAACAACTGAAGCTACACCGTCAACACCAAGTATAACAGCATCTGAAGCTACACCATCAACACCAAGTATAACAACATCTGCAACTACACCGTCAACACCAATTACAACAACAACTGAAGCTACACCATCAACACCAAGTATAACAACATCTGAAGCTACACCGTCAACACCAAGTATAACAACATCTGCAACTACACAGTCAACACCAAGTATAACAACATCTGCAACTACACCGTCAACACCAATTACAACAACAGCTGAAGCTACACCATCAACAACAAGTATAACAACATCTGAAGCTACACCGTCAACACCAAGTATAACAACATCTGCAACTACACCGTCAACACCAATTACAACAACAACTGTTGCTACACCATCAACACCAAGTATAACAACATCTGCAACTACACCGTCAACACCAATTACAACAACAACTGAAGCTACACCATCAACACCAATTACAACAACAACTGAAGCTACACCGTCAACACCAAGTACAACAACATCTGCAACTACACCATCAACACCAAGTATAACAACATCTGCAACTACACCATCAACACCAAGTGTAACAACATCTGCAACTACGCCATCAACACCAATGACAACAACATCTGCAACTACGCCATCAACACCAAGTATAACAACATCTGCAACTACGCCATCAACACCAAGTTTAACAACATCTGCAACTACACCATCAACACCAAGTATAACAACATCTGCAACTACAGCATCACCACCAATGACAACAACATCTGCAACTACACCATCAACACCAATGACAACAACATCTGCAACTACACCATCAACACCAAGTATAACAACATCTGCAACTACACCGTCAACACCAATTACAACAACAACTGAAGCTACACCGTCAACACCAAGTATAACAACATCTGCAACTACACCGTCAACACCAATTACAACAACAACTGAAGCTACACCGTCAACACCAAGTATAACAACATCTGAAGCTACACAGTCAACACCAAGTATAACAACATCTGCAACTACACCGTCAACACCAATTACAACAACAACTGAAGCTACACCGTCAACACCAAGTATAACAACATCTGAAGCTACACCGTCAACACCAAGTATAACAACATCTGCAACTACACCGTCAACACCAATTACAACAACAACTGAAGCTACACCGTCAACACCAAGTATAACAACTTCTGCAACTACACCGTCAACACCAATTACAAGAACAACTGAAGCTACACAGTCAACACCAAGCATAACAACATCTGCAACTACACCGTCAACACCAATTACAACAACATCTGAAGCTGCACCTTCACCACCAATGACAACAGCATCTGAAGCTACACAGTCAACACCAATTACAACAACAACTGAAGCTACACCGTCAACACCAATGATAACAACATATGCACTAATAAACACATCAACATCTGAAGCAATGACTGTATCTGCAATATTTGAACCAATAACTACATCAACAACCTCACCAAAGGCAGTATCGTCTACAACATCCGGATTTATAACAACTCAAGGTAATTGTAATCTTGACATAGTTATTCATTAATTAGTTTAATCACTGCCAGCGTTAAACATCTGTAAATCAATCATAAATTAGTACTTGTATACTTAATGTTTACATTTCATGATTTATATTTCATGATTTAATTTTCATCATGTATATTTCAATATCATTTATATTTCATTATATGTAATTGTATTTATATTTTTTATTATATTTAATTGTATTTATATTCATTTATATGTTATTGTATTTATATTTCATTATATTTAATTGTATTTATATTTCATTATATGATATTGTATTTATATTTCATTATATTTAATTGTATTTATATTTCATTATATGTTATTGTATTTATATTTCATTATATTTAATTGCAATTACATTGTATTATATTTACTTTCCATGATATGTATATTTAATTATATTTACTTTCCACGATATTTATTTTTCATTAAGGTGCGTTCCGTGTCAAGGAGAGGTAGCACATTTGAAGTATGTATTATTCAGTAGATTTCAGGACTGGTAGATTTCAGTAGATTGGTTTAAAACTGATACAAAGCTCTCACCTGTGGCTTGCATGCGGCTGCTTGCACCCCCTGGTAATAGTTTTATCAGTCTGGCTAAACCAGGTGAGAGTAACCGAGCAGCTCCTGTCCGAAGGTAAACACCGGGCATGTCGGTCCAAGCATGTGAAACCTGGACATGGTGGACATCACGAATGAGACATCTGATGTTTAATTGGGTGAAGCGGACAGGCACTTCCCAGCAGAGGGTTGTGAAGCGCAAAAGGATGTGTGTGACATTTAGAACGCTCTGGTCATTCAAAACATCTATGTATATCTCAAGTCGTTGTGATTTATCTTGCCACTGAAACACTATTGTGTCAGAAAAAGGAAGCATGGTCGACGAATGGCGTAACTTTTCTACACGTTAAACACAATTTCATCATCATCATTAAGTGCCGTCTCCGAAACGAAGGTTGGCTGCAACGTATCTCCAACATCTCCTGTCTCTTGTCTTGGTGGTGCACTCTGCTAGACTGTAACCTGTCCATCGTGTGATGTTACTTTCCCACGTCTATCTCTGCCTACCTCTTGCTCGCTTCCCTTTGACTTTACCCTCAAGTAAGGTCTTCGATAGGGTGTCATGTCTTTTAATGTGTCCAAAGTATTTTATTTGCCTGATCTTTATTTCTCTTAGTAGTTCTTTCTTCACATTAAGTGTCTTTAGCACCTCTTTATTTGTTTTCTTCTCTTTCCATGATGTTCTCCCTATTCTTCTATATACCCACATCTCAAAGGCATCAATTTTGTCTTCTAATTGTTTATTTAGTGTCCATGTTTCTAAGCCATACATTAATATGGAATAGATGTAGCATTTTATAATTCTCATTTTTAACTTGTTTGTAATTTGTTTAGATATTAATAATTTCCTCATGCCATTGAAGGTACTTTTAGCCATTCCTATTCTCCTTTTAACTAAACACAATTTAGCACTAGTCATATTTCAACTATCATCATTCATCATTATCATGCTCCGTATCAGTGAAGTACAGATGCTATCTAAATCTTATTAATACACACGCTGTTGATGAAAGTATAGACACACTGGGCAGGACACATGGTTCGCATGCAAGGTCATCGTCCACGAAAGAAGCTGTTATATGGAAAAACCCCAGACTGTCTGCGGCAAGGCCGGATGATAGAGAAACGTTTTAAAGACACTCTTAAGGCATCACAGAGTCACATCAAAATAGACATAAATTTATTGTAAAGTTGTGCACACGACAGATACAATTGAGGTTGCACAATCAAGAGTGGTGCAACAGCTGCAGAGAACCTCAGAGATGATGCCGCGCAACAAATGATATTCTACAAGAAAGGCAAGAGATGACCAATGTCTCAAAAGCTCCTCCCACACATTCTCATAGTTTTGTAGACAATCACATACATGCACGTGACCCATTAGTCAAATCTGGACACACCACAGAGATCATTATCTTCAATATGAACCCAACAGATCTAATAATCATTGTCGCTTACGACAGACAACACAACATATTCCATCAGTACTTCACTATCCGGTATTATATTCTACCAATGGATGTTCAGTGTCATCAGTACTTCACTATCCGGTATTATATTCTACCAATGGATGTTCAGTATCTTATTGCGGCCTCTCCGGTGGAAATAGTTGAGTTTCATATCGTGTCTAACGTATACTGTTTCCAAGATATTAACATACACATATACCCTCGCACTAGATGTGTGTTAGAAACTGAGTATTATAAATGTATGTAACACAGAATGTGTAATGTGTAATTATTTATATTTTACAGTATTTGGTAATACGGGAACCAGTACAATTAAATCTGTGAGTATAATATAAACATATAATCTGTCACTCTGTCAATCGATACGATTCCCTGCTCATGTCTCTTTATATATGTCTATCGTTCCGTATATCTATCTAAACAAACAGCTACTGTATATCGATACGTTTCCCTACTTATCTGTCTACAGATGTCTATTGTTCCATGTATCAATCTAAACAAACAGTTATTCTTTATTCATTTAGAGGTTGTCCATAAGTTATGTCGACAATATTTTGATAATTTTTTATCCTTCCCCTCCCAATCAGGGGACTTGGGTTGGGAGGCCCCCGCCTTCTTAAATATTCCATACATTTTGATACATCGTCTAAGTTATTTTTGTTCGCAGAAAATTGACAAAAAATGCTTACTATAACTTCTTCAGATTTGTAGTAAAACTTTTCACATTCAAACTATTTAATTGGTTTTTAAAAATAATATTATTGATGTTAACTCTGTCAACACCCCCAACACCCCAAACCCCTATGTCAACATCTGTAAAACTATCTAACTTTTTCAAATGTACAAATATGGAAAGTCTCAAAGTAAATAGTATTGTGGATTCTATCTATCTATCTATCTATCTATCTATCTATCTATCTATCTATCTATCTATCTATCTATCTATCTATCTATCTATCTATCTATCTATCTATCTATCTATCTATCTATCTATCTATCTATCTATCTATCTATCTATCTATCTATCTATCTATCTATCTATCTATCTATCTATCTATCTATCTATCTATCTATCTATCTATCTATCTATCTATCTATCTATCTATCTATCTATCTATCTATCTATCTATCTATCTATCTATCTATCTATCTATCTATCTATCTATCTATCTATCTATCTATCTATCTATCTATCTATCTATCTATCTATCTATCTATCTATCTATCTATCTATCTATCTATCTATCTATCTATCTATCTATCTATCTATCTATCTATCTATCTATCTATCTATCTATCTATCTATCTATCTATCTATCTATCTATCTATCTATCTATCTATCTATCTATCTATCTATCTATCTATCTATCTATCTATCTATCTATCTATCTATCTATCTATCTATCTATCTATCTATCTATCTATCTATCTATCTATCTATCTATCTATCTATCTATCTATCTATCTATCTATCTATCTATCTATCTATCTATCTATCTATCTATCTATCTATCTATCTATCTATCTATCTATCTATCTATCTATCTATCTATCTATCTATCTATCTATCTATATATCTATCTATTCGCTGTGTCCCTTGTTTGCCTTGCGGCGTCAGGGGTGGAAGAGTTCTCTGGAGATGACCTTCTTGTGCGCTGTTTGTAAGCTTGTTCCTGTGGCTTCTTTGATTTCTGTGAACCATCTTTTACATGGTCTTCCTCTGGCTTTATAACCGTTATGTCTATGTGTCATAGATATTTGTATTGTCGATTAATACCATGTATTCTGTAGGGCCTATCTACTAACGATAAGCTGCTAAATGTGTTTTGTGTCTTCCCATTCTATGTTATTGTAGGCATATGGCATATAACACGTGATAAATATTATACGTTAAATCATTTACCTGTAAGTTATGTACAGGATGATGAGACCTGATTAATTACACGATGAAGAATGATGAACTTATCAGGAATGATTATCTGTATAAGGAATGATTAACTTATGAGAAATGATTTATTGTAGGATGTGGAATTATTAATTGTACGAAGAACGATTAATTGTAAGAGGAATGAGCAGCTGTATGAGGAGTGATTAAATTTGTGAAGATATATTAACTGTATGAGGAATGGTGAAATGTACGATGAGGAATGATTAACTGTAGGTTGGAGAACTATCAACTGTATGCGGAATGATTGTCTATACGATGAGGAATGATTAATTTTATGAGGAATGAGTAATTGTATAAGGAATTATTAACTAATGAGGAATTATTATTTGTATGAGGAGTGATGAGTTGGATGAGATATGATGAGTTGTATGATGAGGAATGATAAACTCCATAAGGAATGGTTGACTGTATGTGGAATTAATAATTAACTGTACAAGGAATGATTGACTGTATCAAGAGGAATGATTACTGTATGAGCAATTATTAACTGTAAGAGGAATAATTAAATGTTTAAGGAATGATTGATTAACTGTATAACCAGGAATAATTAAGTGTATGACGAATGATTAACTGTAGATGAGCAATTATTGAATGAAAGATCAATATGTGGAATGAGTAAATATAGTATGATAAATTATTGACTATAGGGTAAGTAATGATTAATTATAGGGTAAGTAATGATTAATTATAGGGTAAGGAGTGATTAACTATAGTGTGAGGAGTGATTAACTATATGATGAGGAGTGATTAACTATAGGGTAAGGAGTGATTAACTATAGGGTGAGTAATGATTAATTATAGTGTAAGGAGTGATTAACTATAGGGTGAGTAATGATTAATTATAGGGTAAGGAGTGATTAACTATAGTGTGAGGAGTGATTAACTATAGGATGAGGAGTGATTAACTATAGGGTAAGGAGTGATTAACTATAGGGTGAGTAATGATTAATTATAGGGTAAGGAGTGATTAACTATAATGTGAGGAGTGATTAGCTAATGAATGAGGCAGCATTAACTATAGGGTAAGGAGTGATTAACTATAGTATTAGGAATGATTAACTATAGGGTGAGGAATTATTAACGATATTAGTTATTTTTCTAGGGCCAAAGACGGCACATAGGGCGGATGTTATAGACTTCCATGTCCTGCGTTTTAATGCAATTTGTATTAGATATTCATTGTTTCTGATACCGATGGTGAAGCGTTCTCTTGTAATAGTTCTACGTAAGGTTTCTCTTGGT
Organism: Meghimatium bilineatum; assembly: GCA_034231615.1. Classification (NCBI taxonomy): domain Eukaryota; kingdom Metazoa; phylum Mollusca; class Gastropoda; order Stylommatophora; family Philomycidae; genus Meghimatium; species Meghimatium bilineatum. The sequence continues at coordinate 81,260,214 of CM067320.1, forward strand.
CTTCCTCGTTTTCTCTTGCCTCTTGGTAACCACATCAAAGCTTGAAAGGGGAGTCTTTTAGTAGCCATTCACAGCACGTGTCCGATGTAATTCCGGCGACACCTTCTAATATAGGTGGATACAATTTCATGTTTTGCTTCTTGCCTGACAACTGTGTTTGATTTAAAGTCTGACCAATGAATGTTCAGTAGACGTCTAAGAACTTTGTTTTGAAAGGTATTACGTCTTTTTTCTAGGTTTGATATTGCTTTCTAACTTTCGCATGCATATGTTAACGTTGGGATCACACAGAAGTTGACGATTTTGAGTTTTATGTTGTTTCCTATCGTTTTTTTAATGCCAGATATTTGATAGTTTATTGAATGAGTTTGCAGTCAATGGAATACGGTTTAATATTTATGTTGATGAATCTCCTGTTGTTGATATCTTGCTGCCAAGGGATTGTGAAGTTGTTGACATTTTCAAGTGTCGACTATATAGTTAATATTACAAGAATATTAACTATAGGGTGAATAATTATTAACTAGACTATGGGGAATGATTAACTAACTGGTTAGGAATGATTAACTATATACTAAGTAATTATTAACCTTAGGATGAGTAATGCCATGAAAGGTGTATAAGCTCATAGTTCCATCAGTTGTTGATTGTGCGTTTCTCGGACCCCACCAGAAAGTACACATTATCCCCTTTCATCTTTTCATATTTCTCTCATTCTTTGTACACATAAATTGTCTTTTTTCAGCCGCCTCTTCGTCATATTGTAGTACATCCATAATTACCCTTCATAACTCTGCCCTAACTCTGTTATCACTGTGCCCTCACTATAGCAATGCCCTCCATAGCATAATTGTATAGGACCAATTTACTGAAGATGGACACACTTTCGTAGGGCACAACTGAAGCTCTCAAAATGTTGATCTATTTTAAGGAAATGCATCTGATATCATGGACAAAGAAACAAATCGACAGACAGATCATGATGATAAGAGAAACATTGTTTGAAACTAAAAGAAGATTCGTCAGACACGTTAAGGACATAACAAGGACATGACACTTTATTTTAAATATAAGAACATAATAAGGACATGACACTTTATTTTAAACATTAGGACACAATAAGAACATGATAAAAAATAACACTTTATTTGAAATAAAAAAACCAGTGGTCATTTTTAAGACCAAAAAGACGTACGTGACCCTTTATAGGGGTGTTAATAGTTTAATGGTAACGGTTCCGTTTTAAAACTAATGTCATTGACATAATACAAATAATGGCACTCATTGATACAGGAACTAATCAGAAATGTGCAAATTCATGTGGCAACAACTGTCAATGTTTAATAAATGTGGCCTATATATTTCACTTTACTTAACACCCCTCTAAAAGCCACATCGAAATTTGACTTATATTTCGCTTTACTTAACACCCCTCTAAACGTTCCACACATGTAGTAAATGTGTTATCGTGAAAATCACTTAGAATTATTCTGATGGATTTCTTGTGAATGACAAGCATTGAAATATGGACAACCTATCCCTTTTCAGAGTGTGCTATTTTGGTAGGGACAGTGGCAGATACCGACTCAAAGAGCGCTACATTTTTCTATAGACAATTTGAAGTGACGATCAATCGACAAACAGTTCAAGAAAATAGTTTCCCTGACTTATTTATTCCACGGAGGGAATCAGTTAATGTCTGTTTCAGGTTATAGGAGACCTCGCTGTAGTAGTGGTTGCTTTGTGCTCAAGAGGTCGCAGGTCCGAATCCCACTCTTGAGGTCTTGTTTACAAAGCACAATTTTCAGTTTATCATTGTAAATTTTCACCCGAAGCAACGGTCTATGAGTGGTACTCTTGGCAGGCGGCTTGCCGTTTCATTCAATGAGATGGACGGAGTACATATGGGATAATCTGAATACAACAAAGTCAGTCCTCTACGTCATTATGTTCATTGTAATCGCCCTTATATGTTGAGACCACACATGATTTGAATTTCGCTGTATGACTCACAACAGACACGAATAACGAGAAATAATAAAATGATCAATATCGATTTTACAAACAATGATTAATTATAATCGATTATGTACACAAAGGAAAGTGTTTACCGAATGAACTTCCTGATTTGATAAGAAATGTTATTCTTTATATCCATTTCACACAGAATCGATGCTACGATGCAACATGTTACTATGAAGGTTGCCTTCAAGAAATGATCAACAACAGATCAGCAAATACATGTGAGAGGAGCGCTAATCTTCCGTGTACAGTAAGTGTGGTGTAGTAGCTAAAACTATGAGTTTTGTGGTGGCCTTGTACAATCTTAACTCTGCTATTTTTCTCTATTCCTTATTGGGTACCAGTATCATGACACTGGGGCAGTCATATAAGTACCCTGTTTGCTATTCCATCAGCAAACTAAGGGAATATCGGATCAGAGTTTCAGCCAGTTATTGATTGTGGGTTATTTACACCCTTCATGAGAAGACCAACTCTCTACTCTTTCCTCAAGCAACTTTCATTTCTATCATTATTTGAATATATGCATTCTTTCTCTCATCCTCTATTTCGTTCTATTATAGTTTATCCATACTTGCCATCGTTAGACCAGCCATGTCTGTTCTGATCAATTTGCCATCACTACAACATTGCCTACTAATGTTTCAGCACTTTTGTTTTGTTTCCTCTGACTTCCGCATGGAATAGGGAGTAGTTTCATGTAATATTTTATGCACTACCATGAAGAATGGAACCCCCCCCCCCTCCATTAAATAAACTAACTTTGTTTTCATTTGTTTTCATTGGTAATGTTTTGGGCCCTGAAAAAAAACAACAGAGAAACATGGACTAGAAATAATCAAACTATAGTCTTCACACAAAAACACTAATCAACATTTAAATAGAATAATACTGATTCAATCACCGTTGTATCCGGGCAGGTAGCGCAGAACATGGGGCATATACAAGACTGCATTACACTAAACCAGTTAACGGAAGAGCACTGGCCCACATATACATACATCCTCAGAAAGATGTATCGGATCACTGAGGAGCTTTCAAATATAGCAGCACTTATAAAAAACCGGACTTTGTGTGTAGACATGTTAAACTGTATGGGAGCCCTGGAAGCTTTCAAATTCAGCAGCATTTATCTAGAAAACTAGACGTGCTGTGTAAAAATGTTAAACCGGACTTGCTGCGTAGAAATGTTAAACCGGACTTGTGTGTTGGTGTTAAACTGCAAACAAAAAGAAGAAGGATAATTAATGTGTTACTGGCAGGTGTTATGTAATTATACATTGTGTAAATTTATATAAACAACAGGTATATATATCAAGGACGCAATCAGTTCTCTATCTCGTGAGCGCCACGTGTGGAACAAGAACCTGCACTTCAAGCAGAAGTACAAGTAAAGGACTTAATAACATTAGGTATATATATCTTTTGATTGGATACTTTTAAACAACTATATAACACGCTGTTTTAATGGTTACTTGTGAACTATATAACACGTTTTGATTGGTTACGTTTGAACAACTAAATAACGTATATTTTGATTTGTTACTTTTGTACTATTATATAACACGTTCTGATTGGATGATACTAATCAGGTAAATAGCATAAAAGACAGTAAATATTGCGTAGAATATAGCCACAACTAAAAAAACAAACATTTTTGCATAAATGTTAGACATCTGGCTTGTACACTTTCACATGGTAGATGCATGCCTGAATATGATTGAAGGCACCATAAGCACGGGTGTGTTCCCCGTCCACCGGACAAACCATAAATCTTTCTTAAGACATCATAATCACCAAAAACAAGAAAACTACAACTTTCTTATCCTCCCATTCTAAATGTGTTAGTGCTTCTATTCTAGATTTCATGTGATGCCGTAATGTATGCGCATTGTTGTATGTATCTTTGATTTTTCCTATTGCTATTAGAATTCCGTTATTTGAATTAGTCTGTAGGTTTGCAATCTGCCATTTTGAAATTTCATTTGCCATGATCACCTCCCACTTTAACCGGAATCTGATGTTCTGGAATATATCCATCGTGCCAAGTTAACAAACTCTCCCTACTATAACCACTAAGAAGAGCACAAGCTTATAAATGTAACCTATTAATGTTAGTTAGTTAGTTAGTTAGTTAGTTAGTCGTCGGATCATCATCACTGCAAACTGGACACATCCATAGTTGCTCCGATCTCTCCTTGAGTGTATCCGTCATCACACTTCTGCTGACAGTACCGGTCTTATGCTGGTTGACCATCGATCTTCTGCGCCCTCCAAAATGTTCACCTCTAGCAACACCTCATTTCAATCCCTGATCTTTAATCCTAGCCATTGAAAAGGAATCATCATCCACATTAGTCTCACTCTCGCGTGTTATATCTCTTAAGGAGTCCAAAACGCCAGCGCGATCCATTGCCCCATCGCCCTGTGCCACAATCGCACACGATGCCAGTTGATCCGCTCTTTCATTGCCTCGAACGCCCACATGTCCCGGCACGAAAATAAATGTAACCGCTTTCAAGCTCGCATTTCTCAAGGCTTCAATCCATTGTTCGCGAACCTATTAATGTACGCCAATGGTGCCTCCTTTGTTAGATCTTATCTCTCTCAAACTCCTTCCTTTTAACCAGTCTTTTATAATATCTTTTGCGCGTTGCCTTTGTGATTTTTCATGTGGAATCTCAACACCTTATTCTTACAGAAATGTTCTATGTTTTCTTTGCTGTCACTGTGAGAGTTCTAGTGATTCCTTCAATGAGAAAGCTGATTCTGTAGATATACTTACTTTTAAATCGGCAGCTTTACTAATGCTAATACGTGATTTTTTTGGGTAGCTGTTTCAGTTTTGAAAGTCTTGAATGTTTGCAATATGTTTATCCAAAATGTGTATATATTTACCACCCTTATATATTTGGTTAGGTGTACAGGTTGTAGTTATGGACTTGACCGCAAAAAGTAATTAATTCACATGAACAGCAAAAAATGAAAAGTATATGGTAGATGAACCAGCAATAGGAAAATAAATGAATAATTTTCTAGTACTAAACTACACATTCGTTAGTACGTGTTATGATGTTAGTGGTGGATGTTTCAAATGATTGAAGTTAAAGAATTGCGAAAAATAAATTTGCAGGGCTGAATTCATACCCTACAAAAATACATAACTTAGCATCTCTGTAAACGGGATTGCGTGCTCACCACTTATTATAATGTTCAGAAACACGGACATTATGTTCCTCACATAACTAAAGATTAAATATATTTCCCCGTTCGCTGTCTACGCAATATAATGAACATCTAGTAGTGGCAAAACAAAATTACAAATGTAGAAGTGTTGCAGCGGGGAAAATTGTCATCATTTATGGGAATACACAGCAGTAGGTTACTAAGATGGATGGTCATATGAGAAGAATGAACAACAGGGTTATCCAAAACAGATAGTGTTTGCAAAACATTTGGATGGTAAAATAGTTCAGACCATTTATGAGATATAAATATTTATGTAAGGTCTCCATGAATGACTATGCTAATGACCACACTTGCATGAAAAATGTGGCCGAAGACACATATGTGCAAAGAGATCGGAATTGCTCAAAGCTGAAGATACTTTTGATACCATTTTGGGGGACAGACTAGAACACAGACTACACGCACTTAAAGCATATGCCACTGTAGAACAACAGCTACATAATGTTTCTAAATCAAACTCTACCTAACACATATCTGATTAATAATCGTCTCAACGATGTAAAGTCCATACATACGCTTACCTTTCTGTTTCTCCCCTATACTATTCATTTTGTACTTCGTAGCTCCCGGAAAAAATTATTGGCTTCCGCTAGGGGCCACATAGGAGACTTTGAGAACAACTGACAGTATTTTACTCAGGTGAGACATTAGCCATAAATTAAAACTTTCTTTCAGAAAGTCATCCTACAAGCCATATCAGAATATTCCAAGAAAGAAAAAGATGACTGCAACTACGCTCGTTATATTCGTCGGTTTCTATCATTAAGTCTCAAGATAATTTGTTTAAAATTGGGCTGAAATAATAAATGCATCTCAAATTATATGCATATGAAGGCAGCACATCATGAAATCAGAAAATTAGAAGCAATTTATTATAGAAAACTCGTGAGTCATTTACATAGAATAAAAATATGCCTGTATCATAGTCTGCCTGTCCATCTGTATGCGTGTCCGTCTCTCTGTTGTCTGTCTTCTTATTGGGTCTTTTTCGAGTGTTTGTTCTAGTGTGATATCATCTATCTCTGTGAATGTAACGGAGCGTCAGTACTTTCAGCATCCAGTGTAACTCAGCGTCAGTACTTTCAGCATCCAGTGTAACTCAGCGTCAGTACTTTCTGCATCCAGTGTAACTCAGCGTCAGTACTTTCTGCATCCAGTGTACCTGAGCGTCAGTACTTTCTGCATCCAGTGTAACTCAGCGTCAGTACTTTCTACATCCAGTGTAACTGAGCGTCAGTGCTTTCTGCATCCAGTGTAACTGAGCGTCAGTGCTTTCTGCATCCAGTGTAACTGAGCGTCAGTGCTTTCTGCATCCAGTGTAAATGAGCGTCAGTGCTTTCTGCATCCAGTGTAACTGAGCGTCAGTGCTTTCTGCATCCAGTGTAACTGAGCGTCAGTACTTTCTGCATCCAGTGTAACTAAGCGTCAGTACTTTCTGCATCCAGTGTAACTGAGTGTCAATACTCTCTGCATCCAGTGTAACTGAGCGTCAGTACTTTCTGCATCCAGTGTAACTAAGCGTCAGTACTTTCTGCATCCAGTGTAACTGAGTGTCAATACTCTCTGCATCCAGTGTAACTGAGTGTCAATACTCTCTGCATCCAGTATAATTTGAGCGTCATACCTCTTTCCTTCCAGTTTAACGTAGAATCATATCTATGAGCATCCGTTGTAACTGAACGTTATATCTCTTCTTCTTCTTCTGTCCTCTTTTACCATTTCCGGTGTCGAGGGAGATACAATGTTCTTGTTCTCGCTTTTCTGGCAGCTCAGATAATGCTATTTGGTGTCCGTGTAATGTCTCTTTGATGTTGTCAATTGGGTCAAAGGGCATGAGCCCATGGACAGCAGGATCAGCAACCAACAAACCATGTTGTCGATCCAGCGTACTCTAGGTCTACCCCTGACTCCTCTTTCTGCTTCTCCTCTCTTCGTATATGCTTTATAAACTAATGAATCACACGGTATTCTTTCCAGATGACCAAAGCATTGTATCTGTTGGTTTTGTATGTATTGTAGAATCGATATGACATCCACTTCTTCTCTTATAACATAGTTTCTAATTCTGTGTATTCTGGTCACTCCTGTGGATTTTCTGGGGCATCTCATCTCTTTTGTAACCAGTTGTCTCTTATGTTTTGTTGTTAAGGACCATGTTTGACATTGGTAGCACAGGGTTGGAATGAAAATACTTTGGATAAGATGTTTGTTGGTTGACATTGGTAATATTTTGTGTTGTAATAAAGGAGGAGATAATTGACCCAATAATATACCTCTCTGCTTCCAGTATAACGTAGGGTCAGGTATATTTGCATACAGTGTAAGAAAGCGTCAATACTCTCTGCACCCTGTGTTGGTATTTGCTGATATTGCTCTATCTATCTATTGTCTTTTCCATAAGTGCTGTCAGTTGTCATGGAAAGGTGAAGTTTTATCTCTTTGGCACGTGCATGTGCCATAGTTAGGCTGTGGTTCTTAACAATTTCTCTGAATGAATCTTCCCAACTTGTTCTTGGTCTTCCTCTTGCTTTGCAGTCTTTCTGCTGTTGTATGCCTGGATGGCAGGCTTTGATTAGATTAAGGTGGTTGAAGTAGTTGATCTGTTGTCTCTATATTATTTGTATGATATGGTCTTTACTACCTTTCTGATGTCTTCGTTTCTAATTCTCATTCGGTCTCTTCTGGTAACATTTATAGTCTTTCTAATGAGTTTTATCTCACATGTTATAATCTTTCTCATGCGTTTTTTTGTCAGGGACTGGTAACATGACGTTGGAATAAAGATAGTGTTTAGATGTTGTTTGGTGGCCATATTGATCGCTGGGTTTGTAAGCAGCGGTGACCGTTGGTATGTTACAGCGGTTGCTTAGTGGCGTCTTTTCTCAATTTCTCTGTCAATTTTGTCGTCTTTAATAAAAATGCTTCCTAGATATTTAAATTCTGTCTGTTTTAGTTTTGTGCCGTTAATATACATATTTAGCTGTTCTGTTGCTCTGTATATTTTCATAGTTTCTGTTGTTGATGTATTTAATTTCACACTATATTGTTCGAAGGCTGCCTGCAATAAATATGTTTGTCTTTATAGTACATCTTCAGTTTCATATATTAGACTTTGATCGTTTTCGAAGAGTAGATAGTGCAGTTTCCTAGGCCTCTTGTTGTTTCTGTGATGTTATGTTCGCTTCTTGCTTCTGCCTCTTTGCTATTCTATGCATGTATGTAACAAACAGCAGTGGTGATAGTACACATCCTGTCTTACTCCAGTTGTTGTTTCGAATACTTCTGAGAGTCCTTAGTTTGTTCTTATCATACTTCGTGAGTTTTTATATCGTTTTCTATGTTGTCTAGTAATTGTCCGTGCATTTCTTAGTCTTCTAGTAGCTGCCACAATATGTCCCTGTCAACTCTGTCAAAGGCCTTCTCTAGATCTACAAAGGTGATTTTTAGCTGTTGATTATATTCAATTGCCTTTTCGTTTAATTGTCTCAGTACAAAGATAGTGTATGTGCACCTTACACTTTACTGAAGCCAAACTTGCTCTTGCTTAGCTGTGGTTCTGTTATTGATCTAATTCTTTGTTCTATAATTTTCGCATATACCTTTCCTGTGTGTCTAAGTAGAGATATTCCTCTATATGTTTCACACTCTCTTTTGTTACCTTTAGTTTTACATATTGGGATAATACTTGCTTTCTGGTACTTGGATTTCTGGTACTCATCAGGTACTTGGATTTCTGACTATATTATATCGAATTTTATTTTTAGCAATCTTACTCCAGTTATGGTTACATGCCTGAATTGCTTCAGTTGTTATGCTATCAAGGGCTGGTGATTTTTTAATTTGGCTGTTGTTTATATATTTTTCTATTCCGTATTCTAGTATTTCTGGTTCTTGAGTTTCTGTGTTTTTTGGTGTGAAGTGTGACCTTCTGTTATTGTTTAGTGAGTTATATAGCTCTTTGAAATATTCTAGCAATCTTGTTTTTCTGTCATTTTCGCTGAATATTAGGAAACCATTTGTGTGTGTGTTTATAATGGTCATTGGGTTATATGTCTCGTCTCTCGTTCTTCTTGTTTGTATACATTTGTAGATCCCTAATTCTTAAAGATGTTCTCCGTATTTCTTCCGTGCGTTCTTTTTTCGTTTGTTTTATTATGTTTGTGGCATTTCCCCCCTTTCACTTGTATAGACTGTAATCCTATCTGTAATTATTTCTGTTTTAAACTATTGATTAAATGTTTGTTTGCTGCCGTTGCATGTGTGCTTAATGCAAATTCCATCGTTGGGCAAATATGACTTACAAAGACTTACCTTATAGTTTTTATGTCAGCTCTGTCACATAGTGTTTTTTGCATTAATTGTTGCTTGCTTGTGGATTTTTCCCGTCCCTTCGATATGTGATCTACATTTAAGCTTGTTGTCAAACTTTAATCCAAGATAGACTGTGTTATTTTCTTATTGGAGTTGAGTTTGTCCAGTGTCTTATTAGAGTGCGGTATTGTCCAGTGTCTTATTAGTGTGCGGTATTGTCCAGTGTCTTATTAGTGTGCGGTATTGTCCAGTGTCTTATTATAGTGCGGTATAGTGTCTTATTAGAGTGCAGTATTGTCCAGTGTCTTATTAGTGTGCAGTATTGTCCAGTGTCTTATTAGAGTGCGGTATTGTCCAAAATGAGAGTATATGAGAGTGGGGTATTTTCCAGTGTATTATTGGAGTGGGGTATTGTGCAGTGTCTTATTGGAGTGGGGTATTGTCCAGTGTCTTATTGGAGTGGGGTATTGTCCAGTGACTTATAGGAATGAGGTATTGTCCAGTGTATTATTGGAGTAGGGTATTGATCAGAGTCTTACTGGAGTGGGGTATTGTCCAGTGTGAGAGTACAATTTTTAAGATTTAAGTAGTGTGTAAAATAATAAAATTCTTCGATTTTATTAATTGCCTTATGTATTCTCACCTTTGCAACTCCTATGTATTATGATTGCGGTATATAGCCAGATCATCTACATGAAGTGCCATGTGGATGTGGATGTGGATGTGGATGTTTGGTGTGAATGGCTTTGGTAGGTCATCTATAGAAATGATGAAGTTTTGAAGAATGAATTATGTGAATACAATCTCTTTTTCAACAGTGAAGTCTGTTTTGGGCATATCAGGACCGTGAACAAATAATGGTAGTTGCCATTCAAGTCACTACAAAGTTAGAACATTACCTTTTCACATATAATGAAAATAACACTAGTCCCCATTACGAAAAGCCACATCACACCACAGCTCGTTGTATTTTTTGCAATTACAAAATAGTATTATGTTTTTATTCCTCAGACAAGATTGGTGTTGTAACACAGACCTATGCAACCAAGAACGACAGAGTCAAGCTTCTGTCTTAGCAGCATCAGCATTTCTTCTTCTGTTAACACTTGCAATCAGTATTCTCAATTAACAAAAACAAATCGTATTCCATTGCCACTTTAGTTTTATTTTTTCTTCTACTTTCTACAACTATTTTGCAAGTAACGATTGAGGATGGACAGAGAAGATGAACCCACAGAAAGTCTTGGATTGAAATAATAACTATTATTGTTTTCTATATTCTCTCGTCCGACAGCTGAGGACAGAGGTATTTAGAGGTCACGTGGTGCTGATGTCTGCATCAATATGTTATTTCTATTCTGAATTTGTTACATTAGGACACGGTTCAACCATTTGGAGACTAAAACAACATCGTGACTGATCTAAGAAAACAACATCGTGACTGATCTAAGAAAACAACATCGTGACTGATCTAAGAAAACAACATCGTGACTGATCTAAGAAAACAACATCGTGACTGATCTAAGAAAACAACATCGTGACTGATCTAAGAAAACAACATCGTGACTGATCTAAGAAAACAACATCGTGACTGATCTAAGAAAACAACATCGTGACTGATCTAAGAAAACAACATCGTGACTGATCTAAGAAAACAACATCGTGACTGATCTAAGAAAACAACATCGTGACTGATCTAAGAAAACAACATCGTGACTGATCTAAGAAAACAACATCGTGACTGATCTAAGAAAACAACATCGTGACTGATCTAAGAAAACAACATCGTGACTGATCTAAGAAAACAACATCGTGACTGATCTAAGAAAACAACATCGTGACTGATCTAAGAAGCCGACAATGTGGAACTAAAACGCTTGTAATAAACATGGGGAGTTATCAAAGACCCAGGTGCAGACCATGCAAAAGATGGATTACCGGATTACAGAAATAAAAGAGTCAACGAAAACAGACATATGAAACAGGCAAAAAATGTCATCTCCACGCTTCTACAGCTGACGATGCAAGACATAAAGGGGAATGAAGCGAAAAGAAATAGAAAGAAGTCTCCATCATGTTACCCATACCACTCTGACGGGTTATGGGTCTTGTTATTGTTATTATTATTAGCTTTGTGTGTGTATGTGTGTATGTGTGTATGCGTGCGTGATATTATCCATATTTGTATACATTATTGACTCGTTTTAAAGTCAATCTATAGTATGGTTGGTTGGTTGTTTGGTTGTTTGGTTGGTTGGTTGATTAGTTGTTTGGTTGGTTGATTGATTAGTTGTTTGGTTGGTTGGTTGATTGGTTGTTTGGTTGGTTGGTTGATTGGTTGTTTGGTTGGTTGGTTGATTAGTTGTTTGGTTGGTTGGTTGATTAGTTGTTTGGTTGGTTGGTTGATTAGTTGTTTGGTTGGTTGGTTGATTGGTTGTTTGGTTGGTTGGTTGATTGGTTGTTTGGTTGGTTGGTTGGTTGAGTGCTGATCCAGCAGTCCATGTGCTCATGCCCTTTGACCTAATGTCATTAAAATGGCACTACATTGCTGGGAAGTCTGTGGATTTTCAGCCTACCCTGGGGAGACCAGAGAATAACTATCACACCACCAGGAAGGTAGGTTTCAACTTATGCATTGCTCCGAGCCACTGCAGCCAAGATAGTGTTCACTGTGCTCACTTTCCGCCATCAATTGACTACTGGTTATGCCGAATTTCTCTATTGCTCCAGGCATGCAACCAAATGTTCAAGTCAAAAAGATTGTCACGTCCTGAGTCACTGCGTCTCTATGATGGACCTCAGCCATAGGAAAAACAGTGCTGTCAGTTTTCTCCTCCCCAGGGCTGTGCAGTACATCTCTGGCTCCCTCCCAACCACCGAGAGTGCATATGTATATACAAATAACAAAGCATAAAAAAGAAACATTGCAATAACAAAATAAAAGCATAGTTGTATAGATGACGTGCCATGAAGTTTCTATAAGAAGATAACGTCAATATAACGGCATATCATCTACTAAGGTTTTCTGTTGCATGGATGGTATGTCTAGTGGGCCATTGGTGAAACCCACAGAAGGAACCGCATGCGTAATCTATAGTATAAACGTTGTGTTGAATATTTTTGAAAGTATGTTTTTAATAGTCACGAAATGAAGTATATTCTTTCATTCAAGAAAGAAAGTGATTTTGTTAATTACAGAAAAAAATCTAAATTCCAGAAAAAAAATCTGAATAAAACGTTTATTCTGTGTAAACCAAACTAGGTGATTTTTTTCTGGAAGTCCTAAACCAAATATGTGTTCTTTGTTAACAAAGACGTGAATTTTACTAAAGAAACCAAAATCAAATGTTTGTTCTGTGTAAACCAAGGGATGTGATTTTATCTTATTCTTATTCTTGATTGATTGTTCATTCGCATATTCCCACCAGATCTCTCTTGCAGCAGGACAATGACCATACTAGATGTCCAGCAGGACAATGACCATACTAGATGTCCAGCAGGACAATGACCATACTAGATGTCCAGCAGGACAATGACCATACTAGATGTCCAGCAGGATGTAGTCTAGAAAATTAAAATGCATTGTGTCGCCATTTTGTATGCGTTAATGGCCCGACAATTTCGTCTTCTGTGGATGATTTTATTTTTAAAAGCAAATGTATTTTTTGTGTGAAAGAGGTCACGTGATGGGATCTGAACAAAAAAAAAGGACCAAACGTCCATTCTGTGTGAACACAGTGAGGCGATTTTATCCGCAAATATGATTCCCGGCCTATAATCATAAATATTGATATCTTTTATACTTGAATGTTTATCTGATTATTTTATCTGAATTTTTACCCGTTTTGTCAACGAGATGAAATGTTGTTTTCTTCAAAGTATCGTATACCATTAACATTACGTTCACATTTAGTTTGTCTTTTTCCTATTCATAATTGTACAAAAATCAAATAATGTGACAATTATTAGAATAAACAACATTGCAGGTAGGACAGAACAACATTACAGGTAGGACAGAACAAACACAATCAACAACATTGTAGGTATGACAGAACAATCCACAACATTGCAGGTAGAACAGAACAATCAACAACATTGCAGGTAGGAAAGAATAATCAACAACATTGCACGTAGAACAGAACAATCAACAACAGTGCAGGTAGGAAAGAATAATCAACAGCACTGCAGGTAGGACAGAACAATCAACAACATTGCAGGTAGAACAGAAAAATCAACAACATTGCACGTAGAACAGAGGAATCAACAACATTGCAGGTAGACAGAACAATCAACAATATTGCAGGTAGAACAGAACAATCAACAACATTGCAGGTAGGACAGAACACTCACCAACATTACAGGTAGGACAGAACACTCATCAACATTGCAGGTAGGACAAACACTCAACAACATTGCATGTAGGACAGAACACTCAACAACATTGCAGGTAGGACATAACAATCAACAACATTGCAGGTAGGACAGAACAACAACATTGCAGGTAGGACAGAACAATAAACAACATTGCAGGTAGGACATAACAATCAACAACATTGCAGGTAGGACAGAACAACAACAACATTGCAGGTAGGACAGAACAACAACAACATTGCAGGTAGGACAGAACAACAACAACATTGCAGGTAGGACAGAACATCAACAGTATCCTCTACTAAGTTTCTACTGATTTGTTTTATTGTATATTGCATTATATCTTAATAATTATCGCTTCGACATTGCAGCTGCACGGACCGTTTTATCTTTTTAAAAGATATTACATTGGTATTATATATGGGTCAATAATATAAGGAAAAAAACAATATTCATTTTTTTTGGCCACGTTATGAGACACTGAGGTTTGGAGAAGATAGTCACAACAGGCAAGATTGAAGTCAACAGAGACAGAGGACGACAACGTGAGAAAATATTAGACAGCTTAACAACCTGGCATGACAGGAAACAACAACGATCTTGATACATAATAGTGGAGATAGAGAACTGTGGGGAGCCATGATCGCCAACAACAGCCGGCATGACATCTAATGAATAAATATATGGGTGTGAATCCTGGACAATCACTAACAAAGTGAAAAATAAAATAGCAGCATTTGAAACAAAATATTACAGAAAAATCCTCAGAATACCATGGACCAAAGAAATCACCAATGTAGCCATCGTGAGAGAAATTAATATAAAAGAAAACTGGCTAAACTGCATGGTTCTTTAAAGAAAACTAAAATATTTTGGCCATATTAAACGCCATGACAGCCTAGAGAAGACCATAATGGAGGGGCTGATGCCAGGGAGTCGAACAAGAGGCAGAAAAAGATTCAAATAAATGCAAAACATCAAAAACTTCCTGAACATGACAGTGACAGAAGCAGGGAGACTAGCTCAAGATCGACATACGTTTCGAAAGGCTGTAATGACTGCTTTATTATGTTGAGCATAAGTTAAGTGATGGGATATTAATATTTTTTCTGTATTTGTTTTTTTTTCATTTAATTATTATTATATGTTTGTTCAGACGAAGATCTTTGATCGAAACTTCAATCGTTTTTGTTCTTAGTTATTTTATTACAATTGTTGTTATTATCTTTTTGGTACATTTTGAAACCTCTTTATATAATATAAAGAATTCTACAGTAGTAAATTGTTAGGAACCTTGCTTCTAGCTTACTATTCAAAGTTTATTGAATGGTCATTCATATTTATTTTTTTGGGAATTATCAAACCCAGTTTTGCTCAGTTTACCTGAAGAGGTAACAAGCAGCTGTTTATTGTTGCTAATTTAACATAATTGCAGCTATTATTGTGAGTGTAATGGTGCTTACATTTGTGATTTTACTTCTTGTCGTAACATTGATGCATTGTTATTGCATGTTATTGTTTTCTATTGCTAATATGCAATGTTGTATGTTATGCATAAAGAATAAATTATCTTTCCCTTATTAAATGTAAAAGCCAATAAAATGTATTTCAGACCTCACAAACTTCTAAAGAGAACATCACAATTCAAAGATAAAAACCGCGGCTAATAACACAATAAAGAAATAAAGATAAATAGACATAGTGACCGTGTCGCCTATAATGCAGTCCTGAGGACACATCAAGAATTATCAGTCTCATGGACGGTCTTTGAATTCCCCGAGATTTTCATTGGTCAATGTGTATCTTTGTGTCAACAGTAAGTTAAAATCACCGGAAAAATCAAATAGCGTCATTTTTCAAGGATGAATTCGAATGAGTCCACGGGACTATCATTGACAAGGGATTCGGTGCAAATGTTCCAGGTACACGTAAACGGACTATTTCAAAAACACATCTTCTCTGATCATCAGTAAACACGATTTTCTGACTGTCACCTAGATCAGTCATTTTCAACAATTTAGGATCGCCCACCCCTTAGTCCAGTTTTCTTTCGTGTCCCCTCACATACTCCCCCCCCCCGGTGATTAAAACATAGTCATATACTTCATTTATCAACTAAGTTATTTAAGACTTTATCCCTTTAACTCTTGTTATTTAAAGCTTTAACTCTTGTTATTTAGAACTTTAACCCATTAACTCTTGCTATTTAAAGCTTTAACTCTTGTTATTGAAAGTTTAATTCTTTTAACTCTTGTTATTTAAAGCTTTAACTCTTGTTATTTAGAACTTTAACCCATTAACTCTTGCTATTTAAAGCTTTAACTCTTGTTATTGAAAGTTTAATTCATGTTATTTAAAACTTTAGCTCTTGTTATTTATATCCAAAATGGCCATCTTCCAATGGACCCTCGGATAGCTTGGAACCTAAGCCCTCCCACATTTACAAAGTGTATCTCTGGGGATCCCTTGTGAGTCTTCGTGACCAAAGGTGTCCCACACTGAGAACTACTGACCTAGATGGTCAATTATATTAACGTTAGTGATTATATGGACTAAATATTCAGGTAGGACCCTTTCCGTCTTTCCAGATAATAGTATTATTGTTATGTTACACGAAACGTAATCTACAATACATGACCGTGATGACGTACAACACATATCGGATGTAGTAGTCACCTTCCGTCTTTCCTGATGATAGTAGTATTATTGTTCTATTAGAAAAGTACTCTACGATGAATGTTGACAATTGAAGCAACATTATACAAGACCATTCTGAGTGACAAAGACTATTCCATAAAATGTACAAATAATAACATGCATACGTGCCCCATCAGTGCCGGTATTGGGCTTCTCGGATGTGCGGCTCTTGAACTGTCTGCTATCACTTTCTCCGTGTCTTTATAACATTCCGGGTCTATCGCCTCAATGTAATAGAACCCATAACCAATTTTCGTAACTTCCATCTCCAGATATGATGTAATTCCGAGACCATTAAGGGAGGGATTGAGTATAGAGACCTAGTGTTGCCCATACAACATGATCCTTCTTTCTGCTTTCCTTGTTCACTCTAAATCTATCTATTCGCTAAAGCCTTTGTTGTCTTTCAGCGTCAGGGGTAGAAGAGTTTTCTGGAGATATCCCGCGTGTGCTGAGTATGTTGTGGAATTTGTTGCCTCTTTTATTTTGGTGGTCCGTCGTTTTCGTGGTCAGCCTCTAGGTCTGCCGATGTGTGCAATCCATTCGATCTGTTGTCTCTTAATATATTCCAAGATTTGGGTGGTGCCGGTTGTTTGTCTAGTATCCTCATTCTTCACTCTGTCTTTTAGCGATATATTCGCAAGCCTGCTATTTCAGCTGTCACAAGTTTACGCTTGTCTTGTGCTGTCGTTGTCCACCTCTAAATAAACGGTAATATCAATACATTTGGAATAAGGCTACCTACAGATGCTGCAGATCAGCAGAACTGTGGTATGTCTGTTCACCAAAAGGTGCCCCCAACATAAACCAGCTGCCAACAAATGTCAAGGTCTGCCTTGTCACACCATTTGATTTTAGGTTGCATTTTCTCGTCATAGGCTAAGGCTTGTATCCATCCACATGTACTCCTGCACCAGAAGCTGTTTGCGCAATCCGGATTTTCAGGATAGGTAGATACCATCCGACTTACGGCGTTAACATAAACAAGTTGTGCCGACTATTGCCATAATGCAGATCAGTCATATCATTGAATACAAATATATTAAAACGACTGTCATTCTCCTGTTAGCAATATGAATTAATAATACGTGATCCATTTCAATTGTCATATGTTTATCCTAATTTCTCATTTCAATTTTCATGTGTTTATGCTAATTTTTCATTCCAAATGTCATGCATTTATGCTTTAATTGAAATGTCATGTATTTACGCTAATTATTCATTTGAAATGTCATGTATTTATGCTAATTTCTCATTTCAATTGTGATGTATTTATGCTAAATTCTCATTTCAATTGTGATGTATTTATGCTAAATTCGCATTTCAATTGTGATGTATTTATGCTAATTTCTCATTTCAATTGTCATGTTTTTATGCTAATTTCCTAATTTCTCATTTCAATTGTCATGTATTTATGCTAATTTCTCATTTCTCATTTCAATTGTCATGTTTTTATACTAATTTCCTAATTTCTCTTTTTAATTGTCATGTATTTATGCTAATTTCGCATTTCTCTTGTCATGTTTTTATGCAAATTTCCTAATTTCCCATTTCAATTGTCATGTATTTATGCTAATTTCCTAATTTCTCATTTGAACTTCCATGTATTTATTATAATTTCTTACAATCATATTAAGGGTTGAAGTTAAATTACGTCAGCTATACGGGGGGGGGGATTTACCACTTTGCAGCTAAAATTATTAGAGTTAGAATTGCTGTGACATCATTTGTAGGAGGAAGAGGTCCTTGAATTCTTGACATCATTAGCAGGAGGTAAGGGTCCACGAATTCTGGACATCATTATCAGGAGATGGGGGTCCCTGAATACTAGTCATCATTAGCAGCAGGTGGGGGTCCTTGAATTTTTGACATTATTAGCAGGAGGTAGGGGTCCACGAATTCTGGACATCATTAGCAGGAGGCACGGTTTCCTAAATTCTGGACATCTTTAGCAAGAGGTGGGGGGGGGGGGGTCCCTGTATTCTGGACATCAATATCAGAAGGCAGGCTCCCTGAATACTTTATAAATTGTTGGCAATGGGGGGTAATAAATGTGAACATAACTGTTGACATAATATAAGGAAGCATCTTACCAACCATTAACTGTAACAATGGGTCTCTTTTGTGTTCATTTAACAATCACTATTCCAATTTACAGGCACAATATTTGGTATATATAGTGTAAGATGTATACTGTTATGTGATCCAGGGAAACATTTTATTGTTATTTAATCCATATTGTTATTATTATGCAAATTCCGTCCATATTTTATTTAACTGTGATTACAAATTCTCTAATTATGATGATTAAATTGAGCTTCTGTGTAAACAAATTCAAATAAAACTGAATAACGCGTTCGAATGTATTTCAGCTGTTATTTTTATATTTTAATATTGCTATATATCTCTTTTTTCTTACTTTAAAAAACTGTATTGTATCTTATTTCCTTGTATTTTGTGAAAATCAAATATATACTGGGACTCTAGAATATATGTTTCTGTTGTGCGTAATTCTACTGAAGCGAGACAGTCTGGGTATAGAAAACCTGACAGTAGAATTAATTAGGCCTTCATTCGTCCCATTTAGTGATTATTCTCGTATTTTCCATTGGTCACTATTTGTATAATTGGAATCGTATGCTAAAAATAGCCAAGACGACACCAAGTATATGACTAGTGACCAACTGAATCGACGTCAATAATCAAATCCGTTAAGAATTAAGGTCTAATACAGTGTTCAGAATGTATAGCTGGTGGTAGAAACAGTCTTCAGAATATATAGCTGACATTAGAAACAGTCTTCAGAATATATAGCTGAAATTAGAAACAGTCTTCCGAATGTATAGCTTACATTAGAAACAGCATTCAGAATGTGTGGCTGACATTAGAAATAGTCTTCAGAATGTATAGCTGGTGGTAGAAACAGTTTTCAGAATGTATAGCTGGTGGTAGAAACAGTCTGTCAAAATGTATAGCTGGTGGTAGAAACACGGAGATGATTTCATGCTGTATAACTATAGAACTAGCTGTTCTTTCCTTGGCATCACATTGAAGGGAGATTACTGTACATTATCAGATTCATCAAAGGGGCTTAATTTTCTTGTAGGGAAGCACTTAAATTGAAGCTCGCCTCCCCTTATCTTGTTTTCACAATTCTACTCTTATGAATTTATCATCGGCACATCTCAACATCTCATATACCCTTCCTTATTGGAGATTATCATCAGCACAACTCAACATCACAACATCTCATATACTCTTCCTTATTGGAGATTATCATCAGCACAACTCAACATCACAACATCTCAACATCTCATATATTCTTCCTTATTGGAGATTATCATCAGCACAACTCAACATCTCAACATCTCATATATTCTTCCTTATTGGAGATTATCATCAGCACAACTCAACATCTCAACATCTCATATACCCTTCCTTATTGGAGATTATCATCAGCACAACTCAACATCTCATATATTCTTCCTTATTGTAGATTATCATCAACACAACTCAACATCTCAACATCTCATATACCCTTCCTTATTGGAGATTATCATCAGCACAACTCAACAACTCAACATCTCAACATCTCATATATTCTTCCTTATTGGAGATTATCATCAGCACAACTCAACAACTCAACATCACAACATCTCATATACTCTTCCTTATTGGAGATTATTTTCAAACTCCTGCTAGTTAGTAGGATATATTCCAGACAAGGAAAAGCATTACATCATGGTTTACAGCTTGACTGCGCTATCTCTATATTTCAGCCTGACTCATCTGAGTTCATTTCACTTTGACATTCTACAGGATGAGACAGTAAACTCCACCCTCAAAACCCTTCTATCATAAAAATGGTTGATAACACTGTTGCCATTCTTTTAATCCCATTTCAGCCCTGCCAATATGTAGATTTATACATCCTGAATCTTCACCTTGGTTATTCCACATGACAGATGATATACAACTCTAACTAACAAAGCAATCTATCACCTCATGTTCTCGCACTTTCTCTTTAATCTTAGTGTCTAGTAGTAGAAACAATTCCGCTCATCCAGATGATAGTATTATTGTTGTTTGCGAAATATAATGTACGATCCATGGCAATGATGGATGTGACTCACAAGACCAATCTGAGCTACAAAGAGTCTTCCCTAGTATGTACAAGGAATTACAACACACATCTATCACCCTGTGCTGTGGTGTGTACATAACTTATATTCAGATGTCATGGGGGCATGTACTGAATCACAACACCCATTATTTTTTTGGTCAAAGACTCAAGTATTACCAAACTTGACTAACGTCAATGGTTGAACAAAATTTACCTCACCATAAGAAGTCTATTGTCTATTGTCTTTCCCCAGGTGAATGATTGTTGATCGCATTCACACTTGCTGTTAAGTGTAGGGGAGGTAGCTTAAGTTGTTATTTCAAGGCCAGATGTGTCGCGGAGGTTGCATTTAGTCCATGTTTGTTCAAGGTTATCTTGATGTTTTCTATCCACCGTTTCCTTGGTCTACTTTTGGCTTTAAGCCCGGATATTCTTGTATTATATGCTCTTATTGGTATTTGGTTTGGCTTCATTCTCATAAGGTGACCAAACCTTTTTACTTGCTGTCTCTCAATATGCTCATTACATGATATTATACAACTCTTTTCCTAATTTCTTTCTTATTTTATCTAGTTTGGTAACCATTGCAGCTTTTCTCAGACACTTCATTTCACATGTGACAATTTTTTTACTACCATAAGAAGTGAGGTCCTTTAACATTTAAAATAAATTGATTTCAAATAATATTTATGAGGTCATCTGAAATGGATTTGTCAACATGCAATAGGTAAATTTTGGGAGGAATCATTTATTTTTAAACTCCTGCTGCAATTCTTCTAACATTGAGAATGGTCTTACTTGATTTCTAGAAAGAAGTAAGCTTAGAGAACAGATATGATTTATAGCAAGAAGTAAGTCTAGAGCGGGTATGATTTCTAACAAGAAGTAAGTCTAGAGAAAAGATTATTTCTAACAAGAAGTAAGTCTAGAGCAGATATGATTTCTAACAAGAAGTAAGTCTAGAGAAAAGATAATTTCTAACAAGAAGTAAGTCTAGAGAAAAGATGATTTCTAGCAAGAAGTAAGTCTAGACAACAGATATATGTTTTTGCTGCTGTTTAATTTGTGTTAATGGTTGAAAACACCCAACTTCACAGATAAAATTGTAAAGTTACTTGATTTAAGTACAATAGGACAAATTGATAAAATATGACTTATATAATTTTGTTAATATTTGAAGTGGACAACAGTAGAGACATAAAAGTATTTTCTAATTGGCTAAAAATACTTTCCGATTGGCTAAAAATACTTTATAATTGGCTAAAAGTACTTAGTAATTGGTTAAATGTACTTTCTGATATTCTAAAGTACTTTCTAATTGGCTAAAAGTACTTTCTAATTGGCTAAACATACTTTCTAATTGGCTAAAAGTACTTTAATGATGAGGAAAATAATACCGTCTGAACAAATCACAAATGCACTAAATGTGAGAATGATTACATGCTACATCTATTCTACATTAATGTATGGCTCAGAAACATGGATACTGAACAAACCCCATCTAGAAGACTGAATTGATACCTCTGAGATGTGGATATATATATATATATATACAAGAATGTGGAGAACTTCAAGGAAAGAGAGGAAAATAAAGATGTTCTAGTAACACTGCATATGAAAAAAGAGCTATTAAATGATCTGAAAAATCTATCAACAAATATATTTTGGACAAATTAAGAGGCATGACACTTTCTTGCTGACCTTACTTGAGGGTAGAATTGATGGGAGATGATCAAGAGGGAGGCAGAGATACAAGTGGGAGGAAAACATCATGAGTTGCACATTTTATGGATTTAAAGATAGATATAGATAGAATAGAACCCTAAAGACAACTGAAGATGGATGTGTTCGACCAAAAGCCCAAATAAAATGGTGATAAAATACAATTCCATTCTCAGAACTACATTCTGTTAGAATTCTAGTTTGATGTTTAGTTTCAGGAGGTAGAGTTTGATGTTTAGTTATAGTTCCAAGAGGTAGAGTTTGATGTTTAGTTCTAGTTCCAGGAGGTAGAGTTTGATGTTTAGTTCTAGTTCCAGGAGGTAGAGTTTGATGTTTAGTTCTAGTTCCAGGATGTAGAGTTTGACTTTTAGTTCTAGTTCCAGGATGTAGAGTTTGATGTTTAGTTATAGTTCCAAGAGGTAGAGTTTGATGTTTAGTTCTAGTTCCAGGATGTAGAGTTTGACTTTTAGTTCTAGTTCCAGGATGTAGAGTTTGATGTTTAGTTATAGTTCCAAGAGGTAGAGTTTGATATTTAGTTCTAGTTCCAGGATGTAGAGTTTGACTTTTAGTTCTAGTTCCAGGAAGTAGAGTTTGATGTTTAGTTCTAGTTCCAGGAGGTAGAGTTTGATGTTTAGTTATAGTTCCAAGAGGTAGAGTTTGATGTTTAGTTCTAGTTCCAGGAGGTAGAGTTTGATGTTTAGTTCTAGTTCCAGGAGGTAGAGTTTGATGTTTAGTTCTAGTTCCAGGATGTAGAGTTTGACTTTTAGTTCTAGTTCCAGGATGTAGAGTTTGACTTTTAGTTCTAGTTCCAGGAGGTAGAGTTTGATGTTTAGTTCTAGTTCCAGAATGTAGAGTTTGATGTTTAGTTCTAGTTCCAGGAGGTAGAGTTTGATGTTTAGTTCTAGTTCCAGGAAGTAGAGTTTGACTTTTAGTTCTAGTTCCAGGAAGTAGAGTTTGACTTTTAGTTCTAGTTCCAGGAGGTAGAGTTTGACTTTTAGTTCTAGTTCCAGGAGGTAGAGTTTGATGTTTAGTTCTAGTTCCAGGAAGTAGAGTTTGACTTTTAGTTCTAGTTCCAGGAGGTAGAGTTTGACTTTTAGTTCTAGTTCCAGGAGGTAGAGTTTGATGTTTAGTTCTAGTTCCAGGAGGTAGAGTTTGATGTTTAGTTCTAGTTCCAGGAGGTAAAGTTTGATGTTTAGTTCTAGTTCCAGGAGGTAGAGTTTGATGTTTAGTTTTAGTTCCAGGAGGTAGAGTTTGATGTTTAGTTCTAGTTCCAGGAGGTAGAGTTTGATGTTTAGTTCTAGTTCCAGGAGGTAGAGTTTGATGTTTTCTTCTAGTTCCAGGAGGTAGAGTTTGATGTTTAGTTCTAGTTCCAGGAGGTAGAGTTTGATGTTTAGTTCTAGTTCCAGGAGGTAGAGTTTGATGTTTAGTTCTAGTTCCAGAAAGTAGAGTTTGACTTTTAGTTCTAGTTCCAGGAGGTAGAGTTTGATGTTTAGTTCTAGTTCCAGGATGTAGATTTTGATGTTTAGTTCTAGTTCCAGGAGGTAGAGTTTGACTTTTAGTTCTAGTTCCAGGATGTAGAGTTTGATGTTTAGTTCTAGTTCCAGGAAGTAGAGTTTGATGTTTAGTTCTAGTTCCAGGAGGTAGAGTTTGATGTTTAGTTCTAGTTCCAGGAAGTAGAGTTTGACTTTTAGTTCTAGTTCCAGGAAGTAGAGTTTGATGTTTAGTTCTAGTTCCAGGATGTAGAGTTTGATGTTTAGTTCTAGTTCCAGGAGGTAGAGTTTGATGTTTAGTTCTAGTTCCAGGAAGTAGAGTTTGACTTTTAGTTCTAGTTCCAGGATGTAGAGTTTGACTTTTAGTTCTAGTTCCAGGAAGTAGAGTTTGACTTTTAGTTCTAGTTCCAGGATGTAGAGTTTGATGTTTATTTCTAGTTCCAGGATGTAGAGTTTGACTTTTAGTTATAGTTCCAGGAGATAGAGTTTGATGTTTAATTCTAGTTCCAGGATGTAGAGTTTGATGTTTAGTTCTAGTTCCAGGATGTAGAGTTTGGTGTTTAGTTCTAGTTCCAGGAAGTAGAGTTTGACTTTTAGTTCTAGTTCCAGGAGGTAGAGTTTGATGTTTAGTTCTAGTTCCAGGAAGTAGAGTTTGACTTTTAGTTCTAGTTCCAGGAGGTAGAGTTTGATTTTAGTTCTAGTTCCAGGATGTAGAGTTTGATGTTTAGTTCTAGTTCCAGGAGGTAGAGTTTGATGTTTAGTTCTAGTTCCAGGATGTAGAGTTTGACTTTTAGTTCTAGTTCCAGGATGTAGAGTTTGATGTTTAGTTCTAGTTCCAGGATGTAGAGTTTGATGTTTAGCTCTAGTTCCAGGAAGTAGAGTTTCACTTTTAGTTCTAGTTCCAGGAAGCAGAGTTTGATGTTTAGTTCTAGTTCCAGGAAGTAGAGTTTGACTTTTAGTTCTAGTTCCAGGAAGTAGAGTTTGATGTTTAGTTCTAGTTCCAGGATGTAGAGTTTGATGTTTAGTTCTAGTTCCAGGATGTAGAGTTTGATGTTTAGTTCTAGATCCAGGAAGTAGAGTTTGACGTTTAGTTCTAGTTCCAGGATGTAGAGTTTGATGTTTAGTTCTAGTTCCAGGATGTAGAGTTTGATGTTTAGTTCTAGTTCCAGGAAGTAGAGTTTGACTTTTAGTTCTAGTTCCAGGAAGTAGAGTTTGATGTTTAGTTCTAGTTCCAGGAAGTAGAGTTTGACTTTTAGTTCTAGTTCCAGGAAGTAGAGTTTGATGTTTAGTTCTAGTTCCAGGAAGTAGAGTTTGACTTTTAGTTCTAGTTCCAGGGTGTAGAGTTTGATGTTTAGTTCTAGTTCCAGGATGTAGAGTTTGATGTTTAGTTCTAGTTCCAGGAGGTAGAGTTTGACTTTTAGTTCTAGTTCCAGGATGTAGAGTTTGATGTTTAGTTCTAGTTCCAGGAAGTAGAGTTTGACTTTTAGTTCTAGTTCCAGGAGGTAGAGTTTGATGTTTAGTTCTAGTTCCAGGAGGTAGAGTTTGACTTTTAGTTCTAGTTCCAGGAGGTAGAGTTTGGCTTTTAGTTCTAGATTTCCGCTTCTCTATCAATTATTGTGAGGATGAGTGAAACATCATAAGCTGCACGGGTTACATTCTAACAGAGCGCACCACCAAGGCAAGAGATATACCAGATGTGGAAGGTCTAATGCAGCAAACCTCCACTATGGAAAAGTAAGATGTGGACAAAATATGATGTTAACAAGAATAAGTATAATAAATATATACATGATGATGTGAATAAACAATGAGTATACTCCGATGTTGAAATGACAATATTAAAGCATATGTATGACTAGAAACAAGTGTTTATTCACAATTTGTTTACATATTGTACAGGTTGAATTAACTGCATCAAATATTCAGAGATCAGTCAAAGACGGTGACATTTTTTCAATCAACTTAAATATTACATAAGCTTGGGGAAAGTATATGTTGTCACAAAATGACTATAAATTACATTTTGGACAAAATTTGTATTTGAATGAGGATATTTGTTCTAAATCCTCAAAGCAGAAAATGTAATTGTTATTCTCAGTTAGCATCCTTACAGAATTTCAATTCCAATTGGGTTCGGGTTGTTTCTACTATGATCTATGAACATCTATTGAGGTCACTAAATAAGGTGACCAGAAATTTTGGTTTTGGATGATTTGTCCCAGTGTCCCAAAAATGGTTATCATGATACATGCCAAAATGTCCCTTTTTTAAACGATAGATATTGGATCGATAAAAATGTATCTTTTATTAGGCCTATATAAGAGCAATTTAATTTGTTAAATTTGTATTGAAATTATACATGTAAAATGTATATAAAATGTCCATTTCTTGACTAGTAAGAACAAGATGGATGAAGTTTACATTTTAAATGTTCACATTAAAAGAAATTTACTTCAACATAAACATATTTGCTGTTCTGGTCATGGATGACAAACTGTTCCGATAATCAAGTTTCGAAAATTTGAAAATATTCTCAGAGTGTATTATCGGGTTACCTTACCTGGAGTATTAACTTCATTATCGGGTAATATTCACTTTCACATCCCGATTTCTGAATAAAATAAATTAACAAATAAAAATATCTCGCGGGCTTATTTTTGGGCAATTTAGTTTAATTATTAGGGGTCACAGTTAATTTCTATTTCTAAAATCTGGTCACCCTATCACTAAAGGAAGTCACAATTAAATTATCTGCTTTGTGGGAGGATTGAAGGCAAGCACAAATAATTTATTTTAATAACAAAATATGATACTTTTAAATGACAAAATATGATACTTTTAAATGACAAAATATGATAGTTTCAATGACCACAAAATGACAGTTTTAATGGCAAAGTTATTGTTTGACTGCAATATGTTTAATATATGAAGTGAATCATGGAACAGGATAATGAAGTTTAAATCACTGGTAATACACATAATAACACACATAAATCAATGTTTTGACTAAAAAGCCTTTATCAAAAACACATGCAGAACATGAGTATCAACAGTGCTTTTCATACTGTATGATGAGTAAGAACAGTACTATTGATTTTGTTGTGAATGAATTCCTGATAAACACCATTTGGTTGAAACATAAGTTTGTGTGTGTTATTATGTGTGTTACCAGTCATTAGCAAAACTTCATTACCCTGTTCAAATTGGATTTCAGTTTTTCTGCAGTTATTACATATAATTAACATAAGAGGTCAGTTGTGGAAAATATTACATAATTATTACACACAAATTAAATATAACGTCTTTGGAAATCTGATCTGCATGGCTACATAAAAATCTAGTTTCATAATTTCAGTTTTGGTCTTGTTAATACAGTCTGGTAAGTACATTTTCATTTTCTTTTCATACAACACAAGATTTCATAATTTTTCTCAATAAATGTACAGAAAACTGTACAGGCTATCAAAATTAGATAAATACAGGCTACATTACTGAGTAGCTGTATTAATTAGTGGCTACATTGCTGATTGGCTAAATTATTGAGTGGCTATATATTATCAATCAGCTTCATTACTGATAAAATTAGAGTGTACTCTAAAAAGATTAGTTTAGTTAGTATAATATTTGTTTTCTTAATCAACTGTTTACATATTATCATAGTCTGTTAAATCTGAAGCAGACATGGGCAAAATGTGGCTGATGTGCTGAACCTGGTCTTGAAAGCTAAGTTTACTGACCAATCAGGATGATTTTAAATTACTATATGAACTGGCCCCTGAATACAAAAATATAAATTGCAAGCTCTTTCAGTTAAGCTGAAAACTGTGATACTAAACAATCATAAAGAATAAAAAAAATTGCATGAAATCTGTGATGATGCAAATTGAACATAGGTCCAGACTTGCAGAAACTATTGACACTATGAGACTAGGAAGCGCACATATTTTATACCTTGACCAGAAATAAATCTTTTATCAAACTACTTGAAACTGAGCTTTTCAGATCAAGCTGGTAAGTATATTCCTGACAGTACAACCCTGCATTTCCTGAGTTTGGTCTAAAGACTAATAATGGTGCACACGCAGCACTAAAGATTTAAAATAAGTCATAATTGTGTGTGTGTGTGTGTGTGTGTGTGTTTGTTCTCAAACTCCGACCTTATCTGTTTTATAGAATTGCAATGGTCCTACTAGATTTCAATCAGGATGTAGTCCAGAGAACTAAAATGCATTGCACTACCATGTTATTTGTGCCAATGGTCCACCAAATCCAACTTTGGCATTAGTTATACTATTTTTGTGATCATTAAAATGAATCATATTTATGTCTTTGATCAACAAGTCTTAAATGTTCTTCATGTTTGTTTGATATAGGCCTAAAGCTATTAAATAAGTAAAAGTATTTTATTTCATTAACACATTTCCAAAAGACCAAAATGTATGATGGAAAACATTTTTACCTGTGTCTTCATCACCATCATCAAGTGCCATCTCCACAATGGTGGTTCGCTGTGTGTTTACCTTCATCATCAAGTGCCATCTCCACAACGGTGGTTCACTGTGTGTTTACCTTCATCATCAAGTGCCATCTCCACAACAGTGGTTCGCTGTGTGTTTACCTTCATCATCAAGTGCCATCTCCACAACAAAGGTTAGTGTTCATCATCACCTCATCAAGATGTGTCACCATTTTATTTGCGCTATTGATCCAACACATCCATCTTCAGTGGTCTATAGGGTTCTATTCTATCTATATCTATGTATAAATCCATAATCCATCAGGATCATAAGGGGTACAACATTGGATGCATCAATATACCAGCATTCTGTTCTCTGGGATGGAATCAATCCCTATGTATCTACAGCATATCTCATGGCTGCAACATTATCACAGCAAAACCCCGCCATCAAAGTCCCAGTAGAGCAGTCCTCCAGCAATTTCTGTCATCAACAATGCAGACAATTGAATGTAAATCTTTCCCTTTCAAATCCTTAACACTGTCTGCTCATGCTTTTCTTTGCTTCTTCCACCTTCAACAGTTCCCTGTATTATTGATTTTGAAAAATCGAACCATGTCAGCCTATGCACAACAACTTAAGTTTTAAGGATTCAAATACCATCATCGAAATGTTTTGAAAAAAACCAAATATTTATTTGATCTGAGACTTTTCATAATGCTAAACATTTCAATTGTCTGATCTTCTTCTTCTTCATCGTTCCTCTTAAACTCTCATTTGATCTCTCTTGTAGCAGACCAATGGTCATACAAGATTTATAGCTGGATGTAGTCCAAAAGATAGAAACATGTTTATCAACATCATCATGAAACAAAAATCTAGAAAATAAACCAAGTCCTCTAGTATTACCTTGTGTGAACTAAATGATAGTTATCTTCAAGATATACATTATAATGAATGGTCAGTTCTTAAAAGCAAATATCACTAACACAAATATTTGAAATAAGAAATAATTCAATATCATGTGTTTGGAATCATTTTATCAGAAGTCAAATCCAAAAATCTAGGTTCTATCCCAAAATAAGGGCCTACTTTTGTGCGGGAAGCGAAACAAAATGTATGCTGTTTTCCCTCATAAATTATTTCCTTTGTATAATTGGTCTATAATTACAGACTAGTGGTTCTGGGTCAAGATATTTATTTTAGGAGGATTCTATGTATGGGTCTCTCAGTGGATGGCATGCAAATGGGGGCCCTCAGTGTTTAGCATGAAAATTATTGAATCCGGCAGCATTCGTGCTCCTGTAGCCAAATTGTATATCTCTAGCAAACTTACGATTACTGTAGCCATTTTGTATCTAGGACTAAACATTGAGTAATTGATGTCACAGGACTGCAAAAAAATGTGGATCGGCACATATTTTATAAAAAGTGTGAAGATAAACCCTTATTTTGGGATTGTACCTAAATCTACATGCTCTCCTCACAGCTAACCCTCATGTCATTATCCTCACAAATAATAATAAAATATTCACATCACTATTTTATAGATGTCTTTATACACACAAAAATTACAATGAGATTCTGAAACATTACTTTACAAGTAAAGTCAAATTATAAAACTATGGTATCCATAGTTGTCATATATCACATAACGGCCTGCGTATATGTTGTCTCCCTTGAGTGTCACAATAAGTAGCCTTTACCAGAAGATGATTAAAATTTAACATTTACATAGTGATTTTGTTAGTAATATCATGCAATTTGTTGACAAATATTGTTCATATTGTTGTTGGTACATGTGGGTTTAGATAATAACATTAATAAAAATATACAAATATTAATTTATGTTGTAATTTAAGAACACCTTGTAATTGAGTTTTGTTGACATACATTGTTATATACTTCCAATAAATCAGAGGTTCTAAACATATGGTATTTTCAGAGGGCAAGCAACGTCCACATGTAATACTGAGTGTGTGAGCAGCATAAAATGTAATAGGATGTAAGCGAAATTGATAATGAGTGAACGTGAAAAATGGCAATATAACCGTCTCAATTGTACTGTACACATTCCCTCCCTTATTCATTTGCCCATAATTGTGGATAGTAGAACTATCTATTTCAGGTTGTAAAACAAACAAGGTGCAAATTGTAAAGTTAAATCCTGATTGTTAGTTCTGCAGAGCAAATTTTAGTTCACATGGCGACTTCTAACAAACACTTAGAAGTTATAGTTATGAATACTGCAGTAGATGATACATCTAAGATGTGATCAGGGAAATTAGGTATTAAGTGTAGCACATTCAGAACTGTACATCTGAAGGGCCGCATGAAGATTGTGTTTAACTATTCATAATGTGAGAACCATCTAGAAATCAGAGTGCATATATTTTGATTATCCCCACTACTTTTTATTACATACATGGACCATATAAACAAAACAGCAAATTCTAATGAAGCAAATGAACTGCTTTTTGCAGATGACCAGGTTTTATTCCACAACAGCATTAAAAACCTGCAAGACCACCTAAACACAATAGACACAGCAGGCAAGCAATTTGGAATGAAAATCAACATAGACAAAACAGAAGTAATGAATATTGCAAGAGAAAAGTAGAACATCAACATACAGATAAATAATAAACAACTAAAACAAGTAGATGAATTCAAATATCTGGGCAGCACATTGAGATATGACAACAAACAAAAGCAGAAATAAACGCAATATGTAATAAGGCCTGTCAGATCATTGGTCAATTAACACCTTTACTAAGAAACAAAGATATTACACTAGAAACAAAGAAAGCGCTTTTCAACACCATTTTCTTACCAACATTGTGTTATCAGTGTCAAACTTGGACATTAGATTCTAGAACAATACATAAGATTAACACCACTGAAATGAAATGTGTGAGATGTATGATTGGAGTTAGCTTGAGAGACAAAATCAGGAATGAAGCACTAAGGAAACAATTAGGGATCAAACCAACAATAGAATACATACAGAAACAACAAGTTAAATGGTACGGCCACATAACCAGACAGAAAGAGCAAAGTATTATCCAAAAAACACTTAACAAACGATACGAAAACAGGAGACCTATTGGACGCCCTCATAAAAGGTGGATAGATAGTGTATTAGAGACACTCGGAAATATAACAGCAGAGGAGGCAAATAGAAGGGCAAAAGACCGTACACTCACTCTCTCCTCAACACCGAAAGGTACAATAGGACAGAAAGAAGAAGAAGATATATTTTGAAATCTGTTGTGGGAGACTATGCATCTATTGGTTGGTTTACCATAATGCAATGACTTTAGTTCACTGCCAATAATCATTAGTTAATATCATTTTTATGTTGCTAGCTCATGTTGTGATTGTGTTAGTTCAGGATAAGTCTTCTCATGATGTCATGTAGTGATTGTGTTGGTTCAGGATAAGTCTTGTTTTGGTAAAAATATTTTCTGCTGGTACACATTTTGATGCATAAATGTGATTTTCTCAGTACAAGGTAAGATGTTTTCACATTGTGATTTTGTAATTAAATAATATGATGTGGGCGCATGTTGTGATTTTTCTATCACATAATATGATGCGGGTTCTTGTGATTTTTTATATTGCATAATATGATGCAGGTTCATGTGATTTTTTAAGTTACACAATGTGATGTTGGTTCATGTTGTGATTTTTCTATCACATAATGAGATGTGGGTTCTTGTGATTTTCTTTGTCATATATTGTGATATCTACTCATGTTGTGACTTTTCTTGTACATCCTGATTACATCCTGAATAATAGTAAGGTTTACTTGCAAGCACAAACAATGTGTAGGTCACTAGCAGCAAATGTATGGCTCATAGTACTATTAAAATGTGTTGTCTTCACAAGATGCAAAGATTGGGTTAGACAGATGCAAGATCAACGAAGCAAATACTCAGACACATGAGAAGTGAAGTTGACACATGCAATTTTGTTCACATATATAGTGATTGGGTAAATATATATTTATTTATTTAGTTAGCATGCACATTGATGCTTTGCTTCATGATAATATTGTGTTGATTAAATGCTTTTCTCCAGTACATATTGTGTATGTTTTAATGCATATTATGTATTTGTTAACAGATATTGTGAAATTGTTAGCACAAGTACAATTGTTAATCTCGGTGTATGTTTCCACTGACTTTACATTCAGTTTTTATGTATAACATAAACAATGAACATGATTGAAACAAAAACCCACATTATTAAACTCTCAAATGAAGATGCGTAAATAAATTATGAACAATGGGAACAAAGTGGATTGATGAAATAAGTAAAAATCACAGTCTAAAGGGAATGAAACAATAATTATATAGTTAGTGAGAGGAATATCAGTTTTGCAATTGTGTCATTGTCTTCTTTGGAATTCCAAAATTCATAAATGAAATACAAGTCTTTGTCACTTATCATTTATTGGACTGTTTATTTAGGACTAGCATTAGCTCTGCATTGGAATCACTTGTCAATGAAATAGGATTATGTTTTACAGTGTGGTCAGTTCCATAGTCCACACAGCTAAAACTGGACAGGTAAATTTCATGTTATTAAAAAATTAGGACTTGTCATATAAGCTTATTTTGTAAGTGTTCTGTTTATGACACTTGTAGTAAACTAAAAGTGACAGGTTTTCTGTTTATAACACTTGTAGTATTCTAAAAGTGACAAAGAAAATAGGCATATATGTGGATAGTGACATTTAGTTATAACTAATATTTTTTAAAGATTTTTTTCATAAATTCTCAGTGAAGTAGAAAACATTTAACAATATGGACAGCATATTTTCTCCAAAATATTTAACCAAAAAAACAACATAATGTAGTAATTTAAAAAAAAATCCTATGTGTATTTAAAAAGATTCATAACTAATCGAGAAAGTAAGTTCCATGTGAAAACAGAGCAAACATTTGTGTTTATGTTCAGAGTCTGTCTAATCGCTGACTTGATCCTGACCCTTTATTTTTCCTGTTTATGTTTTTTAAGTGTTAACAGAATCAATACTATCTGATCTACGATAAAGTCTTCGCTTCTCAAGATGGTAAACTGAACAAAGTATTTTTGGCATCGCCGTCCATTGAGAATTGAGAATACAGCCTCTGATTGTATAATAAAATTTCTGGAATTTTTTCCAGCTTCGGTCATCCTCTTTGAGGGTTAGATGAATTTCAAAAGTAGGAGGGGCCAATGGGTTACCAAAAATAGTAGCAAGTTTACGAGATTTGCCCTTCTCTTGAAGTAATATGTAGATTGCACAACCCCGAACACCACACGGTTCCACTAAGGACATACGAAGAACATCTTGTGCGATATGTGAAACAAGATCTGGTGGGTACATTATCTGGCAGCAAATTTGTTTCTCTGCTGCTTCTTGGATAGCAGCTTCAATCTCAGCTTCAACAGCTTGGCAAGTTTGTGAATCAAACTGGTCAATATAGTCACTGTTCATTTTTGAACTTTTCTCATCTGAAACAAATAAAATTACATATATAAATATGTGTGTGTGTGTGTGTGTGTATATATATATATATATATATAATATATATATATATATATATATATATATATATATATATATATATATATATATATATATATATATATATATAATATATATATATTATAATATATATATATATATATATATATATATATATATATATATATATATATATATATATATATATATATATATATATATATATACATACACATGTTGCTGTTTTTCGTCTATCACAAGTGATGATAACCATTTGTTACACACATACATATATATTTATACACATCTTGAAATAATAATAGTAAGGTTTACTTGCAAGCACAAACAATGTGTAGGTCACTAGCAGCAAATGTATGGCTCATAGTACTATTAAAATGTGTTGTCTTCACAAGATGCAAAGATTGGGTTGGACAGATGCAAGATCAACGAAGCAAATACTCAGACACATGAGAAAAAATATATTTATACAGAAAACAAGGTAGTGAGTTTTACTGTTCACAGACTATGAGACTAAAGAACACAAAAATATAGATGACAGTGTTAAAAAAGACTATATATTTTAAACCTTAAGTTTAAGAACCTCAAGAAGAATATAGACAGAGAATAAATGATAAATATACATAGACTAGTCCATTTGTGATTTTACTATTATATTTTCATGATAATGTTTCACGTGACATTCTGGTTTAAGATTTCTAATTCACAGATATTGTAGCAAAGCTGTAAACCACGACACAGCACACATTGTTCTCCATACTACATTCTACTAATGCTCTAGAGTTTGTAAAAAATGCAGAAGATCAAGCTGAACTGTTTTCCAAAATCATGAGTGTAAATATTTAGCCTTTATTTTAAGAATAACATTTGGGAGTTTAAAAATATATAATTTTTCAGTTGTACTAATTTCTCAGTTGTACTAATTTCTCAGTTGTACTAATTTCTCAGTTGTACTAATTTCTCAGTATCCTAAAGACAACATCAACCTCCTGGGAAGGAAAGACCAGAGTATCATCTTCAGACTGCGCACACAACATGTACAGCTTAACAATCACCTGAATAGAATACAATTACAACACACTCCAGGGTGCCGGATGTGCACACATCCCTATGAACTGTTGACCACCACCTTTTTGAATGCGCAACGCTGGATGACATCAGGAAAATGCTTCTCCCTCCAGGGCCAGATAAATGGAACACATATCACATATGGAACAAAACAACAGCTCACAAACACATGCATATATCACACAATGGCATTGGGTCAAAAGGCATGAGCCCATGGACCGCTGGATCAGCAACCAACCAACCAAACCTCAGTTGTACAGTGTTTTACAGACACTTGAACAGAAAGAATGTTGAGTGTAGAGATAATCTGAATTCTGCAGATTTCTCTGAATAAAGTGGTAAGATAAAGTACCTGATTTCAAAGTCATCACTAGAACCAATATCCCAAGATTTCATACAATGCTGAAAAAAAGGCTTAAATGATATGGATCGGATATGCTCTGTGCATACCTGACAAATGCATTCAAAAACAGTTGATTTATGGTGATCTCCTGAAGGGAAAGACTGGTCGGTAGGCAGAATAAATACTTCAATTACCCTCAAGGTATCTATTAAAGAGCTTCAACATTGATGTCAAATCCTGGGAATCTGTCACTCAGAATTGCCCAATATGGCACAGCAACATCAGCAAAGGTGATTGTATCGATGAGAAGCATCAAATCTTAAAGACACAGAGAACACATGCTGCCTGAAAAGACAGAAAAAAAGGACACACGATGTCCAATTCTGACCATACATGTTCTAAATGTAACAGGAGATTCCATACCAGAATTGCACTTTTTTTTGT
The DNA here is from genome assembly GCA_034231615.1 of Meghimatium bilineatum. Taxonomy (NCBI): domain Eukaryota; kingdom Metazoa; phylum Mollusca; class Gastropoda; order Stylommatophora; family Philomycidae; genus Meghimatium; species Meghimatium bilineatum. The sequence continues at coordinate 81,296,047 of CM067320.1, forward strand.
GCATACGGTTGGGTCTGTGGGTCTCACCAATGGCTCACTAGACAAACCAACCATGCAACAGAAAACCTTAGTAGATGACATGCCTTTATATTGAGGTTATCTTCTTATAGAAGCTTCATGGCATGTCATCTATACAATCCCATAGTCGTAACCTTCGATAACAGTTACCATGTTGTTCTGACAGACCGACGTTGTGCTTGAACTAGTTATGGTCACGGCGTGGGTGGGCGGGACAACACAGAAACCTGTAGCAAGCGCCAGAGTTGTGCCCTGATTTTGACGTCTGTTTCGGTGGCATTGGACTAGAAACACCATCGAGTCGAATGGCTGCTGGAACAGAGAGCGGAGCACTTATGGGAATGCCCCAAGTGCTGTGAGGCCAGTTTTCTAATCAAGAATAATTGCACTTTTCAGTCTGAAACTTTTGTCATTATTGTCTGCAATAAACAGCTATTAATCCAAATGTGTTCCTTCCACTGGACACATAAATAAGAAATACTAGATTCCTTTACTAAAGAATCCCTTTGAATCTGACACTTCAAATACCTTTGTCAATTATGTAATACTTGTCACTTCAATTTCTTGTACAGTCATTGAAGCTATTGCAGCTGTAACCTCATAACTGACTGAAATTATTGCAGCTGTAATCTGATAACTGACTGAAGAACGAAGAAGAAGATATTTTTCTTCTTCCTCTGCATTCACTCTCAAATTAATGAAGATCAATAGGATAATTAAACAGGATTTGTGCCATAATTTACAGCTTAACTGTGGTTATTGTAGATTTTGATCTAACACATCCAACTTTAGCATGGCTTATGGATCACTATGAACCTTTATGGGATTGCACAGCCAAATCCACCCCAAAACTTTCTTAGTCACTTCTTATGAATGACAAAATATCTTCAGACAAAATATCTCTATACAAACAAAAAGTAGCAAGACATAATAGTAATAGTAACAGAAAAATTGTTGACGTAATTCATGGACTAGCAGGTATCACATGTTTTCTGCAAACATAAGATGGAAAGTATGGAGTGACTAAGGCTGGTGGCAATCAGGTATTTACCTAAACAAGACTGGGAGGCACATGATACAATGTTTGGTGAAAACTACAATCTGAGGGTAAACAGCATTGAACATCTCTGATGGAAATTTAGTAAGCACAGTCAAACAAATGATGGCTTTGGCATTCATACTAGAGACTAATATCATTGCTATTTTTGAACATCTCGCCAATATTAATAGTTTCTCAGATTCTGATTTCATCATTGATGTCTTTGAAGATTTTCACACTGGATTGGTTCACCATTTGCAGCCGTGATTTACAGTGAGCCTTTGGAATCTACTCAAGCCTGTGATGAATCAAGTGGCAAGAAGCAACAATGGTGTAGGAGGTTGGCGCAATGCCTTTAATTTAATGGTGAACATATCTCATCTAGCTTAGCAAGAGTTACCAGGAAATTACACCAGCAATATCATACATCTGTACTATTGAGAAGTCAGATTGCCATTTGTTAACCAACAATAAAGAAATGAAAGGTTTACCAATGTATCGAAAGGTTTATCAGATAATGCTACTAAAAATTGTGTGGACGGTATGATCCAGCAGAGCCTATCAACTTCTTGAAAAACATAGCATGTGTTTTGAACATTAATGTTGTGTAGCAAATCCAACCAATGAACTTAACTTTATGTCTGTCACACACGATATCATTAGAAGACTTTATTCCAATTATCCACTAGTTATATTGTTTATTACAGTCTGTATCAAATATTTAATATATTATCTTTGTAATGTGATTTCTAGATGTTTTGTCTGTAGATATTTGTCTTGCAATAATGAATCTTAAGATAAATTGTCTTGTGACATTTTGTGTTAATATGCCCTATATTTTCTTGCGATATTTTGTCTGGGAATATTTTGTGCAGTTTTCATTAAAAGGCAACAATTCTGCACAGGCCTATGTTATAAGAAAATTAGCAGTTAGGTCTACAATGCAATCTATTAATTTTTACTGTTATAAATCGTATTTAGATCTTATTTAGAAGAAATTAGAAGTTTCTTAAAATCATAAATATTGATGATGTTCTTAGAATCATTAAAAGTAAGATTTAGCAACAACTAGGATATTTACAGATACAAATTAAATTTCTAGCAGATAAATTAGCGTGTAAGATATCAGTAATGTGGTGTGTTCCTGTAAAATTATTGTTTGCACCAGAGACCACATAACACTCCAAGCATAGCCTATCCATAGCAACTAAGTCTGAGTCCACATAAACTGCTGTCAATGGTTATATGTAGTAGAATCACACCGTATTCTGTTTCACCAAGTGTTAAATAAAGTTGCATTTTGGCAATGTTACAATAACAAATAGTTTGATATTCCACCAAAGTAGATTTTATTATGAAATTCAAACATTTAAGCTATTTCAAAATAATATGGGGTAAATAATGAAGTTGTTTAATTTATAACAACAAGAGTTGCTATAACCCAGAATGGAACAATAGTGTTAATAATAATAGGTCTGAGTAAAGGCATAGACCTAGGCCTTATATTGTTCACATAGGCTAAATGGTCAGAAATCTGAAACAGCACAACAAAGGAAAGCCGCAAGCTGCTCTGCAAACTCATCATTCAAATTGAACTGTAGGTCTGAGTCTAGTCTAAACATATAACTGTTCAGAACTGTTCTTTTTTCATCACAGTCTCATATCTTGCAAATGTGATGCAATATGCGAAGCAAGCATAATAACTACATTTTAATTACATTATTACTGTCACAAGTTTGACATATTTTCTTCATAATGTAGTCTGTAGCAGACCATTTTTAAAGATTAATTCAGGACAACACTCGGCCGGTTCAATAATTAGTCAGATCTGTTCTATTCTGTAAAGATGCACATCTGACTTCACTTACCAAATTTTGATCGATGTATTTCCTGCTCGTAGTCTGTTTCCATTACCATTTCGTAGCCTTGTCGTGACTTTGTACTATCTAACAGTGATTTCATTACAATCTGGACACCGATTTTCTAGTTTCAACGTCTACAGCTTCATGTATCAGTGTATCGCAGATCAGATGAGAAGTCAGCTGATTGCTCCAATACGGAAATGATACGGAGGTGTGTCTAGAGTTCCGCACAGCTCACAAATATTCAACTGCAGTTTGACATTATCTTCTTATTACTGGCAACTTTAAATTTTTTTAATGGTCTTTACTTTTATACCTTATTTGTGAAAAAGAACCACAAAGCGATGAGTTAAGACGAACAGCTGATTAGTGTCACGAACAGCTTATTTGCATAATACTTCAGATTCGGACCCGGCCACAGTTCTGTTTAAAATTAGCAACCAATCGTATTGGAGAATGTGTATGTCAAGGCTCTCTACTTTCGTTTTTGTCTTGCAAGTTCAAGCTTTATTTTAAAAAAAAAAGATATAGGCCTATCTGTTATTTGCTATATTACAAAGACATAAATAACATTATTGGAACTATGTGTATTCTAAGATCTAAGGATGTCTCACACTGTTATGGTCAGAAGATATGGATTGATAATATTAGTACTACGCGTTGGGATACTTTGGCTCGGAGTAACCTTTGATCTCTGACTATGATAGTTATAGTAGGTAGTTAATGAGTTTGCCTCTCTATTGGAGAGGCGTCCTCTTTCAACCATCAGACAAAGTCCAATTAGGTTATATCAGGACACACTACCATAAAATATTAGAGGTAACTATAAGTAGTGTCAACAGTTTTATTGGGTCAATTTTTGATACCTGCCCCCCCCCCCCCCGCCCCGTCAACAGACTGATGAATTCAGGTGACCCCCGCCCCCCATTGCTTAATTGTATTTTAAAATGGTTTTTTTGTGCGTGTGCAAAATTACAACAACAAAAAATGCTATAGTTTTCAGTTTTTTCACAACAAATATCACATTCAAACAATTTGGTATAAGCCTATATACTTCTTGTTGGCGTCAACTTTTTAAAAAACCCACCCCGTTTTTCCCCTTTATCATTAACTGTCAAATTTGTTCAGATCACCTCTCACTCACTCCTAATTGGTGACGTAATGTATGGATAACCACTTATAAATAGGACGTGGTACAGATGATATCCCTATACCCGAGGTATAGCAGAACTTAAGACTATGGTAGCTGCACCCCTGTCAGCTCTTCTCCTTCACAATTAGTCATGTCTGTGGTTAACTATCAATTAGAAGTCATCACACATTCTCATCCATAATGTGAACGTTTTAAATGTGTATAGAATGAGGGAGTCCGCATAGTCCCCGGCTGCACTATGGATACCGCTATTGTAAAAATTATATGGGCCCTACATGCCCCTCTTCACATGAATATTCACAAGAATAAGACGAGATATGTCATGGATGGCATAGTCAGAAAAGACTATTGGAGATGTGGCCACAGTCTCAACCTTACATACAGGAAAAGAATGGTGCTTGGTTGCTGAAACTATAGCGGCTTGTCTTGACGTAATAATAACTCTTGGCAGAGTATGCAGAGGTTGTGGTAACGGTAAAGCAAACCTTAAAGTCTCTGAATTGATTGCTGATCACTCTGGGATGACGATGCCAGTGTGTTCACTCATGGATCTGTGCATCTGGGGGATAAGTCTGGCTGGGGTTTTACTGCTAGTGTGAGTGATCGAATCATAATTGAACACAGTAGATCATACAGAAGAACAACATCGAATATGCCGATGGAAGTAGAGACAGTCACCGTCGGGGTTACCTAAATGTTTCATTTCATATTTTTCTTTGGTATTTTCGGTGAATTTGGATTGGGAGATCATAAAAAGGGGAGAGTGTGTTACCCTCCCCCCCCCCCCCGCCCCTCCCTTTTTTGGACCTGCTTCATGGTGCTAAATGTTGTGTTTTAACTTCCTAAGGGTGTAGGGGTATAGAGGCTACGTGGTTAATTTTCCCTGTGTTTACATTGTTTATTTAAATAATCGAGCTACATTTGGGGCGTGATCGTATGCAATAGATCTTTGCACATAATTAATTAGGACTTCGTTACGTTTTTATTATTATTGTCAGGCTTTTCGTTGGTCACTTCTTTTATACTTGGAGTGGCATGCCAAAAATAGGCAAGTCGTTTTTAAGTATATCAAAGTGACCAATGGAACACAAGACAATAATTAAAAACATTAGGAATGAAGTCCTAATTAATTCTGTGCAGATGTTTTCTATACTACAAATGGTCATGATTTGAGTATTGTTTTCACATGTTGCGTGATCTGAAGACCGCGGTAAAACTGTGGTCGGAATGGTAAGTCTATTGTCTATCCCCAGGTGGTACTCTCGTAGCTTCCACACTTGCCATTGAACGTAGGGGTTTGTGAAGCTGTAGTCTACGTTCCAGAACCAGGTTCGTCGCTCTAGTTGATATGTAGTCGTGTTTATTTAGGATGGTCTTGATGTTGTCTATCCATCTTTCCTTCGGTCTGGCCTTGGTTCAGTATCCGTGTTCCATCTTGTTATAAGCTCTTACGGGAAGTTCATCCTCAAACCATTTTATCTGTTGTTTCTCCGTATATTCGATGCATAATGTCATACCTATTGTCTTCATGATGTCTCGTGAGCATTTTGTCGAGACTGATGACTGCAATAGCTTTCATAAGACATTCCATTTGAATGGTAAGTAAATATTTTTTTTAATGTATTTTAAAAAGAAAGTTAAATAGCAGTTTGATTTTGTGGTTAGTTATTGTATTTGTTCATTCTTATTTTGATAAAGATATTTTTATCGAAACGTCGATTCCGTGTATTGTAATGCAATACTGCTATTTAGCCCTTTGTATATTTTTAAAGATTGAAATCCTCTACAGAATTTTCATTGTGCTCCTCCCTCTGAACGAAGCGGCACACCGCTTTCCGAGAGTATCACACACAGCACGTAACTTCATAAATTCAATCAGTAATCCACGAACTTCATAACTTCAATCCGTAATCCACGTAATTTCATAACTTTAATCCGTAATCCACGTAATTTCATAACTTCAATCCGTAATCCCCAGAGTTCTCCTGATAAAAACATCCACTTTGTAAATTTGTGACCCAGGACCCGTTGAGCACAAAAGTGAACGGTTTAGCCACTATGACATGGTGATTCACAATGAGTTTGTGGAAATATCAGAGAAAACGCGCAAGAAAATTCACAGATCTGTACGTTTTTACGATTTCACTTGCGTCTGGCATCGTGGTAACCTGCAACTGATTATTGAATTTCTGGAAACTGTTATATTTGTTGATTGAAGAGCAGTGACGCTATTTAGTCTAAGGAGTTCAATCCACTTTTTCGGAAGATGACCATGACGGTATGTTTTAAGCCGTTTGCCGTGTGTTTAAGGGATACCGAGTTCGAATCCCACTCGTGATGCCATCTTTACAAAGTGATTTTGGAGATTCATTGAGATTATCGCCTGTATCTACGTTCTATAAATGGTATTTTTCTGCAGGTGGAGAGGGGTAGATTACATATCGGGAAACCCGAGTACAATAAAGTCAATCTTCTGTTGAAGGAAGCTACATGTAAGAAAAAAGTTATCGTTCTTTTTTTATCATCATCTTCATAATCATCATTGTCATGTTACACGCAGGCTGGTGTAATCGATCAACAACTTTCTATCTCTTGTATCCGAATATCGTAGTTCACTCTTATCTCTTGTATCCGTATATCGTAGTTCACTCTTATCTCTTGTATCCGAATATCGTAGGTGACTCTTATCTCTTGTATCCGAATATCGTAGTTCACTCTTATCTCTTGTATCCGAATATCGTAGTTGACTCTTATGTCTTGTATCCGAATATCGTAGGTGACTCTTATCTCTTGTATCCGAATATCGTAGTTCACTCTTATCTCTTGTATCCGTATATCGTAGTTCACTCTTATCTCTTGTATCCGTATATCGTAATTGACTCTTATCTCTTGTATCCGAATATCGTAGTTGACTCTTATGTCTTGTATCCGAATATCGTAGTTGACTCTTATGTCTTGTATCCGAATATCGTAGTTGACTCTTATGTCTTGTATCCGAATATCGTAGGTGACTCTTATCTCTTGTATCCGAATATCGTAGTTGACTCTTATCTCTTGTATCCGTATATCGTAGTTCACTCTTGTATCCGAATATCGTAGTTGACTCTTATCTCTTGTATCCGAATATCGTAGTTGACTCTTATCTCTTGTATCCGAATATCGTAGTTGACTCTTATCTCTTGTATCCGAATATCGTAGTTGACTCTTATCTCTTGTATCCGTATATCGTAGTTCACTCTTATCTCTTGTATCCGAATATCGTAGTTGACTCTTATCTCTTGTATCCGAATATCGTAGTTGACTCTTATCTCTTGTACTCGAATCGTTAGTTGGCTCTTATCTCTTGTACTCGAATCGTAGTTAACTAATTGACTCTTGTGATACCACGATGTTAAACACTCTAATATTTCCTCACACTGCTGTACTATTTTTTTTTCCTCTTCTTTCTTCCAATCTTTCCCTTCGTAACTGAACTGTGTCCGTTTTGACTATATGATGTGCCAAGAAAATTGATATAATACTGATCCTTTTAGTTATTAAGTAATACACGGTATTATACGTTTTCAGTAAGTGGAGGGATTACCTAAGAAATGATTACCTACGCATGGAAAATATGGTCATTAACCGTGATTATCTCCAATAAAGACCCGTGAACTGAAATAATTCTGACTACATTCATTATGTTTTTGATTATTGTTGGGTTTTCGGATGGTCAGTATTTACTTACTTGGAATCGCATACGAAAAATACTCAAGGCGACTCCAAGTATATAAATAGTGACCAACCGAAAACCTAACAACAGCCCCGGTCCTGTCAGGCGACAATTCTTGATAATAGCTCTTCTGGAGACTGCCGTGCTTTAACTCGTTTTCGTAAGGAATACCTGTTCTTGAAGAGAAATTTGATCAATTTATGAGAAAATTGTTAAGGGAGGGATATTACCTGCTTTGTGGTTAAATTCATAGTACTAATTTATCCGTTTTATGGTTAAATTCATAGTATTAATTTACCAGTTTTATGGTTAAATTCATAGTACTAATTTACCTGTTGTGATCTTCTTAAGGGGGATGAGGTTTCAACACTTTAGAAACACAGATATCGCGACTATTCTGTAAACAGCGGCACACAATATTCCGTTGTTCGGATTTCTTCCTGCTAATAAGAGGATTTTGAGAACGATCGTAAGAAGTTATGTCTATAAGACAGGCGTAATTTTGCAAGATCAAAGGCGATCGATCATCTGCGTAATTCCAACTAGCAGTGGTCCAGTATCTGAATGAATTATAATCGGGTTATATTGCCACAGAATTTGTCCTACATTGTATCTCTGGCCCTCGTTGTTTCACTGACCCCTTCTCCTGGCATGAAATCACCAGATTGTAAGAAAGGTACTCTTTATCTCTAGTTTACAATAGTTTTTTTTTTAGTATGTACTGTGCAACACCTGTATGCACACCTGATAATATAAGTTCCAGTTAAGCATTTTGTTTTCACCTGAACATTGGGCTACTTTGAAGGTCAAGGTGGACACATAGAGTGATATGTTTAATAGTTCACGTAGATAGCATTCAGACGACACGACTACCTGGGGCTAATGGTTCTCAGAGTCCCATGACTTCCTCATAGATAAAAGATTGTAGCATTGGAGGTGAATTGCTATGAGGGCCAGAATCAATGAATAAATGGAAAATATTCACACGTACATTGTAGTCTTTCTTTTTCTCTCTGCAACCTGCATATATATATATATATATATATAGGACCCTCAAGCTATTTGAGATATAGGGCACTTTAACGATTAAGAATAAATAGATAGTGAAATGTAAAAGATTGTAGTGGGGGCCCTAAGCTATAACTTGTTTAGCTTATAGGTAAATCCTGCACTGTATATATATATATATATTAAGCTACAACTGATTATTTGAGTTTCTGAAAATTGCTCTATTTGTTGATTGAAGAGCAGTGGCGCTATTTAGTCTAATGAGTTCAGTCACTCAATCCATTTTCTTGGAAGATAGCTGTGGCGGTGTGGCTTAAGCCGTTCACCGTGTGTTCAAGAGATACCGAGTTCGAATCCCACTCGTAATGTCATCTTTACAATATATATATATATATGTTAAGACCATAGATGCGTTCTCGTCATAGGGAGGGGTATATTTGTATGGCATTTTGCGTCGTGCAGACAGTCATTTAGTAATAAGACGAAGAAACGAATAATTTCTCAGAAATGTGACTTTTCAAACGATCATATCACATCAAGCGATCATATCACATCAAGCGATCATATCACATCAAGCGATCATATCACATCAAGCGATCACATCACATCAAACGATCATATCACATCAAGCGATCACATCACATCAAGCGATCATATCACATCAAGCGATCATATCACATCAAGCGATCATATCACATCAAACGATCATATCACATCAAGCGATCATATCACATCAAGCGATCATATCACAGCAACGGAAGATTTTAGTTTGCGTTTTTCTCTTGTTTTTCTTCCATTTTTTGTAAAGCATATTATTTCTGAACAATCCTGCTCCCACACCTAGGTTCTGTCTCCAGACATCTCGAGTTTCGACCATGTTTTTCCAATTTTTGGATTCTATGTGGAAGCCTTTCATTGATGATTTGAGATGTCTCTATACCTTAGCATTGGTCTACCGTTGGCTCGATGGCGTTCAGCCGGTACCCCGAATAGTACTTGTTTTGGCATTCTGCGGACGTGACCCAGTCAACGCAATCTATTTATATTGACTTTTCCATGGCAGATGGTAGCTGAGTGTTTCCATGGCAGATGGTAGCTGAGTGTTTCCATGGCAGATGGTAGCTGAGTGCTGCACAACACTTCTATGTTGGTGATTTTGTCGTGTCATGTGATATGTGTGTGTTTTAAGGTTGTTCCATATGTTATTTACATTTACCTCATTCTCTGTGAATTTCTCTTTTTCTATGTCCAGCCGCGTAGTGATTTTTTTACAAAATAGTTCTTTCATTTCTGGGATTTGTACACGTGAAAAATTTTATGTTGGGTGTTGGCGGTTGACGTGGTACGTGGAATGTCTGGTTTTATATTTATTTTGCTGATGACTAGTGCATGGTCTGTATTACAGTCTGCATTATGCAGAGTTCGTGTGAATCTTACTGAGTTAAGATCTTTCTTTCGAGTGAGAATCAGGTCCAGCTGATACCAATGTCCTGATCTGGGATGACGCCATGAGCCTTTGTGAATGGCCTTGGTGGCAAGAAACAGTTTGTTGCGCACAGCTTATACTCACTGCTCTTCGTCAGTCCGAACGATCAGTGCGCTTTGAGATACAAAGCGCGAGTCAGTAATGAGAATGTGCGAATTAGGAGTGAAGATAGACGTGGCCGTAGAGAACAACTAACAAAGTTGTCAAAAAGAGCACTTTACCAAAATACAACCGGAACAATCAGTCCTTATACGCTGAGAGATTTACTGAAGCGGAGATCTGAGCACCTATGGACTTGTCCGGTGCGAGAAGATGATACTTATTATATCTAAACACGAGAACATCGAGAGTAACAGATCTGTGGTACATAATTAATTGATGACTATTACATCCACAGGTTACATCCACTATTACATCCACAGGTTACATCCACTATTACATCCACAGGTTCGAATCTGTGGCGACGATGTACAGGGCGAGTATTGGACGATCACGTTACCGGCTTCAAAACCAGCCACATGCAACTGTGCATCAAGACTACGCCAAAAGCAATGACAATCATCTGAAGTGCTAATGAAATACTACTTTGAAACTCAAAGTTCTGAAAAGACAGATGTTGGCTCATCCCATACGAACAATGCTCAAACTGGCCCTCCAATCCCAAAGGTTTAAATCTCTGATGAAAACAATCCCTCAGTAGCTGTTTAAAACAACAATATCCTGAACTGTATGGTACAAGTGTTGTGTGGGAGTGTGTACTAACCAACCACAATCTTACATTTTTTAATTCTGAAATCTACCCCACTCCCCGAGTCACTCGTCAATATATGCCTCTGTGAGCGTATCAAATTTCTTTTTTTAAATATTACAACGTTTCAGTCATTTTCATTGGTTACCATGTGTCGACAACCAATCACAATCATGGTAAAAGTCAAATTGCGTAATTTTTGAAGGATGACAATGAATTCGAAAGACTATATACTTGACGAAGCACTCGACTCACTCATGACTATAACTTTGACCCTGTAACCTCAATAATCAAATGTACTTCACACTGACATACTGGAGGGGCACGTGAACGTCATCTTGTCTATGCCTACCTGATTTACGAGCCTTGACTGCGTACTTAGTGTTTGCTCTGTCGTTTGAGTGTTTACGATCCTGCCAGTGTGATTTAAGTGGGGTGGGGTAATCTTCTGTGGCGATGTTAAACGTAAAACCAAGTTGGTTTATTTGTGTCTGTTAAAAATGGTTTAGATGTAGGTCACACTGTCTTTCTTTAAACAGACTACAAACTACGGCACTTCAAATATCTGCTAAGACTTTTGATAGATACATTAAATCAATAGTGCTTATACAATGTCAACGACTTTCTGTGCTTTTTAATCAACTGAAATAATAAAAACAAAAAATTAATATAATCTTATTCAGGGGATCTCAAACGTATAGATGTTAAACAATCAAGTAGGGTGTCAGAACAAATGTGAAACTTGTGGACAATGGGAGGGTGAGTGTTGCCAAAAGTTGATGTTGGTAATCGTATATTTAAAAAAAAAAATAAACGTATTAAATTGTTTGAATTTCAATAAAAAATAACAACTAAAAATGTAAAAATATAAAGTTATAGTAATTTTTGCTAAACATATGGCCTATTTTTATGCTGTAGGGTCGATTAATTCTTGACATTTGTTGAGAAGGTGGCAGGAGTGCATCAAGAATTTGAAGACAAATTTGTTGTCGTTCAAGTGCAGACATTGTCTACGATGTTCTAATTATAACAATCGGTTCTGGCCTACAAGACTCACTCCTTATCATCATATCATCACCACCAAGCGCCGTTTCAGCAACGAAGGTTGGCTTATTCACTCCTTATATTCATTGTGAATAATAACCCGTGTGTTGCCGGGGCCCGAAAGGGGAGCAAAGAATATCAACACTGTTTACGTTCCATGCATGTCGTAAAAGGCGACTAAGGAGGTTATGGGATGGAGTTGGCTGTCCATTCCATACAGAGTCAGCGACCCAAAGTCATGCTGAAGTCGGATGTGTCAGGCCGAAATGCGCAGATATTGCAGCAATGCTGTAAATAATGACACAACGCATTCCGTTCTCCGGACTACATCCTGCTAATCTGCAGGAGTTTGAGAACGAACTCAGAAGAAAGAAGAAGAATTGGGAATAATTATTGACTTAACACTGACGGCAACTATCTTCTTGAAGAAGTCACGTGATAGTTCAAAGTTCACGCAGGTCACATTATGTTTTAGTTTTTAAAGTGCTGGTAACTCTAGTTACCGGTACTTAATTGTTTTAGTCACAAGGGCAGCTTCCTCGTTGATGTTAATATTTAAGTAACAACTGTAGGCTCATCATCATCATCATCATGTGCCATGCCGGGTGGCGTAGGCTAGAGTGAGCAAAAACTTAACTTTCGTTACTGCATGTTTTTCTGTTAATTTGTGCAGTGAGGCTTTCTATGGGCTGTGGAAATAAAGGTCGCTTAGCCATAGCAGACGCCGCGACATGTACTGGAAGAGTTTTTGATTGTCCCTCCGAAAGAAAAAATTATGTCCCAACCGTGCACTGAACCCCGGACCTCACGGGTCTGAGAACGGCGTTCTAACCACACGGCCATGCGCTCCACTAAAAAACACGCAAAATGTCGTATAATAAAAGTTAGTCACTGGATTATTATTATTTTTATATATATTTTTTTTGGGGGGGGGGGGGTGGGGGGAGTGTCCTGGAAGGGGACTGTTTCTTGGAATACAGCCACAGTTATTAAAGATTTATAGTACAATGTGGAGTAGATGGATGTCATTGTTGTTTGTGTACTTGATATGATATTGTATTTTTATAAAATAAAGTGATATGGCCGTGGGGCGGGGAGGTGGTTGTAATCTCTCGCTCGTCCACCCATGTATTTGATTGCAACATTACTAGCATCTTTGACATTGATTGTTGTCCATTGTCTGTTGCCCATTGTTTGTTGTCTTTCATTTGACTTGTAATTTGTCTATTATTTGTTATCTATTGTTCGTTGTCTTTTGTCTAGTATCTGTTTTGTCTATTGTCTATTTGTGTCTATTATCTTGATGAAGACCTTTTGGTTGAGAAGTTTAATATGATTTGTGTATTGTAATTTGTATGTTCTCTTGTGTACACATCATTCCCCACTAGTTTTAGTTATAGTCTGTCGTGTCTGATTGAAACGATTATATAAACCTGTGTTTTACGTAAGTACGATTGTTGTTACGTTTCACACAGCTACCTTGTATTGATTGTCGCGGTGAAAGTCAAATAGCTTGACTTTTGAACTATGAACCGATTAAAGTTTTTGTTGTGAAGACATAGTATCTAGGAGTGCTGCTTAATGTTGTGCCTCTCGTCCTGGTAGCATTGACTTAAACACCACTGATTGCTTTGACAGGACAGTGTCCCTTCTCGAAGTCAGAGATCGTCCGGCCACTCTTAGTTCCAAGTCTCTGTTCCTTGGACTAGTTGTTCTTGGTATATTCTGAATTCCACGTCGTATTCAGTGAACCTCTTTTTTTTATGCTGTTCGTCCGTCGAGGTCGACGATGACCATTCAGCTCAACTTGGATGATAAAGAAGAAGATGATGTCTGCGATGTGCCCGACTGTGAATAATGAGTCTTATGCGTGCTTGGAATTGTCTACCACACTCTGGGTGTGAGCGGGGTGATTCTGTGGTCCATTGAGCAGCTCTTGTATTTGGCATATACTTAACGCCACGTTGTATTCAGTGAACCTTATTATTAGAATTAGTGATTGCGTTGTTTTCATTTCTCTAACGACTTTGTTTTCGGGCCAGAAATATTTTCAGCATTTTTCTTAATCCCAGAAGGTTTCTGTTCTCACTGCTGATGTTGCTGTACTCACAGCTATTGTTGCTGTACTCAAAGCTAATGTTGCTGTACTTATTGCAAATTGTGTTGTACTCATTGCTGATGTTGCTGTACTCAAAGTTAATGTTGCTGTAATCACTACTAATGTTGCTGTACTCAAAGCTAATGTTGCTGTACTCAATGTTAATATTGCTGTAATCATTACTAATGTTGTTGTAATCACTACTAATGTTGCTGTAATCACTACTAATGTTGCTGTAATCACTACTAATGTTGCTGTACTCAAAGTTAATGTTGGTCTAATCACTACTAATGTTGATGTAATCACTACTAATGTTGCTGCACTCACTGCTGATGTTGCTGTACTCACAGATAAAATTTCAGGATATTGAGAACGTGCGAAGAAGAAGAAAATATTGTAACAATGAAGTGTGTGTGTATACTGTGTGGTAGTTTATTAAAGAGATTACAATTACCCTCAGAGCTACAGAAAAGGGCATAGCGATAAGTTTACGGTAATTTCATCAACATAAGCAGTGAGTACAATAAGATTAGTAATGAGTACAGTAACATTTGCAGTAAGTACAGTAACATTAGCAGTAAGTACAGTAACATTAGCAGTAAATACAGCAACATTAGCAGTAAGTACAGTAACATTAGCAGTTACAGCAACATTAGCAGTAAGTACAGTAAAATTAGCAGTAAGTACAGTAACATTAGCAGTAAGTACAGTAACATTCGCAGTAAGTACAGTTAGCAATACGTACAGTAACATTAGCAGTAAGTACAGTAACATTAGCAGTCAGTACAAAAAACTTCTGGTATTAAGAAATATATTGCAAATATTTCTGACCAAAACATAGTCGTTACCGGGAAAAAAATACGGCGCAAATGTGGAGTCATGAATATACTAAGAACATGGCTCACTGAATACAATGTGAGGTCAACAATACACCATGAACGTGGTACACTGAATTCTTGACTCCAGAATATACCAGGAATGAGGTTCACTGAATACTTGACTTCAGAATATACCAAGAATGAAGTTCACTGAATACTTGACTCCAGAATATACCAAAAATGAGGTTCACTGAATACAACGCGGGGCCTTATAGTTTGGGGCATTCAGTTTTACATAGTCAAGTAAGGGAGTGGTTGGTGTCCCTAATTTCAGGTCAGCTGTTGACAATGGCGGCGGGAAGGGGTCAAAATATTAAGAGAATAAACACGTTATATCAATCAACTATTCACATTTATTTTAACAAGATAGACACAACATAATATAAATTATTTAAAATAAAATTGTTTACGGGTGAAAACAAATAGATAAACGTACAATGGAAAGTGCTACAAAGTGCTGTGTACAATGGACTGTAATACAATGGATTGTGATACACTGAAATATGCTATAATGGACAGTGCTATAATGCACCGAGCTACTATACACCATGTTACAATGCACAGTGACATAATGAGATGTGCTACAATGTTACAATTGGCAGTGCTACAATGCACAGTGCTGCAATGGACTGTGCTACGTTTCACAGTGCTACAATGACGTGCGCTACATCGGACAGTTCTACAATGGACAGTACTACAATTCACAGTGCTACAATTGACTGTGTTATAATGAACAGTGCTACAGTTCACAGTTCTACAATGGACTGTGCTACAATTCATAGTATTACAATGGAATGTGCTACCATGGACATTGCTACAATAGACTGTTCTACAATGGAGTTTGCTACAATGGACTATTACAACGAACAGTGCAACAATGAACAGAAATGAAATGGGCTGTACTACAATGGATAGTGCTGTAATGGACTGCGTTACAATGCACTGTGCTACATTGGAAGAGTTGGAGATGGTTTGTACACAACCTATGTGTGTACTATTTTTCTTGGAATATTAAAGTTTAATTACACAGCCACTCTGTGTTTCTGTATCACTCTTGCATCCGTTGTTCCACAAGCTCAGCTGTAGACATCTAGATTATCAAAGGTCGCACTACAGACATCACACAAATGGGCATTTGTTACTAAAATTAGCTGACATCTCCCTTAAGATATTTACCAAGTCCTTCTACCAATATCCTTGCGTACTGATCTCATACAACGTCAGTAATCTTGACTGATGCGAGCGTTCATTGGTTGCTTTGCGTGTACCGTGTGTTTACAGTAAATGGAAAACATTGAAAAAATAAGAATGAACAAGACTAAGCGAGATCAGCACGCAGAACTATTCTGCAGTATTACTTGGTATACACGAGCTCATAAATTTTCCAGCTATGCTCGCGAAAAATAGTTCAAGGAATGGACCTACTGGCGACGCCGCTTGGACAACAAACTGTGTCAAGCCATAGCATGACCTTATGTATCTGGATGACCGCGTTTTAATCGAGTCTTTCGTCAATTATACAGTCCTGTGGAATCATAGATTTCCTTAAAAAGTAACAATAGTTATTTGTTCTCATTAATGTCAATGATTGTCGCCACAAAGTATGATCAAAGTGACTAATGAAAATCATGGAAAAATGTGAAATAGCGTCATTTTGAGGGTGATCCCCGATGAGTTCACTGGACTCCATTAAAGACTAACTGACGAAAAGTCGTTTCAGCCGAAACCCCCCGCACAATATATTGCTAGCACAGATACAGATCCACTTGATAATCAAAAGTAAGTGCATGAATCCGAGTGGTCGTCAACTGGACAGTACTTGGAATCATCGATTTCATATTTCAAAAGTAACGTTAATTTTTTTTCCCAGTGATTTTATTAGTCACTTTATGTCGACAGGAAAATTAAAAATAGTCATCTGTAAAGGATGACCCCAGTGAGTGCACATGACTGTATAACTGAGGAAGGACTCAATGAATCTATATGAAAATGATGGACCAAGTTATGAAGAGCTGGCATGATACAAATGTGACGTCAATAACTAGAGAAATGATTACAAGTTGCTTTTACGTTTATGAGGTGATCACATTTACTGTGATTTAGTCGTGCCTACAACAAGCTATTTACACGGACATTGTCTTAGTCGTGCCTACAAGACGCTATTTACATGATCATCGTTGTAGTCGTGCCTACACCAAGCTACTTACATGAACATTGTCGTAATCATGTCTATAACAAGCTACTTACACACACATTGTTTTAGTCGTGTCAACAACAAGCTATTTACACGAACATTGTTTTAGTCGTGTTTACAACAATCTACTTACACGAACATTGTTTTAGTCGTGTCTACACCAAGCTACTTACATTAAAAAAATGAGCTTAATAATCTTTATGAATGCTTATTTGTACATAACATCTACTGTTTGAGTAACTAGTAACAATATGTTATGGGTGTCTTTAAAATATGTCCAGAAATGTGCGTCTATCTTTGAAACCCTCTCTCTCTCTCCCTCTCTCTCTCTCTCTCTCTCTCTCCCTTGTCAACACCTGCAACTGCCAAGAGTACAGAGACCTCTAGCTAAATTCTCTAGCTAAGACCTCTGCCCAAACATTTTAACCATTCCCATCCCCCAATCAAATTAATATAATTTTTAAAATTAGAAATCGAAATTATACCGTAAATCTTGCATTTTTTTCATGTGTATAATCTTTTATATATTTATAAAAAAAAAATTTTAATTCAAAAATTGTTATTGATGTATAAAATTAGCATGGTTGACTTACTCCTTAATATAATGGTAGTTGTGATAACAATACGCATTGTTGCGGTCTTGATAAGCCAGTAGGTAACGGAACAGAGAAGACGAACCCGATTTTAACCATTTTTCGGTTCAATAATCGCATAGCATACCCCCTATATTTCGTTATTATAGCCGGATGTGAACGAACGAAGATTACATGCACATGTTCATTGGTAGTGTATGATCGTTTGCATATTGCATTCATTGTATTGCACGGTCTAAAATACCACGTCACTTACGTCACTCGCAGAACGTTAGTACAACTGCAGGATACATCTGGATTTTAGGACCCTGGGAAGGTAGGGCGGGCAGGGTTAGGTATAGTAATTACGATACAATACAAGAATCAGTGGACAAATCACGTGACAACATACCAATTTGTTAATTTCATATGCTATTGCATTATCTCGGAAACTTCAAAAGTCGTAACTTAAAAAATACCCATCTAGCGATTTGCAGGCAATGAACTGACCATCCACCTCTCACTCAGTGTGCAGCGCGCATGTCGAGTGATCAGGGACTCTCATCTCGCAACGTGTAGAATATTGGAAGCGTTTGCATATGCGTATTTATCGGAATTTCGTTATGTTTAATTATGTTAGCTAATTGTTTCGTAGAAACCTGCCCACTGATTCTTGTATTGTACCGTATTTACAATAAATCTAACGCTAGTACACCACTTCGTGGTTGGGGCAATACACACAATAAAATCTTTTACGGGCGAAAAATTCTTCAAAAATTGTGAACAGAAGGTAGTAGGAGGTATTCTCTGCGATTACTGTTTCCATTTTTCACTGAATTTTCTTTGTACATGATCGAAATCACAGCCTTTGCAGACTTGTTGCTTTAAAGGAACATAAAAGTAGAACACGAAGAGGTAGAAAGTCAAGAAGTAGAAAGCCAAGTGGTAGAAAGTAAAGGAGAAGTAGAAAGCTAAGAAGAAAACCAAATACAACTCGAAAATCAAGATGGAGCACATGGCATTTATTTATATTTAGTTTTAGCAGTTTTTATAGCAGTAAAAGGAATATTTAAGAACAATTAGACAACAGAGACCGTGAAGGACTTAACAGAAATGGAAATCATATGGAGAAGAGAGACCATGCAATACTTGACAGAGATTGGAATCAAATAGAATGGAGTCAAGAAATATCTAACGATAGAGACCAATTGAAAATCTGTATCTGCTGCCTGTACACCCGATAATTTTAAAATATCCTATTAATACCGGATTCAGAGCTGGATACCAGATCCAACACTGAGCTAAGGGACATGTATTTATTTATTCATTAAATTTTATCTCCGATTTTATCATTTTCATGTACACTTTTACCACACATTCATGCTAGTATCGGCTATCGAATTATTGTATATAATGACATCGATTAAGTGTAAAACTACAAATAAGAACATAACAGTACATCATGCAGAACCTGTTCTTAGGCTTATATTATCTTGTTTACCCTGTCTCTCCCCTACTCCCGACACTTTACTCTTCTCTACCATTACCCATGACAAATCTCATATCATATTATTATTGATTTGTAACGTCTTGTGTTTTATAATTATCTTTCATCCTCTCGAAGTCTTTCTAGTCAAAACTTTGATTGTCTCTGTCTCGGTGCTAGCATATTTTGTTTGTAATATTAGCAAGCTTATATTTATTTTAGTTTACCTTCATATTTACTCTGTGTTACCCCAGCACTCACATTTCCAACGCTCCAAGTTCCTTCTTGACATTAGAGATTTACTCTTGTAAATATCATAGGTCGCTCATTCCTGGTTCGATTGAACGACTGATTTAGTAGTTTATCCATTTAATTTCTTGTGACATATTTCATACCACCAGTAGACCAACCTTGCAACATACCTATACATATATCATAGAAACATCAGCTTTCACATACATTCCATACAATGTATATGTGTATCTATTTGAACAACAATGAATAATTAATTAAATGCAAATAAAATATTCAATGAAAATGTACACCCAAAAGAGCGACAATATCCGCTATGGTATTATTACATATCATGACATCAATTACGTCTAAAGATAAATACAACATACCAATTTAACAATTATGTGACACCAACAAATGACATACTCGAATATGTAATTTTATGAGCAATTGCATATAAAAGATAAATTTAGGCGTTTGTGGGAGTCACTCGTCAATTATGTAGTCGTGTGGGTTAATTGAGAATCATGATCTAAGTGACGCTATTTGCCTTTGTCATGACTGTCATCGACTGCCGACACATAGAAACTAATTAAAATCACGGAAAAAGTAATACACTGTCACTGATAAAGGATGATGTGGATGAGTCCACAGCACGGTATAATTGACGAGAGACTCGGTTTATGCTAGTCTAACATTAATAAGTTACAAGAAACGTAACCATGGCTTGCAACTTCTAATAGAAATACGGGCATAAATGAGGGAAACAGAAGCACAGAAGGATTATTGTTACAAGTAGTTGGGCGTCCACACGATATAGTATGGTTAATTTTTCTTTAGTGGTTACATTGTAATAGAACGTTGTATTTTGTAGTCCCAAGCAAGATCTGTCTGTGGACGTTCAATTCCGTATTGAAAGCAAAGATGAAAGGGCGTATGTGGTTAAGTCGATAACACACAGACAGTGGTTAGAAGGTCAAAAAAGTTTGAAGTTAGCTTAGAGGTTGGTGACTATTGTGCAGTAGGGATAACAGTTCTCTCGTATGGATGTCCTACTAGCAATATGGCTATATACGTTTTGTGTAAGTGGTAAAAATACTGATCATATTAGTTACCACAGCTAAAGTCGCATGTGTTTGGTCATTGACACAAATAAAACTGTGATACAATGCATTTGCGTTATATGGACTACAACCTACTGGAAATCTAGTAGGAACATTGTCCTGCTACAAGAGAGATCCGGTAGGGGTTTGAGAATGAATGCAAAATTAATATGGACTATGGACAATATACAAGAAATTATATTTTGATGAGGTAGTAACATGATAAATGGGGAAATGTATGATGATGATGACGACTATGATGATTGATGGTGAATGATGATGGTGATGATGACGATGTTGTTGATGATGATGATGATGATGATGTTGTTGATGATGATGATGTTGTTGATGATGATGATGATGATGGTGATGATTATTATTATTATTATTATGGAGATGGTGATGATGATGATGGTGGTGATGGTTATGATGATGATGATGATGATGTTGATGATGATGATGATGATGATGGTGATGATATTGATGATGATGGTGATGTGATGATGATGATGATGGTGATGGTTATGATGATGATGATGATGATGTTGATGATGATGATGATGATGATGGTGATGATATTGATGATGATGGTGATGTGATGATGATGATGATGATGATGGTGATGGTTATGATGATGGTGATGATGGTTATGATGATGATGATGATGACGATGATGATGATGATAATGGTGGGGATGACAGAGTCCCCACAGACGTACGATCGTGTGAGTATTGTGACATATACCAGGCGTTATGGTTTTACATTTTGCTCCACACTGGTGTTATTCTAACATTATTTGTTATAAAGAAACAATGCAGAGATTGTGTAAGTCACATGTGACGGACTCAATGTGATTGTGAGGTGAAATGTCTGTCACCAGACAGCCTTCTATACTGCAACGTTCTATACATGGAACGTAGCCATGGCTGTATCGCTATCTCGAGACAGGCAGCTGGTAAACGGATTGATTGCGTTCCATAAGCCCATGCATGTGTCTCATTCTTTCTATCTTTGCTTCCCCTTTTACCCTTTACGGGTGTCGAGGGAGATACAATGTTCTTGTTTTCGCTTTTTGACAGCTTCAGATAATGCCATTTGGTGTTCGTGTAATGTCTCTTTGATGTTGTGGATCCAGCGTACTCTAGGTCTACCCCTGGCTTTCTTTCTACTTCTCCTTTATTCATATATGATTTATAAACTAATGAATCACACAGCATTCTTTCCAGATGACCAAACCATTGTATCTGTTGGTTTTGAATGTATTGTAGAATTGATATGACACCCACTCTTTCTCTTATGACATCGTTTCTAATTCTGTGCCTTCTGGTCACCCCTGTCGCTTTTCTCAGACACCTCATTTCTGGTGTAATCAGATGTCTTTTATGTTTTGTTGTTAAGGACCATGTTTGACATTGGTAGAACAGGGTTGGAATGAAGATATTTCATTCCAACTGTGTCTTCAGTAGTCTTCCTCAAATCAAATATCACAAAGGTGCAACCAAATCCCACACTTGTTATCCTTAGCCACCTCTTACGACATGAAAGTCAGACCACAGTCCTGCTGTTCTTTGACTCCACGTGTACATCCTGATAATAGACTGACTGTGGGGAAACGCTGGGAATTTATAACCTGAAGAAAGACGAGAAATGAAGGTCTACAAGCATAAGTCAGGTAATTTCCTATTCAACCACAAACAGTAATTTCAAAACAAGTATTACAAGTAGTATTGAACAATCAAGACTTAGAAGCCTGCAAATAAGCTTCAGATACAAATCAGTGAGCTCTAGATATTATCTAAGTATTCACAGGAATAATTAGACTGTGGTCTGTACACTCATTCCTCTCAAAGTCACCAAGCTCTTAATCAACACAATATGAACACATTGTTGATACTAATACAAATTATATACACAGAACATGCAGTGATTTAAGAATCACAAGATTATATTCAATAAGTGGTTTAGAATATTTGAAGAAAACATTCTTCAATTGATGTAACTGCTGCTTCAAATAAAAATCTTTCGCTCAGAAGATCTTCAAAATTGTGAAACACGGTCGCTTCCAAGACTGTACGAGATTGGTATAAAGATATGAACAGTCAGTAAAGACAAATATACTAGAACATGAACATACTGATGAAGCAGCGTGAAAATGGAACTGTCAGCTGATGGAACACTTTGATGGATTGATTGAGACGAGGATTGAAACACATATGAACATGTCCGGAGGGCGCTGATGATAACCTGTAGTCATAACTCATAAAAATATTTCTTTCATTTCTCATTCTCGTACTAGTAAATAATAAAATAAAAATAGACTTATTTCACATCCAGAAATGTTCATGTTTTCACAATCCACAATATTCATGAATGAAGCATCAATTTTCTTGGAGTAGCCTTTTGCTTCAGATATAAAGGCATGCTACACATGTATTTATCTTTGTTTGTTTATGGATATTCTCTATAACAAAATATTTTATCTACTATAGGCGTTTTCTGTCACAATTTCTCATTAGTACAATTTCACCACCGTGTTCACAGCTTTACCTGTTGGATTTCAGTTTTGCTACAGTGATTATATATTATCGATACAGGCGTTCTTACCTGGTGTCTTGGTAACAGAATGTGCTCGTGTCATGAGATTTAAAAAGTTTCTCATGAACACTAGTGGTTGCGTATGGGCGGTACTCGCCGTTTGAATACAATGAGAGTCCCTTTACTACTACAATTCTTATGATCATAGTACCATACGTTTCTTCAAATATTATCAACTATCAGAACTTGCTAATCATATCTCACTTTAATATATCTCTTCCGTAAAAATTTCCGATACAATTTGTTTGATGTTTTGACACATAAGTAATTAATCATTTATTTGTAACACATCATAAACATGGGAAACTATCGATGTGTATGTCAAGTCGAGTTAATTGAAATAACAAGATTTAATACCACAAACATCGAGAATGTTACTGAGTTGAAACAATGGATTTAACATAGGCGGATATCGAATAATAAATAAACAAGTACACATTATGAATACGAAACATGTCCAACATATCCAATATTTCCAAGACACAAGAAACATATCCAAGACACACACAAATATTTTCTGTCACAATATCACAACTCTAATACATGATTGACTGTGCTGCTATTTCATTCAATTATTCACTTCTGCAAATAAGCACCGTTGACTACACTTCAAATAATCGGCGTCATTTCCTTCCAATGCATATCAGTGTTCCATCATATAGCTAAACCACAGGTGATAGTTCAGCTACAGGTGATAGTTTCAGCTACAGGTGATAGTTTCAGCTACAGGTGATAGTTTCGCTACAGGCGATAGTTTCAGCTACAAATGATAGTTTCAGCTACATGTGATAATTTTAGCTACATGTGATAGCTTCAGCTACATGTGATAGTTTTAGCTACAAGACAATTACACAATCGATGGTGAATATAAATTTCAATAAAACTGATGGTTGCTGATCCAGCGGTCCATGGGATCATGCCCTTTGACCCACAATAAAACTGATATGACAGGCACAAATTGAAAATAGACGGTAATCAGGTTTTGTGAATCACTGAAAGCACACTGAATCAATGAAGATATCCTAACTTTTTCTCATCTGCCATGTAATTTATTGCGTTCAAAATAAAATCATTACATTGCCGAATATATATATATATATATATCTTATTTAATTCCTGCGTTATTGAGTTGTTTAATTCCTGGAAAAGCTCTTTATCTTCAGAAAAGAAATTACTGAGTTTCGAGAACAAATGTCTTCGTAGGATAACTAACACCCATTGGAGTTAATTCAAATCGAATGATAAAATCAGAGAAGAGACACATCAAAATTTCATCACAGATGTTATCAGAAAACGATTTTGGTTGGTCCTACATCGGGCATGTCCTACATGCAGACATCAACAGAATACACCACCAATCTCTTTAATGGATACCTACAGGCAAAAGAGCCAGAGGTAGACCAAAAAAACTCTCAGAAGAACAATACTTAGAGAATGTAAAACAATAAATATCCATACTATTCAAGAACTGCACAGAATAGCTATGAACAGACAGAATTGGAGAGATCTGATCTCTGCCCTATGCGCTAACTTCAGCGCAAAAGCAAAATGAATGAATGAATGAATGAATGAACTTACAAAATAAGCTTCGTATAGGATTCGGTGGAGATTGATTTTGACAGGATGTTCGTTCATTCCTGCATCAGGATAGTGTTATAGCTAGGGTACCAGATCTGACAGGGACAGTTGTATCCGGAATCTTCATAACATTTCTAAAGCAAGTTGTGTGAAAGTGATTGAGTTTCTTCACATGACGTCTATACACAATCCATGTTTCACTAGCGTATAACAACATTGGAACTACCATGCTCTGAAAACTTTGAGCTTTGAATGGTCTGTAGGTTTATGCCATTTTTATGTCACACATTTCCGTACAATTTTCTGAAAGTGCTGCTTGCCTTGGCGATTCTTGTATACACTTCATCATCAACATTGTAAATTTGTGATGAAATACTATTTAGGTACGTGAATCTTTTCACAACGCTCAATGCTATGTCATTTACCTTTATACAGTTCTCGATATAGGTTTTACTTATGTAAACCACCTTTGGTGGACAAGTCCTGCTAGTAGACAAGACTGACACTGAACTAATACGATCCGTAACTTCCATTCTTATTATTTTTCCGGCGTTTATTCTCAACATCCCTCTAGTTCACAGAATAAAGTTCCGAAAATGGAATGTCATGTTCGGAGTTTACACTACGTGGCTGCGGTATCTGAACATTTTGACTGACACAACAAACTTCCGCATTTAAATTCATCTTTGATCAATATTATCTAAGTAGTGGGGAATCCAACACCTCATTTAGAAGTTCTTAATCGTCTCTTATCACATTCATGGCTGGTCACATTTTCTATTACTTCCCTATCACAGTTGTCTGTTAGCGCCATATCTCTTTCATAGTTGCCTGTTAACGCCATATCTCTTTCACAGTTGCCTGTTAACGCCATATCTCTTTCACAGTTGCCTGTTAACGCCATATCTCTTTCACAGTTGCCTGTTAACGCCATATATATTTCACAGTTGCCTGTTAACGCCATATCTCTTCGGCGCAATCTTCGCATATCATAAATGAGCAGCACATTTCGTCCGTGTCTTTTCGGCACCCGAAAAGGGAGTAAAGAACAGTAATACTGCTTACCTCCAATGCATATCGTATAAGAGGCGTTTAATAATGGAATATGCTGGAATTGGCTGTTCAATTCCATAGAAGGTCACAGAGATCCATAAGTCATGCTGAAGTTGGATGTATCGAGCCGAATGACGCATATATGTCAGCTAAGCTGTAAACTATGATACAAGTCATACCGTCCTGCGGATTGCATCCTGATAATCTGGAGGATTTTAAGAACAAACGCAGAAAAAGAAGATTGTCTTTTCCACTGCTCTTAGTACTCTCAATTTTCAAGTCTTCTCATTGTCCATCATCGTTGCTAATACAATATTCAATATATAAGACAAAGCTGACGTAAAGATACCATTTTCTAACAGCACACTTCCCTGTGCTCATGACCAACGTCCTGTTTTTTCTCGCGTTATCCCATTAGTGACAGCTCTTGTATTCTGCGCGTCGTATACCTGTCAGTAGTAAGCTTCAGTTTTATTTGAAGTAAGGGTGCCCTCATTATTTGTTTTGTGTCTAATCTTTAAAAAAAAACACACCATTATATACTCCTGGGCTTACTGGAAAGTTATAGACCTGAGACCCCCTAAAGTCACCACCTATTGAAAATGGAATACTTTCCTGTTATACAGGAATACACATTTAAATATAGAAATTTAGTGTAACCAAGCAAAAAGGAGAGCAATTACGTAAACAAATACAAGTGGAAGCAATGAATTCAGAAATAGACTCATCCCAAACATTTAAAAAAAATTAATTTTTAAATATCGTCATAAGATTCCTCTCTAGCACGTTGACACGATAATTTTCCCTTCTCGGTTCTAGGAACGTTCCTAGGAGCCATTGTTTTGAGAATAAAACATAACATATTGAAAAACTATTCTGTCAAAAAAGGTTTTCTAAAAAGTATAATTTTGTAATATAAAAACACAATTATGTGCCCGCTTAATAGGGAAGTACCGAAAATGGTTTAAAATACCGGTATTATAAATATTAAAGAATCGTTGCCGAAGCTAGTCAAGCGTAAGCCTTACAACATTTTTTTAGTTAGCGAAGTGCTAGCTAAAAGAAAAAGAGTACACCAACTTGATCTATACAAGGAATAGCAGAGAAATAATTAAATGAAAACTCAGAAAATTGTAACTAGTATAAATTGTTTGAAAACAAACATTCAGAAGTATAAGCTGCAAGCCTAATTTTTGGCCTACATAATTTACTAAGTGATAGCAAATAATAGGCCAATATATTTGTATATGTATACAAACCAGTTGAAAAATACTCGACTAACAAATATGAACATCTATGCTTTTTTGCCAAAATTTTCCCACACATTATATTTGCAAGATTCATTTACAAACGTTGCTTAAAAAATATGTTCACAGATTGAGAAACAACACATTTCAAATCGGTATGATTGAGTATACACAACTAAGGAACAATGTAGATTGTTTATATCTACATGCCAGCAATGTCATATGTAAACTATCCAAATACGAGTAATATTTGTTCATGTATATTCTGAGAATGTAACATTTGTGATAATCATACGGTAGATATACAATTCATCAAACTAAGCAGAAACTTTCAAAATAGATGTTAACTAAAACAAAACATTTGTTAGATGCTACAATAGTTTCTAAATGCTTTTACCCTTTACTAAATCCTTTTCTCCTCCTAAAAATATATAATATAATCTTTCACAGTATTGTTTTTTTTATTGAGACCGGAAAATGTATGCTGCATGGAATGGGAACGTTGATGCTTTACAGAAACATAGTGATTCTACACCAACATCATTTTTAACAATCAGAGGCATCTAAGAAAAAAAAAGCAGTTAATTCGTCCATATAAACTAAATATTAATGCGAATATGTTGTTTCTGTTGTCCGCGTGGTCACATGTTGACAGATGTGGGATACGTTTGTTGAATATGTGTTTTATAAGCTGTTATATTATTTTCTGAATTTCCACTGTTATTCTGTCTGTCGGTGTTCTGTAAAAGTGATTCTCCACCCATGAAAAATCAGTAGACGGTCAATATTTGTCCTACTCACTGTAGGTCTCATGTAGCGTACGTATACATTTTGGTAAAGTGCTGCATGAAAAAGCGCTACATGTCGCGCAAGGCTTTCTGTAATTTAAAAAAAAAGTGCAATATCTTGTGAAAAATGAGAAATGTAGCAGCTAGACCGGCTAGACAGACAATAAAAGATGAATTACTACCATCGAAAGTGATCATCCCAAGCCCTAGTTATTCTTTGACCTTTCTGTGCACCACAAGGCTTACCAGCCGGCCATCTTGGTACACATAGACAAGGATACAACGCTAAATGAATTTCTAATAGTGAAAGATACGACTGATGACCAATCCTTGTGATGGACGAACATCATTTTTTTCTAAGCTATCATATGTTCTCTTTGAGTTTTTAAATACATTTCAAGAAATACACTGTGTATTTTTGATAGTTATGTATTTCTTCTCAAAGCTGCCATTTTTATTATGACAATTCTCACTTTCTTCTCTGCGATGAGAACACCGTAATTTTTCTCAGAGATGAGAACACCGTAATTTTTCTCAGAGATGAGAACACCGTAATTTCTTTTCTGAGAACACTGTTTTTTTTCTCTGAGATAACAACGCCGCAATATCTTCCAAGAATGTCATTTTTCTACCATGTTCTATCACGTTCGTCTACAAAATAAAGCCTACTGGCACATGGTAAATCGAGACCACTTAATGATCCATGTCACTAATTCCGCGATTTTCATTGTTCAAAATTGTCATACTTTGTGTGACCGCTATTAGAAATCAGGGGAATAGTCAAATTATTCTTTACGAAGGCTGGATTTCTAATTAGCCAATATGTCTTATAGAGTAGACGATCAGTTATATGACATTACTGAAACGTACTAATATATTACTGGAAATTCCCGTAGCTGACAATGTGCACATTTCCCAGCTCTGACTACGATTACATTTATTCTTTGAAGTGACCACAGTTTTCAATTTTCTTCAACTGACAATTTTATATTTATTTCACTTAGATCAGTGGTCATCAAACCTTGTTTCGCGTGTGTCTCCTTTTCGGGACACATATTCCATGTTACATGTGTTATTATAACGTCGTAGAAATATTCACTTTTCGGTGTCCTCAAATTTCCAATATATTTGTGACCCGTCAAAACTATGTGACATTCAAAGGGGCCAATATTCCGGTGGTGAGAAACAGTGACCTAGAATCAATGGTTCTCAATCGTATTTTGCCGGAGAATCCATCCTTTTGGGACACATTTATTCACCCCCATACCCCTCAACTGATGCCTTAAAATAGAAGAAGAAGAAACAAAAAAGAAGAACAAAATCCTTAGTTTTATCTACAAGTCACCCAGATTCTGTGAAGCTGTATCGCTATAATTCTTGCTGTCTATCGATCAAGTGGCTAACTTTATGAATCCCGTTCTGGCCGAGTCTGTAACACCACAATTCAAAACGTTGTTCTCAGTGCCACTACTATTCTTTTCAAATCTGAGCTGCCATTATAGGCGACCACTTCACCTACGTTTAGAACCCCTGTCTTAGATTAGGTAAATATGTCTATATTGGTCTTCTTAAAACGACTAAATTTACACGTATATTTCTTTTTTTATGCTTGTTAATTTAACATTTATTTTATACATGCTGTGTTTTCATCTTTTTGTGATACTCCTTATATTTTTATAATCAGCTTATTATGATCTATATTTACTGTTCTTCTCCCTCAATATCTTTATTTTTTCCCTGTTGGACAGGCTATATTAATATTTATTATTTGATATCTTTATGTTTATTTTCTGAACAGAAACAAGTAATCTTCAGTTTGAGAAATATGAAGCTATTGTGTGTAGTTATTGAATGTTGGTTACTCATATAGTTGTACACTCTTTGAATGTTTCTTAGTCACATAGTCGTACACTCTTTGTTAGTTGCCTAGTCACACAGCTGTATACTCTTTGGATGTAGCTCTGTGAAATTTTGTTATAACTGTAAGCAAAATATAATTGTTTACTCATCAAGTATAACTATGTGACCGATGTCTCTGATACTGATTTTGAACTCAAAATATACAACAAGACAAATGATATTCAACTCACATTTAACTCAAATATACAACAAGACAAATGATATTCAACTCACATTAAATCAAATATACAACATGGCAAGTTCTACATGAAATAAGATTTCTCATGAATGATCATGTGGCTCATGTGAATCTCATGTGGCTGATAGTCATGTTTGTTATGGGAGGGAGAATTATATTTAGTTTCCATATGAATTATATTTTAATTACCATGTGAATTATACTTTTAGTTCCTATGGGAGTTATACTTTTAGTAACCATGTAAATTATATTTTTAGTTCCCACGTGAATTTCATATTTTGTTTGCTTTCATGTGAATTATACTCTTAGTTCCTGCGGAAAGTATAATTTTAGTTCTCATGTGAATTATACGTTTAATTTCCACGTGAATTATACTTTTAATTAACATGTGAACTGCATTTTTAATTCCCTTGTGAATTATACTTTTTGTTCTCATGTAGATTATACTTTTAGTTCGAAAGTGAATTACATTTTTAGGTCCCATGTGAAAGATACACTTGGTTACCATAATACTTGTAGTCAATTATAATGTGAATTATACTTGTTATCAAGAAAATTATACCTTAGTTCTCAAGTGAATTATACGTTTAGTTCCCAATTGAATGTTACTTTTAGTTATCATTTATTTGCTATGTTTAGTTTCCATTTGAATGATACTTGTAATTCCCATATAATTTATAATTCTATGTGTTATGTAAGCGATAACCCTAACTGAATCACATGGTAAAATATCTTCATACGTACCAACACAAAGTCCCACATAGTTTCTACACACGAATTTTAACAATTGTGCCACATCAAATCATATCGTTCAAGACTCACACACACATTCTACAGTATTATTTTCTCATTTAAAAATGACAAGCTCAACAAAATAAAACTCGATAATGTCTTTGTACTCAGATTTGGCCATGGCAAGATTGCATGCCGGTGTCTAATAGTAGGCCCGTCGTCACATTTTCCCACAATATACAGGCACGTATTACTGAAAGTAAACAAACCATTTAAAACAATTAAAGTTTGAACACAACAAACAAAAACGTAGAGTACAATAGTGGAAGATGAATAGGTATTGTTTATTGTCTGTCCCAAGATGAATGATGGGTACTCGTATTCACTCTCGCCATTACGCGAAGGGGTGGAAGCTTCAGTTGCCGTTCCAATGCCAGATGTGCCACCGTGGTTGCATTGAGTCCATGTTTCTTCAAGGCTATCTTGATGTTTTCTATCCACCGTTTTCTTGGTCTACCATTGGCATTATGCTCGGGTATTCTGTTGTTATATGCTCTTATTGGTATTTGGTTTGGGCTCATTCTCATAAGGTGACCGAACCATTTTACTTGCTTTCTGTCAATATGTTCAATACATGATATTATGCCAACTCTTTCTATATTTCTTCATTTATTATTTCATCTAGTTCAGTAACCATTGCAGCTTTTCTCAGATATTTCATTTTATATATGGATGATATAATGTTATTCTGTTTGACTTGTTTCACTGATATGTGTGTGTGTCTTTTGTTTATTTAAGGTTGTATTCTTTAATTTATGACGCTTATTTTTAAGGCTTCCGGGTTAGATTCATATTTAGCTCTACCATATGATCGATAATAGTGCCGTTTTTAACTGGTCGTTTTTGTTGTGAATGTATTCTTGATAATACCTTTTGGTCGAAACGTGTGTGTTATTATGCGTGTTTCCATTGATTAGCAAAACTTCAATACTTTATCCCAAGCTGTTGGATTTTAGTTTTGATACAGTCAGTACATATCGTTGTCACACGTCTAAGGATTTACTTTGTTGTTTTTTTCTGCCACTTGTCAGGTTGGAGGGTAATGAGAGAACCGATAGACTAGCGTCAAAAGAAAATCTGTCAGGACTGATGACATTGTAATGCCGGGGCCCGAAATAGGATTAAAGAATGGCGATACTGTACCTTCCACGCATGTCGTAACAGGCAACTAAGGACGTTTGTGGGTGAAGTTGTCTGTAGTATTCCATATATGATCAAAGTGATAAGCACTTTCTCTTGAAATCTGTTGTGTCAGGACGGAAGTCCAAATTATCGCAGCTAGGTTGTAAACTATAACACAACGCATTACGTTCTTCGGACTACATTCTGCAGGATTTTGAGAACGAACAAAAAAGACCCCACCAAAAAAGAGGATAGCACAGATGACAGGGTGCATTATGAATTCGCTTAATATGTGTCTGGTAGACGGTTATATGTGGATGAGCCTGTTATTGAGATTAAGAAAGTTTGGATAATAACTGATAAGACTAGGAAAATATAAAATCAACACGCCATGGGAACTGTCAGCACGCATTCCCCATCACCATCTGCTGAAAGAGAGATAATTCATATGGGGGCACCGCAGGCAGTGTTCCACCATCGGTTCAGGTAAATAATTTAATTTATAGCATGAACTCACACACATGTAGAAACCACACAATTTAATGACTATTTCAGTGCATGAGCTACGGAACCCACTTCACGCTGAATGGTCAATTATTTGTGGGGGTTTTTTTAATAAGAAAATATACATGAAGACGTGAACGATCACAATCGACTCTGGTCGACGGCGTGTGACCTAGTCACTACACTATCGCGTCTCTTATTTGTGTATAAATTTGAAGACCACTTAAGCCGGAAGCCAATTGTGTGATTGATAGTACAGTAGCAAACATCCAGCAGATGGGATATTACCCTGTATTGGACATCCAGATGACACTTGATTTATTCTAAATACATTTAAAATCTTCAACAAACAAGATAAGCAGATAGTAAAATTATCTGAGGATATCAATATAAACATGTCTAACAAAGATACGATAATATCTGTGGTAGATAGGAGAACACTCGATCTCAAGACAAGTGCCTACGTCATAACATTAGTGAAACATTCTGTTCGCACGGGGATTCCCCTACGCCAGGCCATATGTGATGAACAGAGTCACTCGCCGCTATATAGTCTTAGAACTAATTGAAATCATACTTCAAAAGTGACGATGTTTGATTCTTTCCGTAATTTTCATTGACCGCTGTCTATACTTTGTATGGACAGCCAATGATAATCACGTGATAAGTGAAATAGCGGCATTTTGGAGGGATAATTCCTAATGAGTCCATAGGATTGAAATTTCTGAAGGTCTCACTTAAATTCTGGGAAGGTAAAAATAATATGCTGTTTTTTGCAAAGGAGTTCGGTCTACAGGGGACACTGGTCAATATCTAGTGAAACACTAGCTAGGTCTCCAGAGAGCAATGGTCATTTTCTGGACAATCACTATCTATCTATCCAGGGGACACTGGTCAGTTTCTGGTCAATCACTGGCTAGCTCTTCATGGAACACTGGTCAGTTTCTGGTTATTTACCAGCTAGGTTCATTTTAGATAAAATACTATGAGATTAATCGATACATCAACAACATTGTACCTGTTCAACAGCAAATTTTAAATAATAATCCTAAAAGCGTATATTTATCATCACGAGTGCCGCCTAAACGTCGAAGGTTGGCTACAGCGAGCACCTAGCATCCTGTTTCTCTGTGTATAGTGCACTCTGACAAACTGCAACCTATCCATCTAATGACGTTTCCCTCCAACTGCTATCTATATCTACCTCTTCTCTTGCTAACTGCTCAACTTTACCTTCAAGTAAGGTCTTCAACAAGGTGTCATGCCCTTAATATGTACACAATATTGTATTTATTTCCTTCAAATTTCTTTTACTAGTTCCTTTTTCATACACATTGTTTTCGAAACCTCTTTATTTTCTTCTTTTTCAATTAATTTCTCACTATTCTTCTATACATCCACATCTCAAATGCATGCATCAAATCTGTTTTATAGCTATTTGTTGATTATTCATAAATATATATATCCACGTAACAATATATATATATAACATATATTAATTAACACATGTTAACAATTAATTGTAAACTAACAAAATGTTCAGTAAAGTGTTAAGTAACAAATGCTATGCAGAACATGCTTTTTTAGAAATCTGTATTAACAAAAGTTGATGCGAGCAAGTATCAAACTAGACTTTAGATTGCACAAAACATTCCAGATAGAGTTAGGTCAACATGTTTGAAACATGCACGATCATGTTTCTGTATTTAGCGCATGCTAGATGTATCACAACATTTTAAAGGAGTTCCCTGTTTTGTTTACTTCATTCATTCGAATTATCATCTACTTCTTCCAGCTCGCAGACATTCAAATCACGTTTGGTTCGGCATTGAGTTTATTTTGCTTCTGTCATCAAAGAAATTCTCCGCTGAATGTGCATTTTTTGGGTGTTGTTTATAGGTTGGTGATGGTCATTGTTGGCGACTTAAAATTATTCTTTTACTTAAGTATAGTTAAGTTATTTATATTAGCTTGTGGGATATCAGGAAAACGAACATGCGAATTCCTCTGATGTAGACTCACGAAAGAGCAATGAGTATGTCTGCTCGGTCCAGTGGCTGACCATCTGTTATAGTGGCGAGGCTAGCTAATTGGTCGTCCCGTTCGCTCCCCTCCACACCCGCGTGTCCGGCAACAAAAATAGGCGTGAGTTTTCGTAGTGATGTCCGCATTTTAGTTCTCTGTACTGACTCCACCTGTCCACTACTAAAATATCAGGAGTCCAGGACAACATCAGAAAACTATGCTGAATTATCTACCAAGACATCTTGTCCTTAAATTGTTAACAATTGTGCACCCACTCAAGACACAACTGTGCCCCCACTCAAGACACAACTGTGCCCCCACTCAAGACACAACTGTCCCCCCACTCAAGACACAACTGTGCCCCCACTCAAGACAGTGCCTAACTAAACGTTGGTAGCATATACTATTTAGAATGTGATCATGAACTCAGTATATTTTTGGATTAAATTTTTGATGAAGACATAATTAGTTTAGTAGGTTGCCATTGCGCTTTGAACGTTCCGGGTGCAACGTTGTTTGCGGTTTAAACCTGGTAATGTGGTAGTAGTAGACGTATTCGCCTCGCCACAGAGTCGGAATTGTTTAAATCATTTTTATTCACCATAAATTGCTGGTAAATTTTTATTTTTGAGTGTGTGGTTTATTTCAATGTCTGTTTTCTTGCAATTAAAATTTATTTTTAAAATATCAAATATATCAGTGTTCATGCATGTATTACTTTCGTCACCAGGCGTGATTTTGAGAGCATCGATTTGGGAGGGGGGTGTACAATTTCTGTCACGTAATTAAGTAGCGGAGGAGGCTCCCTGATTAAAACGCAAGGGGGGGGGGGGGGGGTTGAATTATTACGGTGGTTGAGAAGGGGACAGATGGGTGTAGGAAAAAGTGAGAGAAAAAACTGTTGACGTCATTTATGGGCAGAGATCATGACCGGGTTAGAGTAAAGACATGTGTACAAAAAGTAAATATGGTCTGAAAGCCTGATATTTGATTGTTTCCGTCATATCGTTGGACCGTGTTGCTTTCTTTGGCGTGCGAATCCAAAAGTATAAAAAGTGGCCAACAAAAATCACGAAAATAAGCAAAACATAACTAATGAAAACTTGTTTACTTTCTGTACAGAGGTCTTTACTCAAGACGGTCTTGGGGCAGAAAATATAACTAGACAGTGCGTATTAGTTCATACAGTCTCGGGGCAGACACTATAACTAGACAGTGCGTATTAGTTCATACAGTCTCGGGACAGATACTATAACTAGACAGTGCGTATTAGTTCATACAGTCTCGGGACAGACACTATAACTAGACATTGCGTATTAGTTCATACAGTCTCGGGACAGATACTATAACTAGACAGTGCGTATTAGTTCATACAGTCTCGGGACAGATACTATAACTAGACATTGCGTATTAGTTCATGTTCAGTCAAATTTGTCGTGAATGCGATTTACCTGCAGTTTGACATATAAAATGAATAGCATCGTATTTCAAGGTCGATTCTTTCCTCTTGACTGTGGCTCATAGTTGGACCGAGAACCACATCCTGGTATTGGAAATCCTTCTGCATCTACAGGACACGGGACGTCAAGTCCAGGAGCCCCCTAAAAGACATACATACAACATGGCATGCACTTTTAAGAGAATATTAAACAAACAAATTTGTAGTAATATTTCGCATAATGATTGACGATAAACATTCTTGATGTCTAGTAGACCTGCAGATAACAGAATAATTCATAATGCAGGTTGAGAACTCATTCACATATTTATCCAATACAATGGTGTTTTCCGTAATTATGCCAACAATGTTTGGGTCAATATTTGACGCCCTCCCGCGTCATTGTCAACAGCTCTCAAGAATTCAGTTCCTCACCCCCTCCTTGCACCTGCTTAATTATGGCAATAACATTTTGACACGTCAACCCCCCCCCCTCCCAATTACAAAAGAAAATAATTGTAAGAAGCAAAAATTAGGGGGTGGGGAGCCACACGATTTATTTCGATTTTTAGAAATTTGTCTCATTCAAACAATTTCATTGGTGTAAAAAAAAACAACATAGGCCTACAATTTATTTAGATTTTTAGAAATGTGTTTCTTATTCAAGCAATTTGATTGGATTAAAAAAAAGCAGAGCAGTATTGTTGGCGTTATTTTTATTTAAACCCCCCCCCCTCCCCACCTTGTCAACAACTGTCATGTCTCGGAACTCCCTCCGTCCCTGAATTGTTGCCAATTTATGAACAATCTCATGAAATGTTGCAAACAATGTATAAAGTAAAACCATATTGAAAAAATAAAACGCAAAGAGAAGATAAATTGTTGTTAACAACATTAAAAGTAATCATAATAAGCTGAATAGAAAAGAAAAATGCAAACATGGAAATTTTTAAATTTAAAAATGACATTTCTTAGACTGGATGCGTGTAATCAAATTCACTGAAAGATAGGCCGATACATTTTTCATGGTTTTCACAATTTTCTGGACACACAGAAACAATACATTTACAGACATAAGATAGAACAAATGCTAGCAACAATAACTGAAATAATTAAATGAATTGTAAAGTATACAAGAAATCGTAGACGGGAATTTAACCTTGTCTGTTTCAGTTGACGCCTATTCGCCTCGCAACTAGAGGCAACCATTTTCCTAGTTCACCCATACGGCATTTCTAAAAACATATGCGATATATAAGACTTTCAATCTATATATTCTCGTTACTATGAATATGTGGCCCAGTCTATCAAATCGCAGAAAACAAACATTCTGTACAAGTATTTACTTTCTTTGAGGAACAAGTAAACAGCATGCATACATGTGCAATATGTGTTGTTGTTATGTGTTTCTATCAATCTGTCTACATACATGATAGCTTGAGAATATACACATATATACACGGACCTGGTTCAAATCTTGTCTACTGTATTCTGATTTCTCTGTAACCTCTAGATTCTTTCAATGTATATCTCTGCATATTATATGTATATTATACAGTCCTGCTGGTTCATTAGGAATCATCGTTCTAATGTGACTCATTTTATTTTTCCCGTAATTTTCGTTGATCACATTGTGCATACCGTGTGTAGACATCTAAATAACTATCAATACAACAGCAAATTCGGCATGTTAGAAGGCTGATTCTCAATTTAGTACACAGACGTGGCCATAGACAAAATAAGACTTATTAGCTACTTGGAAAACAGCCTTGAACAATCACTCATATAGTTTTTCCCGTGACTTTCATTAATCACTATGCTTATACATTTGTGTCGAAAGCCAAGGAAAATACACTAAAGGCAAACGCGTCTTTGTAAAGGGCTGGTTTCCAGTTAGCCACTAATTCATATATAAGTCATGGTCATGAGTTTGTCCTATGATCATGTAAAACGATGCTTCTAGACGCTGAAATAGCTCGATCCCCATTTATTTCTAACGTCTTCTTCTCTTTCCACCAGAAATATTCTTTCTTCTCATGCTAACGTTACATTGCGCTTAGTTAAATCATTAACATCTAATCTATCTATTGCCGTTTCTCTGCTTTTGCTGAAGGGCGTCGCAGGATTGACTAGCGATCGTTTTGTGTGTGCTGTGGCTCGTGTGGTCACTTGATATGCATTAATATTGTGGGGTATCCGAATTTCTTTGTATTCATTTGTATCTTGCTGTTTCCAGTTTCATGTTGTATGCTCTTGCCGCTGGACAATAATAATTCATTCTCATTAAGTGGCTGAACCATTTCCGTTTTTGTTTTTTGATATATATTTTATCACAGATGTTCCAATAGTTCTTGTAATCTCTTCATTTCTCACTTGACGTTGTCTAACTCTCGTTGCTGCTTTTCTTAAACATCTCATTTCACAAGTGATTAGGCTTCTCTCTTGTTCTTATGTTAGTATCCATACTTGATAACATACTGTTGTATGAAGATTGAATTGTGGATTAGATTTTCGTTTTCCATCAGAATATAGTAGAATTAGCACTAAATTGAGATTATCATTATCTTATATATTTATATATATATATAGATTTATATATTTATATATATATATATATATCACAAGTAGTGGACATTTTCTATATCTCTACAATATTTATATTTAAGCCTCCAACTATGATTTATACAATTTATACTGCGCAGCAAATAAGGCATAACATGTCTCTCAAAAAGAATGATAATCCAAAACGTTGATAACGGTTTCAAATGCCATTTGGGGGACGGCAGTGCCACCCTTGAGAAACAATGATGTAGAACTAACAAAGAGTTCAGATATTGTATATTATTTTCTATTTCCTAATTCTTACTAAATGTACTTTTAAAAAAAATAACCATAATCCGATGTTGGACACAAAGATATTTATAATTCTTTATACAGTAATAAAATATAGTTAAAACTGTAGCAAAACTGAAATAAACAAGACCAAAGTAACTAACAGGATGATATTGGTTATGATAATTACTGGAAACACACTCCGTAACACACAGAAGGCCTTTTATCAAGAAAACATCAACATAATTCGACGAGTGAGAACGCCACTGTCCACGTTGACATAACATATCTAAATATAGATACACTGGTAGACTAAATACTAGAAGACCAGAGGCGATACAAAACAAACATAGAATTGACAGAATACACTAACATATAACACACATAAAAAGACAAAAATGACAGAATACAACCACATATAACACACAATAAACAGACAAAATTGACAGAATACAGTCACATATAACACACAATAAACAGACAAAAATGACAGAATACAACCACATATAACACACAATAAACAGACAAAAATGACAGAACAGTAGAATAACATTCGATATAAGTAATTCTACATGGAAAGACTGAGTTCAAGCGGGAGAGAGAAAGACACTAAGTTTAATAAAAATATAAAGATGTTAATAGATGAACGTTTATGGCAATATATCACAAAGGGAACACACAGTTTAGGAGATGCAATTCAAAATGTCTTTGGCTGTAAGAGAAAACAAATCTTCTAGCTCATAAATTTCTAGGTATACATAAGACCAAAGCATGGACGTCACATAATGAGGCGGTTGTTGCTACAAAAAGTGTCGAGATTTCACGTCTAATATTTACCAAGTCCTTCTATAAACAATGACCAACAAAAATAACTACAATAATAAAAAAACGATACGAATGAGGTCATGTCTACTTTATGTCCAAAGGTCTACACTAGAGCACGGTCATGCTTTGTGTAGCCAGGAAATGAAGAGAACAGGAAAGTCGTAATTCCCAAGATAAGTAATTCTGCATTGAGATCGATGCGCACATACATTATTTATTTATAGAAGTATTTGCATTCCGTACGGATTTATTCAAAACGTGAAATCTCGATTAGTTCTAGTTAACAGCCGCCTCTATATATGACACCAGCTACGTCCCTGTATATCTAGAAGTTCATGTTCTAGATACTCTAGATGTCCGTGGATTGTACTTAAAAATGTACGTAAGCAAAGAGAAACATTTATAGAAATGGGAAGATTATGAAACTAATAATAGACAAGGAGATGGCTTCGCTAATATTAATATTAAAATCAAGCGATTAGTTATAAATGCTACTTATAATCTAAGATGCAATTCATGCTTTAAAAAAAACAAGCAATTCAGGAAAAAACTGTAATCTTTCTAAATTTTATGCTCGAAATAAACTAACCTCCTTAGGTCTGGTTATATAAATCTGAAATAAAATGTATCCTCTAAAAACAAATTTGTATTGCTTTCAAAGTAAGATACAGTTAACAAATAAAAATAGGATAATAAATGTAATAGAAATATTGAGTATTTTATTGAGCAGTATAAAATTGAATTCTTTTGATAAGCCTTATACAGAGTTCACCAGAAAATGTTAACACTATTACACAGACGTGAGGTCTTGTTCTTCTGTGTGCATTCTTCAAATCGTGTTTAGATGTAGTCTTGAGAAGGGATGTGTTATGTTCTGGTTATAGACTCTGTGTTCTGGTTATAGACTCTCTTTCTGGCTGTGATATCTGTGCATTTCAGCCCGACACATCCTGCTTCAGCATGGTATTTGGGTAACTTTGACCTTTCATGGGATGGTATAACTTACTCGATCCCGAAATCTCCTTAGTTGTCTTCTACGACCTTCATGGAATGTGACAGTGTCGCTATTCTCTATTCCTCTTTCGATCACCACATCAGAAACGCAACAATCTGGCTATATGATCAATTATGAGAATATGAACAAGGACACTGGTTGGTATAAATCAGTTTCACGTTTCAGTATAATCTCCAGATTGAGCATCAGCAGGACGTTTCCTAAACTCTCCTGATTGAGCATCAGCAGGACGTTTCCTAAACTCTCCTGATTGACCATCAACAGGATGTTCCCTAAATTCTCCTGATTGAGCATCAGCAGGACGTTTCCTAAACTCTCCTGATTGACCATCAACAGGATGTTCCCTAAACTCTCCTGATTGAGCATCAGCAGGATGTTCCCTAAACTCTCCTGATTGAGCATCAGCAGGATGTTCCCTAAACTCTCCTGATTGAGCATCAGCATGATGTTCCCTAAACTCTCCTGATTGAGCATCAGCAGGACGTTTCCTAAACTCTCCTGATTGAGCATCAGCAAGATGTTCCCTAAACTCTCTTGCTTGAGCATCAGCAGGATGTTCCATAAACTCTCCTGATTGCGCATCAGCAGGACGTTCCCTAAACTCTCCTGATTGAGCATCAGCAGGACGTTCCCTAAACTCTCCTCATTGAGCATTAGCAGGACGTTCCCTAAACTCTCCTGATTGAGCATCAACAGGACGTTCCCTAAACTCTCCTGATTGAGCATCAACAGGACGTTTCCTAAACGCTAAAAATGTCATATATATTGCAGAAAATAGCTGCACTTGCGACTCGTAGACAACAAAATTGAAAATGCACGTTCAGAAATGAGTAATGATGATAGTAATTTCATATTTGCTTTGTTGCATCTCTCTTGTCTGTGACGCAGCGCACAATACTAGAGGAATCAAAACAATCATTTTTTTGTAATGTTTGGAATTATTTCCGTATTTTTCTTTGGTCAGAACCTTCAGGTGACATTTCGACGGCAAAGCATATAAATACAAACCAACGAAAGTCACAGCGATCAAAATCGTCACGTATGAAGGCTTGTTTTGATTATGCTAGTCGGTCATCTTGTCTGTGCGGAGACGACTGAAAAGTTTACTTCTGGTTTAGAATTACCTGACGCATTTGGCACACGGACGATCCGAGTTGGACATATGTTTCCTGTTCTGCCCTTTCGGACATCAGCTTTTCTCTGTGGCTATAAGATTTGAAATGTCTCAGCGATATGAACACATTTGCTGGTATTTCTGCGTCACATAGGATATCCTGCGTCACATTTTCATGGTATTGCTGTGTCACATTAGGAGGTTCTGTGTCACATTTTCTTGGTATTGCTGCGTCACAGTAGGATATTCTGAATAACATATTTCCAGGATGTGATTTCTTTGTTGAAGTACAATGTACCATTTATGGTGAAGTACATTCTTTCAACCGCGGCCGTTAGTTCAATTTGTTTGTTATATCAGAGCTTTACAATCATGAATAAATAGTGGTGGTCGCAGTTCTGGTAATCCAGCCATCAGCACTTTCAAAGTATATTACCCCCCCCCCCCCCCAGCAGGATGTGACTTCTATGTTGAAACTCTTCAGAGACTAGTTGAAAGAGTCATTGTAGCGTTTCTTATGTCCACCAATCACAGCAGTAATACATTTATGAAAGTTAGAGGATTCTACTATGAATCCCTCTATAACGCTTCCGTTTATAACAAACCTCCCTATACAACAAATAATTTTTCAACATCCCAATTATATTTATTTTATATTGTTTGTACTTTTTATAGCGAATTTATGTTATTACATATATATTTTGTCGGTTGGGACCAAGTTGTTATATCGGGATTTTACTGTATTAGTTACCAACTATGAATGTCCGGGTAAAGAGGTACATTGTATCTTTCTCATGAAGTTACCAACTCTTGTCCGGACAAGATGTACATTGTATCTTTCTTATGAACAGTTACCAACTATGAATGTACGGACAAGAGGTACATCGTATGTATCTCATGAACAGTTACGAGCTATGAATGTCCGGACAATAGGTACGTCGTATCTATCTCATGAACAGTTACCAGTTATGAATGTCCGGACAAAATTTACATTGTATATATATCGTCGTGGCTAAAGAAGGTCATATCTCTTGTTCAAATTTTCCTTTTCATGAAAAGTGTATATATTTTCTGGCGAGACCTGCATAATTGCATTTTATTCTTGTCCTAAGTTGAGATGGTTTCCATTGTGTCTCGTCAATTACAGCTCCGTGGACTTTTTCAGGAATCACCTTTCTAAGGTGGCGTTATTTGACTTTTTCTGTGGCTTTTATTGATCCATCTGTGTACAATTTATGTAGACAGCGAATGAAAATAACAGGAAAAGTATAATAAAGTCATCGTAGAAGGATGATTTCCAATGTGTCAACATGTTCGTAATAGACGAGACATGTTTCCATCTGTGATTATAATTATTAAATAGTTCATGAAAGTATAATAATATAACATAACATAAAGTAACATAACATAACATGACATAATAGAACATAAAA
This sequence comes from Meghimatium bilineatum, assembly GCA_034231615.1. Lineage (NCBI taxonomy): Eukaryota > Metazoa > Mollusca > Gastropoda > Stylommatophora > Philomycidae > Meghimatium > Meghimatium bilineatum. The sequence goes on from CM067320.1 coordinate 81,339,141, forward strand.
ACATAACATAATATAACATAATATAACATAACATAACATAATATAACATAACATGACATAAAATAACATAACATAAAAATCACATAAAAGTTCACACAAATACTATAAATACATTGTTATTTACAGTGAGTCTGCTAGCCGTGTACAATATAAGGAAAATAAAATGCAAGCGAGTGTATATAGTCATGCCCGTGTACCTGCGGGTCAGTTTCGTTAGGATACCACCCACATCCGGGGAGTGGAAGACCCTCAGCATCCAATGGGCATGGTGCATCTAATCCGGGAACGCCCTGGAGTAGCCATGTTAGTGACGTAATGTATATTAATAGCAATAGCAACAAAGCAAAGGCAATTTAGGATGAGTAAAAAAAGCAGAAAGTAGAAATGTTGTCAAATAGCTTAATTGATTAATATATAGCTTAAACACAGCAGAAAATGTAACACTACAGCAAACAATAATGAAAGAATATTTATAAAAGATAATAAAGTTTAGGAAGACATCGTTTATATCTGATAAGGGGCTGTGCAGAAATTACGTCAACACTTAAGGCTGGCCCGGGGGGAGGGGTGTGGGTTGGGTTTGCGAAAAAAATTTGTCTTACAATTTGTTTTTCTGCATCGATAAAATTACTTTAAATTTGATTTTTTTTCAACAAATTAGAAAAAAACAACCCCATTTATTTTACAGTACTTTTTCCCCGCAAACAATAATTGACTAGGTGGAAGGAGGGGGGGGGGTAGAGGTCTGAAACAATAACAAGTGTTGACATGGGTAGAGAAAGGGTTAAACTCTTGACAAGTGGTGTTGACACGGGTAGAGATAGGGTTAAAACAGCCGCAGAATTATGTTGACGTAATTGATGGACGGTCCTTTATTATGGCTAAGCGTGACAACACATTTGAAATGATATATGTGTAACATAATAGATGTCTATAAGAAGACTGTCAAGCCAGTAGTATGCACCCTACATCAGTCTATATATCTATACGCTGTTTCCCTTGTTTGCCTTACAGAACATGTCAGTGATGGAAGTGTTCTCTGGAGATGGCCTTCATGTGGGCTGTTTCTAAGCTTGTTCCTGTGGCTTATTTGATTTCTGTGATCCATCTTTTACATGGTCTACCTCTGGCTTTACAGCCGTTATGTCTATGTGTCATCGCCATATGTAGCATGCTGTCTGTTGATCGTCTGGAAGCGTGTGAAAACCACTTGATATGTTGTCTTTTGATGAGTTCCAATGCTGGTATTGTTTTGGTTATCTGTCGAATATAACTCCGAGTATTCTTCGTAGACATATCAACTCTGTTGTCACTATGTTTCTCTTTTCTTGTGCTGTCATTGTCCAGTTTTGGGACTGTCAGCACAGTGATGGGATAATAATAGTCTTGTATAATGCAATTTTATTGTCTAGGCAGTGTAAAAACAAAATAGATGACTAGATTTCATCAAGCCCCGTCTCCATAACGCAGGGATGGCAACGCATCTAGTAAAAGAAAATTTCGTTTACTAGATGCGTTGCCATCCCTGCGTTATGGAGACGGGGCTTGATAAAATCTAGTGATCTATTTTGTTTTTTATTGTGTTGTTTTCTGTTGTTTGTCTCTTGAAAAAAGGTTAAATTTGAGCCGATACGTGGAGAATTGTCCTGTTTAGTTTTATTGTATGTTTTTTATATATACTTTTTATATATTTTTATTAATAGGCAAGGTAAGTGTTTTAGTAACCTGTTTAATTCATTTTGCTTGACTATTTGTTCATTAGGTTACTGCGGCACCATCCACTTTGTCGGACACCCTCTGTCCATGTGGTTATTTATATCAATATTTTGAACTGTCTAAAAAAAAGATCATTTGTAGACTTCTTGTTATTGCGTATGTACTGTTGGAGAACAAAGGGAGGATTGCAGTGCAGTAAGTGCCACGAGTGTGAAGGTGTAGTTTTAGTTTTATCTCTGAAAGGAAACTTATGTCCTTGCCGAGAAATGAACGAGAACAGTCATGTATGTAAGAGCTACAGTACGGGCCAAGTATGTGAGAGCTATATGTATCTAAGAGCTACATGTATGTAAGAGCTGCAAGTATGTAAGCTACGTATGTAAGAGCTACATGTATTTAAGATATTCATTTTAAAGCTACAGTATGAATATTCTGTCACTTAGTCCACTTATTGCTCTTGATTTTTTACTATTTTTAGTAAAGCGTTCTTTGTTCATCATCTCACTCTTCTAATCTCGTGTATCATCTCGTGTATCATCTCATGTATCATCTCATGTATCATCTCGTGTATCATCTCGTGTATCATCATCTCACTCTCCTCATCTCGTGTATCATCTCGTGTATCATCTCGTGTATCATCTCGTGTATCATCTCGTGTATCATCGTCTCACTCTTCTCATCTCGTGTATCATCTCGTGTATCATCTCGTGTATCATCATCTCACTCTCCTCATCTCGTGTATCATCATCTCACTCTCCTCATCTCGTGTATCATCATCTCACTCTCCTCATCTCGTGTATCATCGTCTCACTCTCCTCATCTCGTGTATCATCATCTCACTCTCCTCATCTCGTGTATCATCTCGTGCATCATCTTCTGCGTTTGTTTCCAAACTCCAGAAGATGAACAGGATGTAGCCCAGAGCACGGAATACGTTGTGTCAAGGTTTAGACCTTGGCTGCCAAATCTGCGACTTTAGGCTCAACTCATCAAATATAATAATGTCTTCAACGTCAGTTTGATTCTCTATTGGAGGAACACATATCTATCGCTATTAGAACATATTTCAGCTGTGGTGAAATAGCATGTAAGAACAAGATGCGAACCTCATCTCTCTAAACAGTAAAGAAATGCCCTTACTAGTTCTTTACACACCAGAACCAATGACTCTATACCAGGCATAGTGTATCTTCTGCTTTCCCCGTGCTAGATTGTCAAGCTAATAGTCAGGATGAAATCCACTGTTTCTGGTCATAACTTCATGTCAGAACCACTGCCCCACCACCAACATCAATAAAACAGTGTTCGTAGTCTCTTACGACATTCATGGTAAGCAACAGTGGTGTTATTCCTTGCTCCTATTTCAGACTGCGGTGACTAACCAGCATTTTACTTCAAGGTAACGAGTATCTGAACTACCACTAACGACTGCAGAAGCCTAGTACTCCTAACTATATTTGTTAATTGCTAGAGTTCCACGTTTACAGCTGCAGAGATCAACAAGTGACAAAGTCCTTTAGCACACAGTAAAGCACAGGGCAACTATCTTATAAACTCCTCTACATATAAAAAATGCACACACAGAATATTACAGATTACATCAATTGAATATATGCGTGTTAAAGAAGCTTAAAATTTTACAAAAGTAAAAATGCAGCTTAAAATAAAAGAAAACACGATTGAAATGTAAAAAAATGTGTTGTAGTAGCGAACACAAAGTTAACTGTACTGAAGTAATAAAGAAGGTACCTAGCCATGCTTAGGATCATTTCTATAAATTATTTACAACGCTAAATTCAAGAGCTAAACTAGTAAAATACATATTTTAAATGATATTTGTCTGATAATTAGTAAAGTTAATAGTAGACGGTTTTCCGTCTTTCCAGGCGATGGTAGTGTTGGTGTGCTATAAGAGATATACTCTACGATACATGGTGATGATGAATGTGACTCAAAAAACAATCTGCGCTACAAAGCGTTTTTCACAGTTTGTACAAATAATCACAGGTCCACTTTTACCATTGTATGCATTCTTGGATGTACATCCACCTGAACTACATTATATGACGTTCTTCTTTCTCTTTATACCATTACTGAACTCTCTCCTACACGCAACAGGCTAGCTTCATGGCATCCCAGAATCAACCTAATTCAGAACCTGCTATTTTACCATTGTGCAGTGATCTATTTACGGTTGTCACGTTAACAACTATAGATTTTCGTCGTGTTCTTCCTAGTTCTTCAGTCGATGTCAGAATCTGATATGGATTTCATCAATAAACTATACTGTGGTCAAAAACCCCGAGGCAGGGCAGTAGCGCTTGTCCCTCTAAGCTGTTTCAGACGTACATAATTGTCTTAATGTGGAGTCGCACAATACCCAGTTCTGTAAACTATGTTCTATGCTTTCTGGAGATTTTCCACTGGGGTGCATGTCGATATCACAAACTCCAAACCTCAAAAATTTATCGAATGCATATTTAAGATGTTTATTCTGAATATTTTTGAACAGTGCCGTTTGAAACGTTTTCTTCAAGTTCAGTGACAAATGCGTTACTTAATATTACTATCGATTTGCTGCTATCAAATGGGCATCAATCTAAACAGCAATGTCATAGAGTCGTTTGATATTGATCAGTTATTCTAGATTAAAGAATGAACCAGCAAATAATTAGTCAACCACATTGCCAGTACGGTTATATGATGTGGGCAATTAATATATTGGAAAGGTCAATGGACACTTGACTGTGTGAGTCTCGAAATGAGGGCAAAAAAATAACAACAAAGTTGTGACCTGCTATGTATGAATGTGGTAAGGAGGGATTAAAGAGAGTTGAGAGTGAAGTTGGTTGTCTTATCAGATTTGTCAAAGTGACCCAAAATTCATGCTGAAGTCAGAAGTGTCAGACTGACACGATGATGATATTGCAGGCAAGCTGTAAACCATTAAACAACGAATTATATTCTTTGAATTAATTGAAGCTGAGCAATATCAGTTTGAGAAAGAAAGCAAAAGAAAAAGATGACACACGAAGTTGGAGAAGATATGAAGAGTAATCAGTTATGATGGTAAAGTGTAGGTGTTTCCTTGGTAGGTACAGGTCAGTACAGCGTTGTTCATAAAGATTCCCCAGAAAATGTCCGATTTTGAGTAGGCAATAGCAAATCCATAGCTCCTTAAATGAAAACTTTGAGGAAATCAATTAATTTCATAGTAAACCCTCTGATTTAGATTGATTCTTTTCGTTCTGGATTATAAAGCAGTATCAATGCGCAAGTGACATTACCATGCAGTTCTCAACATTCTGCCAGCGGTCTAAAAGTAAATAAGCTGAGTGTGTCTATCAGTTGTTGGTTGTGGTTTTTTTAATTTTTATTTCTAGTGAGGACCTCTTTCTCGTACTCTTTCCTGGTCAACCCCATTTCTATCATTCTCTGAGCATGTACATTATCTTTATTTAATTATTTTCTTCATTATTTGGTAGTGTATCCATGACAACATCCTCTTCATCATTTTGTGGTGTATCCATGACTTGCTTAATTAAAACAGTTGTCTGTTCTCATCAGGTAAAACCAGGAAATGAGTAATGAAGTTTTGCTAATGAGTATAAGCATACAGGGTAACACACACACATCGACGTCTATACCACATGGTTTTTATCAAGAGTACATTTACAATACAAAACGACCAGTAAGAACGGTACTATTAACGTTCAAGTGGCAGTGTGTGTTATTATGTGTATTTCTAGTAATGAGTAAAACTGCAGTACTCTGTTACAAGCTTTGCCTGTTGGAAAACAGTTTTTCTGCAGAAAGTAAGGGTCTATATATCTCTATGTTCATCACTTTGTTTGTGAAGTAGAAGCATGCTCAACCTATAGCATGTGAAAGAAAGCAACCGAGAAAACGTCTCTGCTAGAGAGAGAGAGAGAGAGAGAGAGAGAGAGAGAGGAGGCAGAGAGAGTAGGAAGGAAGCATGGGTCTTGATCTCAAAGTCTTGTCACTGACGCAAGAAACTAGAGTGCTAAATACGTTCTCCCTCGGAGAGAACAACATATCGTCTATGTTAAATAGCAGACTGCACTTTGTTGTCTTATTCTAGTTCTAAATTTCTCAAGTGACGGTGTTTTTACACAATTCTCGTAAATACAAATGGATAAAGAAAATGGAATGCCTTGTTTGTCTGTGACAACAGAATCCGATAATCACATTTGTAACAATTTTCTTACAAATTTCATACACTATTTGATTTCATTATCAAACTTTCATAGAAAAAAAAACATATGGACGTTATGTTTAGTTTTTGGAACGTGATAGTTTTTGTAGTGAAAATAATGTCTAATCTGGCAACTAACAGAAACTATAAACATTAAAAAGAAAATTTTAAATACCGGATCTCCTTTTTCACCTCGTGGTCCCTTCCTGCCTCTCTTGCCCTTCTTGCCCTGCAGAAAAAATTTACAAAACGTGAACATACATTTTATTAAAACACATCAAAAATTCAAATCTAATTAATGGGTTTTGCCTAAAAAAATATTGTCAAATTCCTGTGTCATAACATGCATAAAATCTTTAATGTTCCAATGTTTCTTGAGAAAGGCCCATTCCTCGTAACGTAGAATAGGTCTGTATTCTGTTTTGTTTTACCTTTCCATTTCCATTTATTATTTGTATTTATTTATTAGTTAGTAACACTACTACCTTTCTTTACTTTTTATCAATAAATATTTGTATTAGTGCTCGGTGTTTAATTAAATATACCTCTTATTGTGAGGTATGCACTTTCAACCGCGACCTCAGTCAAATTTGGTTATATCAAACTTTGCAACTACACAAATCATGAAAGTCACGGTTCTGGTAATCCAGTCTCCAAGACCTCCAGAGTTCTATTGTACATTTTAGGTGTTACTGGTTATTTCTTAGCTTGAGATCCTCTGGCAAAGGAGTTCTCAATCATTACAAGCGGAAGCACCGCTCACATTTATTCGCTAGTGCTCGACAGAATGTTTTAGCTAGTATAGCGCAATCACATGGTCTTACGATAACTCATTTAGCGCAATCACATGATCTTACGATAACTCATTTAGTGCAATTACATGATCTATGATAACTCACTTAGCGCAATCACATGATCTTACGATAACTCACTTAGCGCAATCGCATGATCTTACGATGACTCACTTAGCGCAATCAGATGATCTTATGATAACTAACTTAGCGCAATCAGATGATCTTACGATGACACACTTAGCACAATCACATGATCTTATGATAACTCACTTTGCGCAATCAAATGAACTTACGATGACTCACTTAGCGCAATCACATAATCTTACGATGACTCACTTAGCGCAATCGGATGATCTTATGATAACTCAGCGCAATTGCATGATCTTACGAGAGAACAAGGGTGCTTGTGATCACCAGGTTGAGAATGACTACTCTAACATATATGCAGCAATATATCTTGCCGGTCAGCATGAAAGACCACGGGTAAAACACACAAACTTTCCGCATTGGTTCATAAAAAGTAAGAAATGACAGCAGTAAATAGAGAAATTAGATAATGGAATGTATGAATAGTTTGAAGTTAGGGAATAAACACGCCGTCATAAGTGCTACAGCTGAAGTCGTTGGATGTCTTCAATGAACAATCATAAACTCATTAAAACATTCTTGACTAGTGTTTCCTAACTTGGGGCAATTTGATTGTTCAAGGAGGGGGGGGGGATTAAAACAAGTTGCAGTTACGTTTCATTTAAGAAACCATACAATTTTTCAAAATAAAAATGTATGTATATGTTACATAGGGGGGGGGGGAGAGGATGCATCAGAATATTAGAAAGATTTAGGTGAGGCATGGTAAAAAAACAGGTTGCGAATCACTGCTCAAGACTGTGATTGTTGCTGAAGATATTCTTCTTGTTGTTTAACTATATCAAGATACGTCTTGCTGCTAGCTCAGTGCTTGTTGGTGGACAACGTTCTTTGAAGTTTTCTTTCAGATCCAGAAGGCTTCTCAATTCCCAGTAGACCATGACATACAAGGATATGCAGTTATTCACTTAGAAAGCATGCAAACACACAGTCATTTTTAAAGCATTTTGGCAAATCTTTGGTCTTTTTTAATTCCATCATAACGCAGTAAACAATGTCCTCTCAAGTGACACCCACTTGCTTCGTAATGTGCGTTAGCAGGTTTTGCGCCCTTGACCACACCTCATCCTTGAAAAATATGATATTTTAGTCCAGATTTTCAACGTGTATATTCCAAAGCTAATAATAGTATGGTCCGGCCCAAGTACACACAAGAAACAATACACCGACAATAATTGCTAAGTGTTGTCAGGCAAGTGTGTGCCATCTGAGCATTTGCCCCATTATGATTTTTAATTAATCATATAATCCTTTCTGCTTCTATATTATAGTGTCCATTTAAATTCCAAAATATTATGAGAAATGGCAGTCTTTATTCCTTTGTTCAATGGTGTTATTCTCATACTTGTAGATGTTATTCTCACACTTGTAGGTATTATTCTCATACTTGTATGTGTTCTTCTGCAGACGAGGACTGATCTCACATATTAGTTTTTGGACATTTCCTGATGTAGGATATTTTTTCCCCTCATGACAGTTTGATCAGATTTTATATCTTTAGTACGTTAGCTTGTCTCCAAACACTTTGCATTTATCCTCCTCTACAATAATTGCACATTCGAATGGTTTAACATCAGTAACAATCTACTTAACGTAGATTACAGCCTAGAAAATAAGTACAGCCAACAAGTGTTGGGTTGATGGCTACTTCATGAATAGAAAATAATGTTCTACAATTAAACTGAGAATCTAATTGGAAATCATAGCGATAGGAAGTCACTGATTTTCCACATTCCTATTAGAGAGAGAGAGAGACCAACGACGTTTCGAACCATTAGGTCTTTCTCAAGAATATATATAGAACAAACTGAAAAACAATGAAGATAGTAAAAACAAAGCTAACACGACAGAGGCACTAGATACACTATAGACATGTACACAATACGAAGTTCAAGGTGACAATAGTGTATATGGAAAAATGCAGTCATGGAAGCGGGTTTTGTTGAATATTGGACGGAAATGCAACAATAAGGTCTAGCAGTGAGGTGATACCAGAAAATTGTTGAAAATTGGACTTCGAAAGTGACTGTTTTTGTAGGGAAAAATGATACTTCTAGATCTGTAGATTTAGTAATGAAAAGATATGTGTATCTCGTGCCCCGATGAATTCCATCTATTATGTGCTTGCTTCAGACCGTCTGTCGAGATAAATGAGGCCATATTATATAATAAAATGACAAATTTGGTACGTGCTTTATAAACATCATGTTTTCGGCTCTAGAAATGTTGTATGTCACCCAGTTCTTGATCGGTATCTCGAAGGTCGTTTTGGTCGGTAGCCTTAACTGCGACATTAATATGTTTTCATGGTCATAGATTGGTAGCATAACTTATCAAGGACGTAATCATCAACCCAGAATTTTTGGATTGTATAGATTGTCTAGGCAGTATAAATACGTTCAGTAGTATGCAATTGCTTTTATAGTCATACGCCAAGGCTAACAATCAAACTGGGTTGACATTCACGGTTGGCAAGCAATCATCAACATAAAATGCATATTTTCCTTTTAATAATAAAAAAAAATCAATAAGAATGTGAATATATGGCAAAAATTCTATGAATAATCATTGATTGGGACAAAAATGTCGTTATACCTGTCCCAGGTATTACTTCCTTGCGGGAAGGTGATGTCGTATATTAATTATAATAAGTGAGACTGCGTTAAAACGGTGTAACACTAGTCTGATCTTCTGATAGTCTCTGTGTCCATTGTCAAATTTAACTAACTTGTACTTTGCGAATATATTATATTAATTATACAAGACCCTGCTATGTTTCTCCCATGTATCAAGTATGTATCCACTTCCTGTTTCTTCTTCTTCTTCTTCTTCAGGATTTATTCTCAACCTCCCATTGGATCACTCGTACAGCAGGGCAATGATCCTACTAGATTTCCAGCAGGATGTAGTCCAGAGAATGGAAATAAGTTGTGACACCGTATTATTTGCGCAAATGGCCCGACATTTCCGTCTTCGGCGGGAACTTCCTGTTTAAAAAGACGATCACATATTTTAGAAAGTGCAATGGTCGCAGGATAAGCAGTTTAATACCCATATATTATTGTTCTGACATTGTACTTTCTCCAAATTTTCATTTGTCAAGGTTGAATATGTGCGGTATCATCAAACGACTCAATCTATGGCCAACAAACATAATCATTAGCGGCTAGATATCACATTGATTAACGCTTCCTATCTCCATTAAAAATCACATTGCGTGGTTGTTTGCAGTTAAACAGATACCAACTTCTTTTTTATCTCGGTATTTTCGATAACGTTTTTCAAACTCTGCCTAACTCGATACGGAAGTCAGGGTTTGACTCTAAATGTAGACACGAAAATAACAGTCTGGTTTTTAAATTCTGTTATTTTGTCCGTCACCAGGAAATAAAATAACAATTGTTATATCCTTAAAGGTAAACGTAAAAAGAATTTGGAATAGAGGGATAATACGAACATTTTGGAATTTTGAAAATTTATTTAAAAATAAATACGATAAATTTGAAAAATACGGATTTTGAACATAAATGATACAGTCGTCTGTTACAAATATGTTTTCTAGAACAAAAGATTAATGTATTCGTTTGAGAGATAATAGAATGAGCTTACAGGTTGCCAAAAACTATAGTGAAATCGGAAGTGGAAACGGCTGTGAAAACGGCGTAATCTGTTGTGATTTGAACATGTGACAAGAAAAATTTCAAATGATACAATTGTTTTGCATGAAACAGCTGAGGAATGATGGAGAAGAAACGGTATAAGAAAATCTGGGAGTGAAAGCATCAAGGAATTATTCGGTTGTCGTTTTTTTATATTCACTAAATACGTATATCTGTTGTCCCACTGTCCTGATTAGTCTGAAACACATCGGTCTTCACATCTCGTTAGGTTGTTAGGTTGTTCTATAACACTAATGATTTATCCTTTCATAAACAGAAGATTTATCCTTTCATGAACTGAGGATTTATCCTTTCATGAACTGAGGATTTATCCTTTCATGAACTGAGGATTTATCCTTTCATGAACTGAGGATTTATCCTTTCATGAAGTGAGATTTTATCCTTTCATAAACAGAAGATTTATCCTTTCATGAACTGAGGATTTATCCTTTCATGAACTGAGGATTATCCTTTCATGAACTGAGGATTTATCCTTTCATGAACTGAGGATTTATCCTTTCATGAAGTGAGATTTTATCCTTTCATAAACAGAAGATTTATCCTTTCATGAACTGAGGATTTATCCTTTCAGGAACTGAGGATTATCCTTTCATGAACTGAGGATTTATCCTTTCATGAAGTGAGGATTTATCCTTTCATGAGCAGAATATTTATCCTTTAATGAACTGAAGATGTATCCTTTCTTGAGCTGAGGACAAAGGAGTTTGGAGGGAACTTTGTACTAGCGTGAAATTTATAAAAAGAGACGAAAACGAACGCAGAGTTTTGACAGCAATCCCTATGAAATAACAGAACTATGAAAGGAAATAAAAATAAAAACATAAAGTATTTTGGACATATTAAGACACACCACCGTGTTAAAGTTCTTACTTGAGGGCAGAGTTGATGGAGGTGAACACGTAGGAGGCATAGATACACGTGAGAGCGAAACATCACGAGATGGGCAGGCTACAGTATAGCAAAGTACACCACCAATGCAAGAGACAGAAGATGTTAGATGTCTGTTCCTGCCAACTTTCGATGTGGAGACGGAACTTTTTGATGATGGAATTAAGCCAAGGAAATCGATATAGCTAAAACCTGTTGGGTAGGTGGCTATGTCCTGGAAAGGATTTGCTTCCAATTTTTTAAGAATACATTTCGTAGTTGCACTTGGGTTGCTGTTCTGCTGGGCTGCTCATGGCAACACTTATGGTAATATTAAAACATTCTGGAAATATCATTGTAGTTAATATGATTCTTCCCAACACTCAAGGACTGTCCATGATAATACTTCCCTTCTAGTTAACCAGATTCTTCCCAACACTCAAGGGCTGTCCATGATAATACTTCCCTTCTAGTTAACCAGATTCTTCCCAACACTCAAGGGCTGTCCATGATAATACTTCCCTTCTAGTTAACCAGATTCTTCCCAACACTCAAGGACTGTCCATGATAATACTTCCCTTCTAGTTAACCAGATTCTTCCCAACACTCAAGGGCTGTCCATGATAATACTTCCCTTCTAGTTAACCAGATTCTTCCCAACACTCAAGGGCTGTCCATGATAATACTTCCCTTCTAGTTAACCAGATTCTTCCCAACACTCCAGGGATGCCCACCATGATAATACTTCCAATCACGTTAACCAATTTCCCGATAAAATGTATTTCATTGAGTTGATACCAAATGCTACCTTCATGATATTGTCAAGTGACTTATTCTTTCCAGAACGTTGTCTCCATCGTGAACATTCTAAACGCTTGTCTGTCCTGGACGAGCAGTTCTGCATTCGCCAGGGATGTGTTTATACATTCTTTGATATCGTTGGTTCACAGTATTTTTGGTCGTCCTCTTATTCTCCTTCCTGGAGCTCTGCCTTCAAGAATCAGTGATATCATCATCATCATACCCATAACCCTTCAGGGTCGTAGGAGGTGACACCCTGGAAACATCAACACACAAATTTCGTCATGCCTCTCTGTTATCAGTTCTTTGAGTATGGAGAATCTTACTCCTATCTTACTATCTTACTAGTATTTAATAGTTTATATCCATGCTTTCCTCTTCTTCTTCTCCCTCAACTATCCCTATAAAATATTTTTTGGAAAGAGAATCGTACCTCATCCCGTGGCCAACCACACAAGTTTGTGACACCTCACCACTGCGATGAGATATCCCTGCTGGCCTGCAAGAGTATTTATATTGCTTCATATGTTGGTTTTGTGGTCTGTATAATAGATACGTAATATTCGTCTGTAATATTAAACCCTGTATTTCTCCATTTCTGCTTTAATTGTTCAACTCTCACAAACATACAAAATAATAGGTATTATTAAAGGTATTTATACAGGTTTATTTTCACTGTTGTACGTATTGTTTTTCCATATAGTATTTAATCTGGACCTTGCAGCCGGGGCGATTTCAAGTCTATAATTTATTTATTTGGTAATGTTTATATCGCTGCCTATATAATAAGTATTTAAAGGTATCACCTTCTTCTAGTTTTTGTCCAATCACTCAGATGTTATCAAGAGTCGTGTCGTCATCTTTGTTTGCCATTATTTTAGATAGATGTCATCATGTCTCTAAAATGTTAAAAAAAAAAAAAACCCAAAAAATCTGTAGCTTCCTTCTTATGTTTCTATTTAGAAGACACCCTTCATTTAAATTCAGTATTTTAAAAACGTACAGTATTTTTGTGTGTGTGTCTGTCAATGATACTTGAAGAATATTTATGTATCACTTCATTTTGAATTTATTCTATTTTGATATTGTCCCGTTTAAAGTCCAGGTCTCTCAGCTACATGTTGCCTCTCGGAAAACAAATAATCTTAAAAGGATTTTTCAGTAGGCCAATATATATATATATATATATATATATATATATATATATATATATATATATATATATATATATATATTATATAACATATCAGGTTATTTTCTTGTTTTTTCAATGTTTAAAATTCAAGTTCACTGCGTGTACTTAGATAATATTTTGAACAATGTCCTAGTTTTATTATCATGAATGGATTCATCTAGAACATAGTAAACATGTCACATGACATTCTTGATCTTGTTGCGATGCCTCATTTAGGGTGGTACAATTCTGCAAGGCTGTTTATACAAGATTTTTTCATGTAAAACGAAATATCTTTCTCTGAAAGGTAAAATACATTCAATGCTTATGAAATATGAAATATGCTGCTTGCGAAAGATGAGCGGAGAGAGAGAGAGAGAGAGAGAGAGAGAGAGAGAGAACGGTTGATAGAGTGAGGGGAATGGAGAGAGTTGTTCTGAAAAAAGTTTATATATACCATGCTTTGCCGAGACCCGACAGATAAGCAAAGAAACGTAGCACTATGATCTGTCATGCACATCGTACGAGGCGACTCAGGAAGACTGGACGTGAAATTGGTTTCGTCATACTGTATAGAGCGACCTATCTTTCTATCCATATATCCATATATCCATCCATGTATACATCCATATATCAATCCATATATCCATCAATCATCCATGTATCCATCCATATATCCATCCATATATCCATTCATATATCCATCCATATATCCATCCATATATCCATCCATATATCCATCCATATATCCATCCATGAATATATCAATCAATATATCCATCTATATATCCATCCATCCATATGTCCCTTCATCCATATATCCATTCATATATTCATCCATCATCCATGTATCCATCCATTTATATATCCATCCATCCATATATCCATCCATCCATCAATCCATTCACCCATCCATCCATCAATCTATCTTCCTATCTATCTTTCTATCTATCTATCTATCATCCATCCGTCCGTCCATCCATATATCAATCAATCAATCATCCAATAAATCAATCAATACATCCATCCATCCATCTAGCCACCCACCCATCCATCCCTCTAACAACATACAAATCCATCTACCAACCCAACCATCTATTTATCTAACTATCTATCTATCTGTCTGTCTGTCTGTCTGCCTGCCTATCTGTCTGCCTATCTGTCTGCCTGCCTGTCTATCTATCTATCTATCTATCTATCTATCTATCTATCTATCTATCTATCTATCTATCTATCTATCTATCTATCTATCTATCTATCTATCTATCTATCTATCTATCTATCTATCTATCTATCTATCTATCTATCTATCTATCTATCTATCTATCTATCTGTCTATCTGTCTATCTGTCTGTCTGTCTGTCTGTCTGTCTGTCTGTCTGTCTGTCTGTCTGTCTGTCTGTCTGTCTATCTATCTATATATCTATCTATCTATACATCTACCAAGCTATCTGTCTAACCTAACTATCTATTTACATTTATAAATTTAGAAAGACTACCCTGAATGGAGCAGCATGTCACAGTAGAGTAACACAACGAGACTTCATCAACACAATGTTACAGATTAACCTAATACATAAGAATTATAAGAGAATCAAAGTCTTACTGCTATATAAATGTGGACAATTGGGAGGGACAATGACAGAAACCTTAAATTACCAACTTAGGTAAAGTATATACTTCTGTTACTGAAAATAAACAAGAATGATAATATGCCGATCTAACCGATAAGGACAATTGTGTGAATACGTAGACATATTGATACACAGATAGTTGACAGTGAGAAGTGAACGTATATATCGTCAGCTGTATGTCAAGGTAACTTCCGTGGTATTAGCCTTGATAATATTGGCAAGAATCGTGATCGGTTTCGGCCGCGTTCCACTAGAGCTTTGCCACTATTTCTGTATCTCCCAAGGACATCCAAGAACGATATGCATAGTTTCACTGTACATCAGATCAAGTCTATCAAACTGCCTATCTATACAAGCCTAACGGTTCAGGCAGCCGGGCCGTTTAGAAAACGACTGACATCCTATTAAATGTAATCTTGCCTGGAAAAACACTACAGTTAAAAATTGCTAAATTTATCAATATTTAGTTCCTGAACGGGATATGCTAGCAATAGTCTCTAAATATATTATCTTCTTATATTCTTCTAATCATTTTCTAATATTATTATCTTCGAATATTCTTCATCATCATCATCTTATAGGATTATTTGATTAAAAAAATATTTATTTGCTGTTCCAGTACCAGTTTGTACGGAGGAGCGCTGTAGCCTAGTTGATAGTGAGCGTACTTGCTATTACCGGGGTACAGTGTTCCAAGTTCGAAACCACGTCCGGACACACACAAAATCCGGGTTGTGATTTCTCACTTGACACGACCACTCCTCCAGTCGACTCTGCTGTAAATGAGTACCTGACGCATGAGTTAAAAGAATGAGGGGTGAGGGGATGAGGGGCTGCCGCATTAGTGGAGATAAAGACAGCAAGGAAGAGAACTAGCAGCCCCCATCTAATAGTTGCTGTGGCATAGTACATAAAGAGTATATTATCTTCATCCCCAAAGGCAGATTGCTGCCATGGGACCCACCTTTACTTTACCAGCTTGTGTGTGCAAGTTTATAGTGTTTCCATTTTATGGATGATATTATTCAAAGGCGACTGTTAAAATGCGCATTCGTAGATATTTCGTGACCATCAACACATATAAGACCCGCTGGCGCATTCAGAATCATCCTTCTTGTGTGATGCATTAGACTTTTCGCGTGATTTTCATTAATCACTAATGTACGCTTTGTTTCAAAGACCAATGAAATTCAGGGGAAGAGTCCAATTCGTTACTTTAGAAGGATGATTTCTAATGAACCAGCATGTATATCTTATATGTGTCAAAGGTTACAGTTATTAGCATGCGATAGTGTGAAATAAGAGACCAGTCTTCAGCGACTTCGTTACAGGCGGGTCATTAGGCCATCATCATGCATGATAGATAACCTTGGCTTGCAGAAAAAAGGCATACTAATAAAATAAAGATTGCGGCATTCTCATGCAATACTGCTCACCTCAGGCCCTGGTATCCCCGCTAAACCTGGACTACCTGGAAGACCAGGTAGGGCCTAGAATTTGTTATTGATAAAAGTAATTTTATCATATTATATTTGATAATGTTATATGTTATCATGCTATATTGTAACAGTGTCAATGTCGTACTCTATGTATTACAGTGCTAAAACAAGGTATTGTAATGGAACAGTCCGCAAGTATCTTGAAATGAATAGTAAATAGATAAAACGTGTAGTAATATGTCAGAAACGTAGCGCTGAAACATACTTCACAGTTCATTAAGAACCATGAAACGCAGAATCTCTATCAATGGTTCAGGCGACCATGTTTCTCCACAATTTGCTCTCTTGTGGTGTTAACTTCATCAGTTAGGAACATTCTCCTATGCCATGCTGACATCCCATCCAACGACTTAACTTTTCCTATGTTTCTTCTTCAATTGGTCTTTCTAATGGTGACCGGATATCCGTCTAGCTCTGTGAAGTAGAGAGAGCGTCTCCGATGGACAAGTATCTGGATCGGTTTCAGCTGCGTACCGTTAGGCAGCCGGGCCGTTTAGAAAGCGCTGGCATCCTACTAAACGTAATCTTGCCTGGAATATCACTAAAAAGCCTTGAGTTGATCAATCTCTACGCCCTGAATAGGATATGCTAGTAATGCGTAGTCTCTAAAGATAAGATATTCTCGTCTTCTAAACTTCCTCTAAACATCTTCTAATATTCTAATCGTATATCTTCTAATATTATTCTAATCTTCTAATCATCTAATGTTCTAATCGTCTCATCGTTTTCTTTTCTTCCTGTTTCGTTAGCTTCTAATTTCTATATCTGCAGTGTTGTTTCGTGTATAAATTAGACATTACTTTCCATTTCTTGTTTTGTACCATAAAGTTTAACATTCATCGGTGTATCAGAAGGCCAGTATGTGCACCTTAATGAGTCATAGTTTGCACATTCGTGAAGGATATGTTCTGAAGTCTGGTTGGCTTGCCCTCACGTACACTTTGCAGAAGTGTCAATTTTAAAATGTGTATACATATGGCTGTTTAGTCTTTTGTGTCCAGTTCTCAGTCGAAATATGATGACCTGTTCTTGTCTGTTAAGTAGGTGGTAGGTGTCAAGTGAAGGTAAGTTAGGCTTTCGTTTTGCCTTTATCATGGATTTCTTTTGGTGATAGCTGATTGATACATTCGGTTGTTGCATGTTAGAAGCCTCCTTGGTCAGCTCTCTCATTTCCTGCTATTCCGTAGTGTGAAGGAATCCATTGCAGTATAATTCTACAGCGATATTGCACTATGATTAATACTTCTTTTAACTCTGGTAGTGTTTTTTTTTTGGAGTGTAGTGCCTCTAGTACTGATCTTGCATCTGTAAGTATTATAATATGATGTGAGGTACTGTCCGATGCTAACAGCTTTGACGTCAGATTCATAATTTTTGCAGTAATTCCCTCATTGGAATACATGTGGTATCAGTGGTGCCATCTGAGTATTCACATATGCACCGCATCTCTAATTTGCAACATCCCATAACAAAGAGCAAATGTTAAAGTAACAAATCAAGAAAACGAAATACATATCATACAAAAACAATATTCCAGAAAGGAAATCTAGGGAACATATTATATTATAGATCCTGGTCGATCGATACAAGAACGAGAGAATATTTAGTTGTTCCAGTACATTATTTCTGGAATATGTCAGTTTAGACAGACAATAAAATGAATGCCCCCCCCCCTACCCACACAAAAACAACATCTAGAGGCAGCATAAAATGCGAGGTAAATAGGAAGTAATGATAAAGGTTACTGAATATAACTATCAATATAAATAAATCAGAAATAACAAGAAAGCAAAAACAAAGACAATGTTCGACGTCTCGGTCCTATTGGGACCTTTGTCAAGAAACAAAAATCAATTAAGACAACACAACTATAAAAAACAAAACAATGCCAAGAATTGGACAATTTGCGAATTTCCTTACAAATTGCACAGATAATTTGACGAGATTAAATTTTATGTTGTTGAGATATAAATAAATGTAAACTAGGGACAAAATTATTTGAAATATGGAGGCTTTTTATTTTTTTACCTACACTGCTAGGATACTGTCTACAGAATCTAGTAACAACGGGAAAGAATGTGGAGAGAGAGAGAGCGACAGTGAAAAAATATCCTGAATAGCTTAACATTTCACATAGCGGGGTTTTTATTAAAAATAAAGTGACTTTCGTTCTCACACTCCCAACGCATCTCACATGTCAGGACAATGATGCTACTAGATTTCCTGAGAATATAATCCAGAAAACTGAAATTATTTATGTTGCAGTTTTATTTGCACCAATTGACCGATACATCCGATTTCAACGCTGGTAATTAAACGATTTTCAGTGTTTTTAACATTGCCAAAGAACTGTGGATGACATCTATGACCATATCGCTAGTATAGTAAACCATCTGTACGAGGGAACTAGTTCTCGTACTTACAAGCTGATCACCAAGCTCCAACTAGCACGATGAGTGCCCACATAATCCGCATGCATGTCGTTTTCCGGGTATAAAATCGTTAACGGTACTGACAACATTAAAGATAACATGAATACGTCGTTGGAAAACACACGCCGCATGGCCAAGGCAGAGAAGGGTTCAATGAGTTCATTGAGAAGACAACGTTCTAGAGAGAATACGTCACATGACATTGCCAATATCTTCCTTATCTCTGCCAAGTTGCCTCCTGCACCATTGATGTTTGCTCCTAAGTGTTCAAATTTATCCACACACTCTGTCTCGGTATTGTCTATTCTGACTTTTGGTTATTGTGCTGTTATATCTGTTGACATGATTTTTGTATTTTGCGCGATTAAATATAAGTTTGGTGATTCGCTGTATTCATGTGTGTTCTTGATTAGTTGTTCCAATCACTTTATATCATTTGAAAGAAGCACAGTGTCTGCGTAGTATTGTTCAGAGAGTTCAAAACCACCGATGTTTAAAGCGTGGTAGACAGCGTTGTGTATGTCTTCTCTCACATTCCTCATTATATTTTCTGCGTAGATGTTGAACAGGTAATGGGAGAGTGCATCCCTGCCTTATCCACTCTGTACCTCAAACCACTCTGAGAGATCGCCCTCTAACTTCACTGTAGTCTCTTGGTAAATTTCTTCTATTAGATGAATCAGATGTCTTGGGAAACCCATGCTGTTCATTATCTCCCATAGTTTCTGGTGTTGGACGCAGTCGAACGCTTTTGAGTAATCTATGAAGCACATATGCAGATCTGTTGAGAATTCCACACACTTTTCTATGATCAGTCTCATGTTAATACTGCGAGTTCTTGTTCCTCTGCCCAATCTGAATACATCCTGTGTTTCGTTAAATTTCGTCATACTTTGGTAGGGTAAAGAAGGTTATTAAAAGTATATGTATATTAGAGGACTTAGAGCTGGAGAATAGTGGGAAAGTCAGCGTACAACTTACACGTAAATTTACAACTTCATTGAAGTGATAGTCACACTTTCCAGAAAACGTCACAATGATTTTACAGTACATATAAATTCAGAATTCCATGCTTTAATTAGTGATATTTCTCAAATGAAGATATTAGTGTTTACACTTATGTATATATGATTCGGCACATGCGCAGTGCTTGGGTATTCAAATGGGGATACTACAGAGGGAAGTGTATTAAAGAATAAATTGGTGCTTTCTATACAACCACTAGTAGTATGATGATGATGGAGGTGATGCCAATGACGAGTGAAATGATATGACTGGAATCACAGAGTGCTGAATGTGTCTGTTGCTTTACTGATTCTATGAATATGCTTCGGAAGATTCATTCAGACTATCTACGCCGCTAAAGGCTGGAGTCGATGACGAAATATCGGCTGAAAAAGTTACCTTCACATTTGTACCTGGAATTGTGGATGTTAGAGGACATGAAAGAGCAGACAGACTTGTCAACATGGTCACAATGACTAGGTAATTCAATGAGCCCTGCTGATTTAAAAATAAATTCAATCACGGAGTTTGACCAGTCGGTAAATATGGGATGTATTTTTTCTTCGGTGTCTATGGTTAGAATGCAGAAACAGGAAGTGAAGCATGGTGTTACAAGATGGCAGCAGCATATATCAACCACAAGAAAAGTTATCAACCAACACAAAAAAAATGATCAGTCAGTTATCATATACTGAACTACATACTGAATATGAGATCAGAGCAAAGAAACTACGTATTTGTCTGAAGTGTCATGATGATAATATGACAACTAACATTTGATAATCTGTAGGAGATTCGGAACGAACGCAGAAGAAGAATAAGAAGAAAAATACTAGCTGCCTTCTGATAATCATTACATACGTAGCGATACAGGACTATACACTGCTTATGTAGATACTATAATGTGATATTCTGATGAATTTAAGAATCAAATTGTCTGTACTAGCATGCTGCTGTTTGTGACATGCGTTCAGTGTAGATCATAAGAACGCAACCTTTTCAGATTGGTGGGTCGGCTCGAGCATGTCTCGTGTGATATGTGTCCAAATATAGATATCCAATTTTACGAAATGGGGAATTTTAATTTCGAGCCGAATTTAGCGCCCTTCAGTATTTTCTAAAATTGTGAACCAGTGTTTCATGAAGTATTCTCTGAGCATGGAAACCAGTGCTAAATTCAGTATTTTCTAAATTTCGAAACTAGTGCTAAATTCAGTATTTTATAAATTTCGAAACCAGTGCTAAATTCAGTATTTTCTGAGCTTGAGAACCAGTGCTCTAGACAGTTTATTTTTTCAGAGTTTGTGAAACAGTGCTTCAGGAAGTGTTTTATGAGTGTATGAACCAGTGCTCAAGTCAGTGTTATGTGAGCTTGTGTACCAGTTCTCCATACAGTGTTTTTCTGAGCTTGGAAACTAGTGTTCCATTCAGTATTTTTGTAACGTGGGAACGGGTACTTTTTTCAGTTTTCTGAACGTGGGAACTAGTGCTCCATTCAGTTTTTTCTGAGAATTGGAACTAGTTCCTTATAGTGTTTTTCTCAATTTGGGAACCAGTGCTCTTAATTTTGTGACTTTTTATCTTGGAAACCAGCACAGATAACGTTTTCATCAACCTGGCTGGTCTGCAAAAGAAAGGTCTACCCTCGCAGGGTTTGACTTTAGTGTTGTACTTGCCCAAGCACTGGCAAAGATGAACAATAAAATGCGATTATTTTCTAGACACTATGGTTATTTTAATATATTCGTGCGGCATAAAACTAAACAAACTTGCAGGTTGTCAAGAATCATCTGTGGTGAGACGGCGTAAATATGTTTGGTGTGCACATGTAACGACACACACCTCACTTTCTAAAACTATTTTACAAAGAACAGTCGCGGGTTAACGGAGAAGAGTAAGTTAAATAACATCCCGGATTGATAACATCCTGGATTGATAACATCCTGGATTCATAACATCCTGGATTCATAACATCCTGGATTCATAACTTCCTGGATTCATAACGTCCTGGATTCATAACATCCTGGATTCATAACATCAAGGAATCTTCCTGGCGTGATTTTTCTACATCACTCCTAATAGTGGAGGATAGAGGTTTGTGGGGAGCGTCTTGTGCTGATGTCTCATACGACCCTCACGGGATGTGGATCTTATTATTCTTCTTCGTCTTGTTCTTCTTCTTCTTATTATTATTAATAATATTATTATTATATTTGGTGTACTTACTGGTGTTCCTCTGTCTCCTTTTTCTCCCTTGGTACACTGACACGTCCCATCTTCTGTAGAGGCTATACCTGGTGGTCCTGGTGGGCCCTAATAAGGGAATTGAAGTTAATGAAATCAGAGAATAGAAGATTAATACACATCATATGAATAACACTGTAAACGTAACTTTCAAAATTATAATTTAATTAATACTACGCTAAAATTAACAGATACATTCCTCACTATCTACGCTACGTAATGTTAGATTATTGCAAATTAATGTCTTATCAATATATATATATATATATATATATATATACAGTATTCATATATACAGTATTCATATATACAGTAAAAATAAGTTTCTACTTTTAAATTAAGTAATATAGTCTTGCACACATTTGTAAATAATAAAACAAAGTATATGTTAGAAAAACAAATTATATTATTCAACTGGTTATGATTACAAACTAACAAATATTCAATTGTTATGTATTATACTGTGTTAATAATCACTTCAAACCATTGCAACTAACAAGTTCAATATTAAATACTATATTAGAGTACCGCTACATTTATTAATAATGTCGGTGAGATCGATAGCAAAATCGATATATAATTTAGATCGAGAGTAAACAAGTAAATAGAAAACATACATTGAATAGGCCTATGTAGTGAATATAGTAGGAACTACATACAGAAGGGTAACGATTCAACAAGAAATAATGACGATAATAAACAACAATACGACAATAAAAATCTGTAGTAAAACAGTCAACAACAGATATACAATAATGAACATTAGTTGATAAATTGGTAAGAATGTCACGAGTCAACAGCAATAATTCATGCTTTAAGGTAAGCAAGAAGAAGCTAATACATTACCTCATCAGTGTTTTGCGAATTTTTGAAATTTTGAAGCCATTCCATCTGGACAAAAACTGTCAAGAGTTCTGGGAATATTTCTTTTTTAAATATGTTATTAAATTTAAACCCTCCCCCACCCTACTCCCACCCCCAATAACAAAAATTAATGACATTAGAAAAAAGAATAAAAAACAACATGATTTATCAAAAACCAAATATTTAGATACATATTTCCCATTCAAACAATTCATTGGTGTATTAAAAATATTGTTGACGTCAACTTTGGTCAAAATCCCCATCCCCCGTACGCTTGTTAACAACTGTCACACTTTTTCAGATCCCCCTGCCTAAATATTGATACACTTTATAAACAGCCGACAATGAATAATGAAACAGCAAGATACACTTAGTAAAGGACAACATATGAACTGACAGCAGTTGAATTAACAACGGTGAGCTAAGTGAGTAATATACACTGAGCTAAGGACAGCTTATGAACTGTGTAGTTCAATTAGCAACAGGTCAACTGGTTAAGATTACAATTTTAATTAGCAACAATATCTGTTATATAAGTATATGATTTAGCAACATCAGCTGTTATGTGTATATATGATTTAGCGACATAAGCTGTTATGTGTATATATGATTTAGCGACATCAGCTGTTATGTGTTTATATGATTTAGCGACATCAGCTGTTATGTGCATATATGATTTAGCGACATAAGCTGTTATGTGTATTTATGATTTAGCGACATAAGCAGTTATATAAGTATATGATTTAGCGACATAAGCTGTTACGTGTATATATGATTTAGCGACATAAGCTGTTATGTGTATATATGATTTAACGACATAAGTAGTTATATACGTATATGATTCAACAATAGATGCCGTTATATACGTATATTATTTAGCAATAACTGATAATAAGCTTGTCTAACAATAGAGGAAAATCAGCAAAACAACTGAATTAACATCCTGCACTGGCAAGAATTTCTGAAAAAATCAACATCAAGTTAACCAACAAAATCTATTTTACAATGACCAGCGGGTAAATAAACAACATTATGACAATACGGAACAATAAATCAATATTATAAAAACAACAGTAAATACAACACAACAGTATGATCAAGTATTACAGTCATCAGACAACAGTAAACAGTCAATATCCATGGAATTTCTCGTACCACTATAATGTGTTAGCTAATATTTCTATATCGTTCGTGTAATTTAAAACAGTGTAACAAAAGCAGGCATACATAATGATATAAAATATTGGTTTAGAATGTTGGTTTGGAATGTATTTTCTGTAAAGGAAAATGTCGTTAACATACCTACGATGCTAACATATTTGATAATTGTTACGAATAACATTTTAAGCGTTTGTCCCTGAATTACGCCAACAATTTTAAGTTTTTTTTAATCTCCAAAAGAGAGTCGTGCCGGAATATTTAAGAAGTTTATGAAAAAATGGAGGTTTTAACGGCGTACAGGCCGAAGGGGGTCTACCGAATCGACCGTTTTCGAGGGTTCTCGGAGCTATTGAGTTAAGAACGGGGAAAGGGAGTCGGAAAATATTTGACAGTTGTTGACAATGGGGAGGAGTTTGACAAAAATTGACGACAATGATAGTGTTTTTATACACCAATTAAATAGGTTTAATTCGAAAAAATAATTCTAACATTTTGAAGAAGAAAATTTTGTTTTAGTACTCTGTAGTATGGATAGAAATTTGGTTAACGACGGGGTTAAATTTTTGGGACACAGCTAAGCGACGGGTGGTGTCTCTCAATTCTTAACAGCTGTTCAGAACAATGGAATGGGGTAAAAACTGCAGGGAAAAAATGTTGACGTAATTTATGGAGAGCTCCTGACGAGGATTTACATCACAATTCGTACAAATCGATAATCATACGTATCAATATAGCAGCAATTAAAATGAGTGTTCTGACAATGCATATACAATTTCATGCAGTTAAAATAATTAGTTACAGGTTTCTTAAGCGTGAACCAAGGCTGAAATATATGAAAGTAAAATATTTCAGGAATGAATTTTAAAATGTGAGTGTGATTAAGAAAATAATAAATATTCTAGCATCAGTAGTTTCATATACGTGAGTCAGTGGAATGGAGTCATTCCCAGAACATTAAAACATAGCTTTAACTCTGAACACGAAGATAAACAATGTAGCCAAATTTTTTATTTTATTTCCCTAACCCCTTAACCCTCTTAACCCTCTCTTACACGTCGTAATTATTTAAGAGTCAACATTTAAATTAGAGAATTTATAAGCTTACCGGCACGGCATGTAGGTCTAGTTGTGGGTTTCTTCCGAATAAAAAGGTATCGTATTAAAGTTTTTATTAACACTAATATTTGACAACTTTACGATGATAATTGGACTATTTCGTTAAACGCTTTCAACTTTCAGTTGTTGAGATATGCAAATATAATCGTAGATATAATCTCATGAAAAGGGAGAGGAGGTTTGCCTAAAAAATGGCATAAGTGCGTATTTGAGTGTCAGATCTTCTATTTGAGTGGCAAATCTTCTGAGTGTCAGATCTTCTTTTTGAGTGTAAACGCTTCTATTTGAGTGTCAGATCTTCTTTTTGAGTGTAAACGCTTCTATTTGAGTGTCAGATCTTATTTTTGAGTGTAAACGCTTCTATGTGAGTGTCAGATCTTCTTTTTGAGTGCAAACGCTTCTATTTGAGTGTCAGATCTTCTTTTTGATGAAACATTGACAACCGCTCTGTGAAAAATCACTACAGGTGGATTTTATTTGGCATTCGATAAGTCATTAGGCAAATTCCTAGTACCAAATGTCATATTCAGATTTGCTATAGGGGAGGGGGGGTTTGAACACCCGAAGCCTCCCATCTGGTATCTACGAGCATGTATACAAATATACACACACATTCACAGATAAATAAGATAGGTTTTAAACAAACAATTAGCATTGATGTCTTTGAGATGTGGGTATATAGAAGAATATGGAGAACATCATGGAAAGAGAAGTAAACATACAAAGAGGTGCTAAAACACTTAATATGAAGAAAGAATTACTAAGAGAAGTAAATATCAGGCAAATAAAATACTTTGGACGCATTAAAAGACATGACACCTTATTGAAGACTTTACTTGAAGGTTATGCAAGGATCGCCAAAGCAAGCAGTACTTTCGGCAGATTGTACGCAAATGTTTGGCGTAGAAATGGCATTAGCCTACAGACTAAGCTGAAAGTTTACAGAGCAGTGGTACTTCCAGTGCTGTTATACGCTAGTGAAACATGGACTGTGTATAGACGTCATGTGAAAAAACTCAATCATTTTCATGCAAATTGTGTCAGAAAATTTATGAACATCAGATGGCAAGACAAGATTCCAGATACCACTGTCCTTGATAGAGCTGGTATCCCAAGCATTAACACGATCCTGATGCAGACACAGATTCGTTGGGCAGGTCATTTGGTGCGTATTACAGACCATCGTCTGCCAAAGATACTTCTCTATGTGAGCTAGAGAAGGGTATACGATCTCAAGGTGGCCAAAGGAAGCGCTACAAGGACTCGTTAAAGGACTCACTGAAAGCCTTTGAAATAGACCACGATACATGGGAAGAACTTGCACAAAATAGATCTACATGGCGTTCTAAAATAAAAAAGAGCGCATCATCTTGTGAAAAGAAGAGAAATGCAGCAGCTCAACAGCGGAGAGCAGCTAGAAAGTCACGGATAGACCAAGATCCGTCTACAGTCGTTATTCCATGTCCAAATTGTCCAAGGACATTTACAGCTCGAATAGGGCTCATCAAATCTACGACCTCATAATCAAGGACATAACTAAAATTGAGTTTTCAAAAGTGGATGTAACAAATGGTCATCATCACTTGTGATGGATGAACAACAAAAACTTGAAGGTAAAATCAAAGGGAAGCGAGCAATAGGTAGGCAGAGATACAAGTGGGAGAGGAACATCACAAGATGGACAGGTTATAGTCTAGCAGAGTGCACCCCCAAAATAGGAGACAGGATATGTTGGAGGTCTGTTGCAACCAACCTTCGTTGCGAAGACGGCACTTGATGATGCTGAAGAGTGATATTACAAATAAAATAACACCGCAGTAAACATTCTACCGAAATTTCCTGGAATTGTAGATTCCTAGATCTACTTTACCAGGTCCTGTAGACACGTACAAGAGTGTCACTCATATTTCGTCGCAAAGTGGACTATCAAAAGTCTACTCAGAAAAGATGTGTAACGAGGTGTCACAAGTAACCACTGTAATTTAATGTATAAGCATAATTCTAGCAAAAGTCGACCTACATCATTCATCTTGGCTGATCCAATCTATTATATTTATTCATTGATCACTTTCTGTGTATGAAATTTGTGTCACCAGCGACTACAAAATAACGTACCAAAAGTCAACAAACTAAAATATGGAAACAGCTTTGCACCTTCAGCGGAACTGGTTCAAATCCCGTATACTGCATTATGATTGTGTATGTGTTCAATCTAGGAAAGAGTTCAACATCTTGTAAAGTTATACGACTACACATGGATGACAAGCAGAAACACCCGTGATCAAACACAATCTAACCTACTCATCAATAAATGATAAGCAAAAACACCCGTGATCAAACACAATCAAACCTACTCATCAATAAATGATAAGCAAAAACACCCGTGATCAAACACAATCAAACCTACTCATCAATAAATGATAAGCAAAAACACCCGTGATCACACACAATCAAACCTACTCATCAATAAATGATAAGCAAATACACCCGTGATCAAACACAATCAAACCTACTCATCAATAAATGATAAGCAAAAACACCCGTGATCACACACAATCAAACCTACTCATCAATAAATGATAAGCAAATACACCCGTGATCAAACACAATCAAACCTACTCATCAATACATGATAAGCAAAAACACCCGTGATCTCACACAATCAAACCTACTCATCAATAAATGATAAGCAAAAACTCCCGTGATCTCACACAATCAAACCTACTCATCAATAAATGATAAGCAAATACACCCGTGATCAAACACAATCAAACCTACTCATCAATAAATGATAAGCAAAAACACCCGTGATCAAACACAATCAAACCTACTCATCAATAAATGATAAGCAAAAACACACGTGATCAAATACAATCTAACCTACTCATCAATAAATGATAAGCAAAAACACCCGTGATCAAACACAATCAAACCTACTCATCAATAAATGATAAGCAAAAACACCCGTGATCAAACACAATCAAACCTACTCATCAATAAATGAGAAGCAAAAACACCCGTGATCAAACACAATCAAACCTACTCATCAATAAATGATAAGCAAAAACACCCGTGATCAAGCACAATCAAACTTACTTATCAATAAATGATAAGCAAAAACACCCGTGATCAAACACCATCAAACCTACTCATCAATAAATGAATTAAAATATTTATGAATACACATGCTCCATTTGGAGATGAAAGTTTAATTACAAAATTATACTAGATATTGAGTAGGAAGAAATATGGCCCGCAGGCGAAATCGGACCCTCTAAGATATTTTGAGTAGCTAGCTGGACCGATTTAAAAAAACGATGCGCTGAATTTTGAGCTCAGAAAACATAAAACTACAAACAATCGGGAGCACAAGGTTTACGGAGGTCAAAAAAAAAAACAACCATTGGTGGTCTTATCTCACGCAACTTATAATAAATACTGCCCTTGGACTTACAATAAATTCGAAAATAATTGTCCATCTCTTAACTCGATGTATAATGTCGTTTTGCATTTACAAATTATTGATATATCATTTGATATCACAGCACGTGTTTATCTGGTTGGTAATAGTATGTCTTTTTTTGAATACAATTTTGTTTCTGCAATGCACAGCATGCTACATTTGTTGTATTGATAATATGTAATAACTGCATAAAAACTGAAATCCGACAGTCGACATTAGAAAACAGGTTGAAATTGTTTTACTTATCACCGAATACACATAATGGCACAAGAAAATCGACGTCTCGTCCAGAAGGCCTTTATCAAGAACACATTTACACTATAACAAACGACAAGTAAGAATGACTTGGACATGTTTAACTCATGAATGTGTACAGTGATATATTTACTCTCCGTTTGTTATATTTATGTGTTATTGATAAATGACATTTGGTCGAAACGGCGATTTTCGTGTGTTATCATGTTTGTATCCAGTGATTAGCAACACTTTATTACCCGGTTTCCTAGCTTGACTGCTAAATTTGGATAGTAAGTTCCACAAGAATAATTTCAACCCATTGCAAATTTTAGGGTTATAATTCAAAGATAATTCATGCAAACAGTATTCGGAAAAAATATACTAGCGACCATTAAAAACGCAACGAAAACTTGATTTGTTTTCATGCTGAAAATGTGTATGTACGTGAGTGATTCTTCAACCCAGAACGTATACGTTTGATACCGCATTTTTGTTGATGTGATGATTCTGTCGAATTTTCCATGCTTCACATGTCAAACAGCAAATAAACAATTTATGTCTGTATTAAAATTTAAGACAGGCTGAAATATGGTGCGCGTTTTAATACAACTTTGACGAGTTAGGGGGACAATCATGTTTTTTAGCGACTGAAGATTTTTTTTACTGTTTTTTTTTTCATACTTTGATTGACATTTCGAGAACGATTGCAAGCTGCTGGTATCTTTCAGTGTAATGGAGACAATAGAAATTGTCAGATATTTTAATTGTGAACAGTCCACTTTAGTAAGACCTAACTGGACCAACGATTCCTGTCGACAGGTACCACCGATGACCTCGCCATATCTGGTCAAACTTCTGTAGCAACACTTGCTCCAAATCGTCAAATTATACTGATGCATTTGTGCAACTGCTTCCAAACACTAACACAGATACCAGCTCATACACACACAAACACACTCGCGCGCAGACACACACACACACACACACACGCGCGCACACACACATAGAGCGTATTATCGCAAACACTGATGGAAGGAGACGTCACTTCTCTTGTTTGAGACCATATATTCCTTAATATTGGTCCTGTCCTTACTAGACGACACATAACCAACAGATTGGATTGGTCCTATCTTTACTAGACGCCACATAACCAATAGACTGGATTGGTCCTGTCCTTACTAGACGACACATAACCAACAGACTGGATTGGTCCTGTACTAGACGATACATAACCAAGAGACTGGATTGGCTGAATCAAATATTCAGTGGTCAAGCGTTTATTTTTAAAATACTGTAGATTTGATCCAGCAAGTGGTTCATGATGTAAAAAAAACCCTCAATAAGTTCAGTTAATTGCAATTCAACACCTGCAGTAGCTCGCATAAAAAAATATTGATGCGTTTTTATTGATCGCTAATATAGTTTAATACAGTGTTATTTCATGGAGTTAAATTTGCAGACATGCACAGAAACCATAAGCAGAAAGATGATGATGGGAAAGTAATTTACAAGAAATGTAGGAAAAGCAGGATAAGATAGAGTTTAGATTATTTAGATTATTTTTGCAAAATAAAATTATTTCCATGCAAGTAAGTAGAATAGAATAAGTTTCAAGGTATTGTTTAGTGCCGGCTGACACAAAGTCAATCCAACTCACCGCAACCCCAGGTAATCCGATAGGTCCCTAGGGGTGTCAGATTGAAACAGATGAACAAAGATTTCTTTTTCGTTTGATTTTTGTTTGTGTATTTGACATTATTTTATTTGATAACTGTGCTTTGGATTCTTGCCTTTATCCATCCTGATTGCATATGCTCTGTTTGAATGTGCTTTCATTTAATGCTTCACTGATCGTTGTGTATGTGTGCATATATATATATATATATATATATATATATATATATATATATATATATATATATATATATATATATATATATATATATATATATATATATATATATATATATATATATACGTTTTAGTCATCTGACTGTTGGTGTGAATGTGTTATTGTCTTATCTGTATCTAACAGGATTGCGTCTATGGTTTCCGTCTTTTTAAGTTATATTATTTTTACAAAACAAAAAAAGATCAAATCTTGCAGACATGTTTAATTGATTAAAAAATGGAACTTTGTTATCTTGTGGGGTCTAAAACAAACAATCTTCATACAGATAACACATCAGTAGGCCTACATACATACATTGTTTGACGTGTATGTTACACGGGCAATATAGAAACAGACGAACAAGACTGTACACATAGTCTGGAGAAACATACATTCAAATAATGTGAATAGCAATGAGTATTTTGTGAAATATTGAGTAAGCCTACAAATATGTGTCATAATGAAGAATAATTTAATCTATCTATCTATACGCTGTATCCCTTGTTTGCCGTGCGTCGTTAGGGGTAGAAGAGTTCTATGGAGATGACCTTCTTTGTGCTTTTGTAAGATTGTTCCTGTGGCTTTTTTATTTCTGTGATCCATATTTTATATGGTCTGCATCTGGCTTTATCCGTTATATCTATGTGTCATGGCCATTTGTGTCATGCTATCTGTTGGTAGTCTGGAAGCGTGTGAAAACCACTTGATCTGCTGTCTTTTGATGTGATCCAATACTGGTATTGTTTTGGTTATCTGTCTGATATATCGCTTCTGATTATATTTCTTATTGACACTTCAAGTATTCTTCGTAGACATGTGATTTCTGTTGTCACTATTTTTCCTTTGTTTTTTTTTTTGCTTGCATTGTCCAGGACAAAAGAAGGTAGGAGTAATAATGGGGAAGTAGAAGAAGTAGGCATTATTCTATCTTTCCTGATGATAGTGTTAGTGTTGGCTATTAGAAATATAAAATTCCAATGATGGTGATGATGAACATTTCTGTGTTTTCTGTGATAGTTCTTCATACTTTTGCAGATTAGTAAGTTTGTAGTCCAGAGAAAGAAATTCGTTGTGTCAAGGATCCTGGCTTCGATATCTGAGTTTTTTAGCCTAACACATCCAAATTCAGCATTGCTTCCGTGTCAGTTTGTTTCTTTATTGAGATGGGACAACCAACTCCAACCAATATCCTCCCTAGTCAACTCCTACGACATTCATGGAAGGTAAACAGTGTTGCTATTCTGTGCTCTCCTTTGGGACACGACAGCAGTCGGTCTGACGATGAAAACAATCCTGAACTGCATAGGGTATACCACAGTATGTACAATGTATCACATGACCACTTACACAATCATCATGTGCTATGGATTTATTCTATGACGAGCAGCCTAACTTCTAGTTTATTCTTTATCTTTATAACATTTATTATTGCCCCCTCCCCCTATTCCATGAAGCGCGATCAATGAAATTGTGTAAAGAGGGGATAATGTTGTATTATTGAATGATGTCCTAAACGTGATATAAATCAGGTGTTTTTTTCTAATATTGAGGGGAAACGAGTAGATTCCAGAATAAAAGAATTTGAAGAAGGGGAATCATCCAGACTATACAGCTTAGAATATATGTGCACACGTTTTCGAAGATGATTATTTGAAGAGAAGAGAAGTTGACAGATCGGAGTACAAGCAAATAGGGATATTTTCCAGACTAATATAATTCAAATGATATTGGTACAAATCATAACTTTTTTGTTGTTGTATCGATCGTCAGGCAATACGAGCAATTAGCTCTTACTTCCTATATGTAATGTGAATCAGAACATAAAGAAAGATTGAACATAAGGAAACTTCATAACAGCAGGTGTACAAGAAGATGAAGAAACTAAAGGGCAAGAGTCATAGCGGCACAAGTGGAAAATGTAGAAAAAGATGATTAAAGAATAAGTGTACATGACTGGAACATGAGAATTAGAAGAATAAGTTCTAAAAGTAGAGAATTAGGAGTAGATGGAAAAACCTCTAGAAGTAAAGAATTATGAGAAGATCAAAAATAACTTCTAGAAATAGATAACTAGGAGAAGATGAATAAACCTAAAGTAGTAGAACATTTTGAGAAGCTGGAAAAGACTTCTAGAAGTAGAGAATTGGAATAAGATAGAAAAACACTTCTACAATGAGAGAATTGGGATGAAATAAAAAAGCACATCTACAGTTTGAGAATAAGAAAAGATGGAAGCAAACTACAAGAATTAGAGAATTAGGAAAACATGAGAACACTTCTAGATGTAAGAAATTAGAAAAGGGACCAACATCAAGAACATATAATTTGGAGACGATGAGGAAATTTCTATAAGAGGAGTAATAGAATAATGAAAAGATTCTACTAGAACAAGAGGTTTATTATAAGATGGGAAAATGTCTACAATACTAGAGGGAGATGGATACACTTCTAGAACAAGAGGTTTATTATAAGATGGGAAAATGTCTACAATACTAGAGGGAGATGGATACACTTCTAGAACAAGAGGTTTATTATAAGATGGGAAAATGTCTACAATACTAGAGGGAGATGGATACACTTCTAGAACAAGAGGTTTATTATAAGATGGGAACATGTCTACAATACTAGAGGGAGATGGATACACTTCTAGAACAAGAGGTTTATTATAAGATGGGAAAATGTCTACAATACTAGAAGGAGATGGATACACTTCTAGAACAAGAGGTTTATTATAAGATGGGAAAATGTCTACAATACTAGAGGGAGATGGATACACTTCTAGAACAAGAGGTTTATTATAAGAAGGGAAAATGTCTACAATACTAGAGGGAGATGGATAAACGTCTGGAACAAGATAATTGGTTGAAGATAAGGAAGGGTTTAAAAGTGGAGAATTAGGAGGAGATGAGAACAACTTCTAAAACAAGCAAGTTTGGTGTTGTCATGGAAGGGTTTAGAAGCGGAGAACTAGGAAGAGGTGGAAAACATTTCTAGAACAAGGGAATTGGGTATATGTATGTAAGCGTTTACAACCAGAGAATTGGGAGGAGATGAGAAAAAGATGTCTAATGATTAGGAAACCTCTAGAAGAAATGTATTATCAGCAGCGGAAAAACTTTCAGACTACAAGAAATAGAATGGAAAAGGAATCTCCAGAACAAACATTATAACAGACGTCTTGTGATAAAATTCCACATTGAAAAGACTAAATATATAAGATACTTTTATAAAAAAAACGTTAAAGGATGGAACATGAGAATTAGAAGAATAAGTTCTAAAAGTAGAGAATTAGGAGAAGATGGAAAAACTAGTAATCAGAAGTATTAATCAGAATAATACAACAGATCAATAAGCGAACAATGATTGATATTAACATAGATTATAATCATTCGATCTGAGGAGCAGAATTCGAACTAGACAAAGTGAATAATGTACATCAGTTCGTGAGTAGATACGGTTAGTTCATAAGACAATAACAACAAGAAATACAAAAATACACGCACATAATACATCTGAATTACAGATGCCAGTTTAAAAAGTTGTAATTATGTTGAACACTATATGAAATTATACATAGTTAGAACACAAACATAGTTATATATATAGAACACAAACAATGTTGTGCTATTAGCAAAAGGAGATTCCAACAGTGTTGTAATATGAGAAAGTGGAGATTTGGTGAGATTCCAACAGTGTTGTAATATGAGAAAGTGGAGATTTGGTGAGATTCCAACAGTGTTGTAATATGAGAAAGTGGAGATTTGGTGAGATTCCAACAGTGTTGTAATATGAGAAAGTGGAGATTTGGGGAGATTCCAACAGTGTTGTAATATGAGAAAGTGCAGATTTGGGGAGATTCCAACAGTGTTGTAATATGAGAAAGTGGAGATTTGGTGAGATTCCAACAGGATTGTAATATGAGAAAGTGGAGATTTGGTGAGATTCCAACAGTGTTGTAATATGAGAAAGTGGAGATTTGGGGAGATTCCAACAGTGTTGTAATATGAGAAAGTGCAGATTTGGGGAGATTCCAACAGTGTTGTAATATGAGAAAGTGCAGATTTGGGGAGATTCCAACAGTGTTGTAATATGAGAAAGTGCAGATTTGGGGAGATTCCAACAGTGTTGTAATATGAGAAAGTGCAGATTTGGGGAGATTCCAACAGTGTTGTAATATTAGAAAGTGCAGATTTGGGGAGATTCCAACAGTGTTGTAATATGAGAAAGTGGAGATTTCGGGAGATTCCAACAGTGTTGTGACATTAGCAGGCTGTAATTTCACAATTTGAGGTATTTTTGCGATTATTGTGTGTGTGTTAGAGAAACCATTGTTACAATTATAATGTTACGTGTTTATTTTCAAGCTATGTCACTGATGTAATGTCACACGTGTATAGACGTGGTGTTGGATGCAATGTCAAGTATTTATAAATGTGATGTTACAAGTAATGTCAAGTATTTATAGACGTGATGTTACATGTAGCGTCAAGTATTTATAGACACGTTGTTACGTTGAATGTCAAGTATTTATATTGATGTTTTTTCATGCAGTCAAGTACAGTGTTTCTGAACCTAATAGTATATTTAATGTTATGTTTTAACTTTATATTATCTGTGTTTGTCAAGTGTATCTAGACGTGATATTACACGTAATATAAAGTATTTTTTACCGCAATGTCACACGTAATGTCAGATTATGTGATATTATACTTAATGTTAGTTATTTCTAAACTTGATATTACGTGTAATCTCAAGTATTTATAGTTGCTGTTAAAAGTAATGTAAATTGAAGTATTTCTTAACGCAATGTAATGTAATGTATGATATTTAGCCTAAAAAACATGTCAGTAAACTACAGAAAGTCTTAAATTATCACTTTCAAACAAGCAGAAGCAGAGATTCGTTATATAAAAAAAAGCTATCAGCCAAGATTCTATGTTATTTACTCATCACCACAAATAGATTAATCTGAGCTCTAGAAATCATGTTTACACTAGCATAACAAAACCACAACAATACCAAGACATTATAAAACTGATTATTCTACGCTTATTTAATAATCCATAAAGTAAACATTCACATAAAGAAAACTCGAATAACGCTATACATAGCAATATACATTTTAATTCGATGAAAATAATACTATTTTTAATGCACGTCAATAGTTTACGTAAGTAAACGTTTTAAAGAAATTATAAATATTTGAACACATATATGTTATGGTTGCATATTGAGTCAGAAAGCGAGTAGATAGTGCAGGTCTCAGTATCTGCATAAATATCCCGCCACGTTATTCACGTATCTATATAAATATCCCTTCACTTTATGCACGTATCTAGATAAATATCCCGCCACGTTAATCACGTATCTATATATGCCAAGAATGTGTCAATGATTGTCAACTAACCAATAGGTGTTCAACTTGAGACATATGAGCTCATTGGGAGGGGGACGCAGTGTTGTGCTTGAAAGCAAATAAAAAATTCCTAATTGCAGGAAGGACACGAACCCGTCTAGGCACTGAAAGATGACTGTTTTCACGATACGTAATTATAATAAGCTTAAATAAATTATCCGCATTTAAAGTTCCTAAAAGGGGAAAGGGTGCGGTGTTATTATGTGTGATTCACAACAAATTTTGGCCAAACCGGGGCGAACGTCGAGAAAACGTGAAGACACACTGTACTATCCAACACCATTCACAAAGTAATTTTGTTGAAGTACTCAGTTAAATTATAAGTTAACACTCCTATGCCAAAATCCCACATCCCTGTAACAAAGACATGTTGAACATTTCTCAGTCACAAAAAAGACATGTAAACCCTTCCATACAGTTGAACCACTTTAAAGCAGCCCTTAATAAATAAAACTTTCATAATAGTGAATCAATTCAATCTTAAATTCTGTTTTCAAACAGCTTCGTGTGAACTCTTCCAGCCGATTGTATTGTCTGTCGTTTACTTCGTTTTGGCTTGAAATTGTAAAAATAAAACGTAAAAGAAATGTCTAATGCTGTGTCCGTATTATTTCGATTATGTAATATAGTGCACGTAATGTGACACAAAATAAATTCAAGAATGAATTTGATACTTCAAATATAAAAATAAGCGCATTGTTCATTTCATGATTACATTATAACAGATGTAATGTTAGCGGAACAAACTAGTTCTCAAACTAGGATATATAAAATAGTGGTGTTATTTCAGGGAATACAGAGATTTTTATCATGAGGAATATAGATGTAGAATGTGATATTAGGTAATATCCTTCTACGGGGTTACAGGAAGGGAACTATGTGAACGATATTTATATGCTATATAGCAATATATAATAACATCGCGAAGAAAACCAACATGTATATTTGTAGGCCCAAAAGGGGGGGGGCGGATCACTGAAGAATAATTGTTCCACAAGGGGCCAGGGAGGAACTATTGTACCACATTGGGAACGGACTAACTATTATGCAACACTACAGACAACACAAAGGTTGAGAACCAACTGCTGATACACCTTACACTAAATTAATTATTTATTTTTCATTCTGAAAATTGAATTCGATTTAAAAAATAATTTTTAAAGCAATTTTAGGAAACAAAACTTTCTGGGGCTGCTTTTAAGTGGCTATTTCTGTACAAAGTTACCAAATAGCAGATACACAATTGCATAAAATATCCCACGTATATAATCTGGTGATCCACATATTAGTTTCCCTGTCAGAGAAAATTGCATGCAGGGTTTCACTTACAGGCAATCCTATAGGTCCACTGTCTCCTTGGTCACCCTTTCCTCCCTGATGTTGTAAGATAATGGGTATGGAAGAAGGGGCGGGAGAGGGAAGAGAACAACACACGCATGAAAGAATATGTCTATTACTCATCAACTCTGAGTTTCTAAGTTTGTATGTACTGACGTTTTCTGAGTACTTAAATTCATAACTAGTATCTTCGTGTGTGAGTTTATACATTCATAATTCACAGTTTGTGAGTGCATAGAAGAACATCCGATATAATACATCTTCGTCAATTCAAGCGAGAAGGAGAGTTATTTGAATTTATATTAGAACCAACTCTCATGTATGTAATTGTATTGTGGTTATTCAGTAGGGTTGAGAAAAATTGCATTGATTATATAAAATTATATGAATAGATTGATTATGCATAGTTTATATAACATTATATAAATTATATAGCAGCGATGTAATTTTATACAAGAGTGGACAGAACATCATGAACATAAAAAGCATAATAAATATATCTTGAAAGAATTTAATTCAAAAAGAGAGATACTTACCCCCATCATAAAGAGACAGTCCACATTTTTTGTACACATCATGAGAGGAGGAAAGGTGAAACACATCGTGATAAATGGAAAGTTGAAAAGCAGGAGGGGAAGGAAAGATCAAGAGAGAAAATGCTTGACAACCTGGCATTGTGGCATGGGAGAACATCGGTATATGAAATGATTGACAGCGTACGAAACATAGTTTGTGAAAAGACATGATAACCAACGCCCACACGGCATGGGCCATAAGAATAAATTAGTGCATTTCTAATGTACATCAATTGTATAATGGTTATAAAGCCAGAGGTAGACCATGTAAAAGATGGATCACAGAAATCAATGAAGCCACAGGAACAAGCTTACAACAGCGCACAAGAAGGCCATCTCCAGAGAACTCTTCCACCCCTGATATAGCTAGATAGATCAATTGTATGATATTTCTAAAACATATGTCTTTATTTATTCTATAGGTCAGTCTGAATCAATTATTTCTTATTTCTTATGAGACAGTCTGAATCAATTATTTCTTATGAAACAGTCTGAATGAAGCATTTCTAAGATATAATTAACAAAAAGCTGGTGGAATTTGTCGTTTGATGGTGAAACCTACCGACCCATGGTCAATTTGATGTAGTACAGTTGAAGAATGAGAACATTACATGTCTGGACTATGAATCTTTACGTTTGAACTGTAGGTAGGTAAGTAGGTTCATGAGTTTGCCTCTCTTTTGAAGAGGTGCACCCAATGATTCAACCAGCTGACAACAAAGTCCAATTGGGTTATATCAGGACACACTACCATAACATATTAGAGGTAACAAAGATCCCAAAGTTATTATACTTTATGCAAGACCAATCTTTTGATCTGCTTCATATTGTGTATTCAGATGTCCTAGTACACCTCAAAGTACATCACTTTCTCCCAGTTACCAGAACCGATGAGAACATCATTAAGTGATAGTTTTCATAAATCTTCCCCATATATTATTACAAGTTAAATGGTACGACCACATAACCAGACAGAAAGAGCAAAGTATTATCCAAAAAACATTTAACAAACGATACGAAAACAGGCGACCTATTGGACGCCCTCGTAAATGGTGGATAGATAGTGTATTAGAGACACTCGGAAATATAACAGCAGAAGAGGCAAATAGAAGGGCAAAAGACCGTACACTCACTCACCCCTCAATACAGAAAATTACATGAGGACAGAAAGAAGAAGATATATTATTTGCTGTGGGATACCACTGTTATTCACCTTCTGAATATAGCTAGACGACGTGAAGACTATTATAACATAATGATTAATTAACAATGTGTATTTGACAAAACAATTATCAACAATATCGGAATATTTATTTCGAATACATTTACTGTTTATTTAGTATATCAAATAATGATCACTGCATATTGTGTGTCTCAAAATATTACTTTATCGATGTTAAAAATAATGATAACTCAATACGTGCGCATGAGGAAGGTCTGAAGGTCTCACTATTGGTCTATCGGACCAACAGTTATGTAACATTAAACTCTCAGTCGATGGCATGCCAATATCGTTCGGAGTTTCTCTTGTGGAAGACTCACAACATTTCATATGTACAATTATGTTTCCCTTTTTGGTACGAAAATCTGTTTACTCCAGTCTTGCACATGACGCTAGTGAGGTCAACAGAGCTCCAATCCTGAACAATGTCCTAACTGTCAATGTGTACGTGGTTCTTGAGCTATGAACAGGTGGCATATGGGTGTGGTGAACAGTAAATGTGCATGACGTAATAATTCCGTTGGAGAGCCCAGAATCAGAAAAACATGTTAGACCTGCGTAATTGGAGAGGGCCATTGGATGCCACGCATATATGGTTGCTTTATCCATACCAGTGAGCATGGTCCAAAGCTGGGTTGATAAGGTCAACTGACAGGAAGGAATGCGTGACCGGGGAACTAAAGTCCATGACTTAAATTCCGCATATTACGAAAATGCAGAAAAGCCTCAATATTCCTAGCATTTACCATCTCTGAGTGAAAGACTTCTCAAAACATTGCACATTGCACATTTTTGATGGTTGGAGTTTTCTGGGTATGAAATAAAACTCTGGAGAAACCAACCCATTACAGAAGGACGTAAGAGATAACGGCTCGTAATTCCTAGAAAATGATACAATAACTACAATATATGTATGTTAAATCAATGATTACTGCATGTGTATTTTTCAAATATTAAAAACCTTAATTCATCCGTCTGTATCTTAAAAACAATAATTATCCTATAATGTATAACAAAACAATGATCACTCCATATGAATAATGAAATAATAATTACTCTATAATGTACGATAAAGCAATTATTACTCCGTATATATAATGAGTATTTATAGAAGATGTCATTAATTAATGCGCTGTTTAACATATTCAAGCCTGTGATATTGATCATATCTGTTCACAAAATAAAAATGTATGACCTGTCAATATTTTCTGATATCTAAGTTCCGCCATGAAATGATGCCAAGTCAGATTACGTTGTTTACAGGATACAATATTGTTGTAAATTACAAGACAGGTATTTCCCT
Source organism: Meghimatium bilineatum (assembly GCA_034231615.1). NCBI lineage: Eukaryota > Metazoa > Mollusca > Gastropoda > Stylommatophora > Philomycidae > Meghimatium > Meghimatium bilineatum. Next base: position 81,379,936 of record CM067320.1, read on the forward strand.
TCCAATCTTTTCTCAAGGACCCAAAAGACAAAAAAAAATTTGATCAACATTCTTTCTGTGCATTATAAAATGTCCTTTGATCCTCCTACATACTTGTATTAATTTATTTTAATCTCGCATAGACAATATCATGATCTCTCTAACCGATGTATGGTTTGGTTTACATGAATAAAGTAGCTACTCACTTGATCACCTTTTGATCCCATTGGTCCACGATCTCCCTGGTAGAGGAAAGTACATTACTATTAGTTCACCATGTTTTCATTCTTTTATCTATTCGTTATAAAATAATAGTGGAATTTTTTACAAATTATATACAGTGGAATCTCAATATAACAAGATTGTCCGGACAGAATAAATATGTATATAATAACATACAATCGCTATAACAGTACAAACAATAAAGTATAAATATAATTGGGGATTTTTAAAAATGTTGACATATAAGGAAATTTGTTATAAAAGAATGCGTTATAGAGGGGTTCCACTGTATAACATTGTTTATAACTAATAGTAATATTAGTAATTTTTATGTTACGTATTAAGCATGTTGAGTTACTTAATAAGATTGACAATGTGAATCAATAACTAATCACTTAAATAAGAGTCCAGCAATCGATCCCGATAACCGTAGAAAGAAAGACTGGATGTAAGGGTTGAATAACGGTTTAATAAGCTGTTATCGTAAAAAAAAACTGTGTTACAGAACCAGAAATGGCAAAAACAAAAAGATGAAGACTAAGATAGATTCAGTGCAGAACAACCATCAAAGGGCAACCATAGACTATGACTATGGCTGTAATGACTATGGGTCTGAACAATATGCAAGAAATGTACATAGCAGCATCACATTGCTAGAGCTGAAGATCCATGGTTTCCGTCATATGTATCATATTCGGGGCTGAAGTAACAAGGATAAAATAGCAATAGTAATTATTAATATAGTTACTGTCAAAGTAATGCTTCATCAGAGTGTTTAGCTCAGAACACGCGAACTCATACACTCCGAAATTATTCCGAAATTTTATCAACCAAGATTTTCTTTGTCATTCTTCTCCTTCGCGTTTCAATAGTTATACTCGTCACTTTATGCAACATTATAAACAGGAAACGTCATCTCCTGTCATCTAACATTAATGTGCAGTCATCCTAGACAAACCAATGGTTTCATTGACTGAGCTTGTGGGGAAAAACGTTTATAACTATAATGAAATCTGATTGTTGTTATAACTCTAATGAAAGTTGATTTTTGTGATAACTAATGAAGCTTTGTGATATTCATAAACTCCATGGATGTAAACTGATGATATGAAATTGTGGTAGCTGAAATGAGATGGCAGGTACACAAAATGATAGGTAGTCTACAACCGTATCAGAAAGTCAAAACATTATAGCGGGAAAAGAACTTAAGTAATGATAGTTATAAAGTAATGATAGTTACTTAAGTAATGATAGTTACAAATTAATGATAGTTACTTAAGTAATGGTAGTTACAAAGTAATGATAGTTACAAATTAATGATAGTTACTTAAGTAATGGTAGTTACAAAGTAATGATAGTTACTTAAGTAATGATAGTTACAAAGTAATTATAGTTACTTAAGTAATGGTAGTTACAAAGAAATAACGATACTACGCAACATTATAGTAGGTGAAACTAGTCTAAAGTACATAAAGGTTAAAATATTGTGAACATCTTGATAAAACAGACGGAAGACATTCAGATATTAAATTTAGAGTAAATAATGCAAGGAAATAATTCACACCAACCGTGTAAATACAATTTGTGTTATTTTATCTAAGATATGTACTTCTTGGAAGTCACGTTTGAATTCATTCTTATTTATGCACGTGAATCTTCGACGATCAGTTGAAACGTAATTCGCAGGTATGTAAGTGAATCGTGAACAATCGTCAATTATGTAATTACCAGGCATGTAAGTGAATCGTGAACAATCGTCAATTATGTAATTACCAGGCATGTAAGTGAATTGTGAACAATCGCCAATTATGTAATTACCAGGTATGTAAGTGAATCGTGAACAATCGTCAATTATGTAATTACCAGGTATGTAAGTGAATCGTGAACAATCGTCAATTATGTAATTACCAGGTATGTAAGTGAATCGTGAACAATTGTCAGAAATGTAATTCACAGGCATGTAAGTGAATCGTGAACAATCGTCAGAAATGTAATTACCAGGTATGTAAGTGAATCGTGAACAATCGACAGAAACGTAAGACGAGGAAGCAGCAGTAGAATGGTGGTTTTATAAAAGAATATATTTTGAACAACTTGGATAGATAAAGAAAATTAACTCACGTGACATAGTGAAATTAATTCATTTTTAAAGATAAATGTTCATACGTATCAGAAGGCAACAATTCATTTTTTTTCCTAGTGCATCAATTAGAAGAATACAATTTAGCACATAGTGATATTGGGTAACTAGAATAACCATCTGGTTAGGGGAGACTTAGAATAACCATCTGATTATGAGAGACTTAGAATAACCATCTGGTTAGGGAGAGACTTAGAATAACCATCTGGTTAGGTAGAGACTTCGAATAACCATATGGTTAGGGTGAGACTTAGAATAATAAGGTGGCTAGGGCGAGACTTAGAATAACCATGTGGTTAGGGAGAGACTAAAAGAGAAGGTGATGGACTGTTTAACATTGCAGCATGGGAGAACATGAGTATGGGAAAATCTTGGATATTCATCAGACAAAATATTGTGGTCATGCATGTTATCAAATACAAAAGTTATTAACTATCAGATTGGATTGACTACGCGGGACAGAAGACACAGTTGATAAAGAATGCCCACAAGACACGGTCTATACGATTTCATTGACAATACACGAGACAGAGGACACTTGATAGCAAATGTCCACACGACATAGACTATAAGATTTGATTGACAACACACGAGACAGAAGAAATACTTGATAACTAAAGAAAAAACGATATGGTGTGTAAATTCCAACTAGGACAAATGTATACAATATTATATGAATATGTTTACGCCTGTCTAATAGTGCAGTCTGGGTTAACAGTTGCCGGAATCTAGAATGTTTTCTGAACTCACGAAACTATTTTCACATATCTGCTTCTTATTTTCTTCCCTGGAAACTTCGTCTCCACGAATCATCTTTCTAAGCTTTTGTGTATGTTTATATGCTCAACGTATGTTAGCTTGAGTTGTTTTCTGTGGATAGTTTCATGAGACAGTCTTCTTCTATATGTGGATTTCTCAGGACGACATATATCAACTTTGATATATCCTTGTTTCGTCTTTCTGTACATGGTGTTCTTTGAATCTTTCTATAATATTTCTATATCTTTTCTATAATATTTCATTACAAATGTTGATAATTTATTTTTCATTGCCAATGTCTGACGACGATAAGTTGCTATCATATGTATCATGAAAACTATCATATGTATCATGAAAACTAGCATATGTATCATGAAAACTATCATATGTATCATGAAAACTATCATATGTATCATAAAAATATTGTGGTTTTTTTTAAAAGTAAACTTTTTGCATATAAAATAAACCGCCATTACTAGATATTTTATGGAGATCAAGTGCAGGGAGAAACGTTACTAGGCCACATGCCTCTGTTGTTGGTACGACATATACGGGGTTGAATTTTGTTTTATTGACCCTCCAACATACACAAATTAATGCTTTACCTGGGGGTCGAACCCTGAAGCTCACAATTGTAAGATCAACGCCCTAACCTCTCGTTCATGCGCCACACACCATAGGAAACTCCAATTACATTGTTTTCTTCTACACATTTATCATATCTGCATCTACAGACGACGAGAATGACAAGTGACTTACTTTGATACCTGGTGGTCCTTGTAATCCCATTGGTCCCTAATATTTAGTGGAAAAAAAGTAAGAGCCAGATTTATCAATTGAGAAATATTATACATCTAGGTTTGAATAATTTTAATATATAAAATATGATAATATTTGAGACTGAAGGAAAACTATGAATAAATAGTTACTGACAAAAAAAACATAAAGTAATTAGATTAGCAACTCACAAAAACAAATATCATAGGCAGTATAGACTAACCCACGACTAACCCACGTTTCAAAAATACGTTTTTATCAAGAAAAACACACGACACAAAGAACAGACAATTTATAAAACAATATTGTAGAAGATAGATTAGACAATTAAATATCTGCAGTCTAGTCAATTATGAAATATTATGTTTATTATTTATTCTCCGTGTTTCCCGTTGTAGTTTTATTTGTTTCTGTCTATTTTGTATACTGTGAACTGTATTTATTCCCGGGTTTCCTGTTTGTATGCAAAACTTATGTTTATTTCGTCTATACCTTTATGGAATATAATGATGTTACTCTTTCGCAAGCAAAGATGAAAATGGAATTAAACAGAATTCAATTATGTTTGTTGTTTATTAACCCAAAGCTGAGGCTTCCAATCCGGATTAGACGAAACCTGTTGTAGTGTCATCAAGAGAAATACTTCTTCAACTTCCTCAGTGTTCATTCTCAAACTCCCACCGGATCTCTCTTGTAGCAGGACTATATGGTCACACTAGATTTCTAGCAGGATGTAGCCTATAAAACGGAAATGCTTGTATGGCCATTTTATTTTGGAAAATGATCCGACACATCCGTTTTCAGCGACCACCAAAAGATAAAACTCAAACTCCGGTGTCGGGAAACAACCCGATATTTTACATTCGATGGCTGGGGTAATACAACGCACATACAATACTCAACGGAAATAGGTACAGAAAGTGAATGTAAGAAGTGTTCTATATTTATTATATTTATGTTGGCTTCCAGCTGGACTACAACTTATAGAGAGACGTAGCCCATTTCCATGTTCATTTTGTTTCGTTTTATTGTCTCATTGAATCCCATCCTTTACTAAATCAAATACATCATCACCAGTCTCTTGTCCGTCTTATCCGTTAGTCATGCTATGTCTGTCTCCTTATATCGTGCTGGACCCTTCCACCGTTGATATTTCTCTGTCACGTGATATGTTTCATACCATGCTGTGTTATTTGTACTCCTACCTTGGTCAGAACATGAATGCTTCCATATGTGCTTCCTATGTGCTGTCCCATGTTACGTTTATTGTTTGTTTGTCTGTTTTCTTTCGACCTGATGAAACCTTTTAGTCGAAACGACATTTATCGCTGTATCACGTTATTAGTATATTTTGTTGTGAAATATTGGTTACACATGTATCTATTTTCCTTTATTTTTACTGTTGTAGTGTGAGCGGGAATTAAGAAGGTCTTGACATGAGGGGAAACTGTCTGACCACTCCTTTCGTTTGTGTCTCATTAGGCTGATTAGAAGAAATAGATTAGTTTAAGGCTGTTTAAACTTGAAGACGCCTATTTCTTATTCATGTGATCAATACACCCTTAAATACGTCTTGGGTTTCTGTCAATACCACTGACTTTTAACCAAAAACGCATGGCATCTTTATCCTGTGCTAGTAGCAGCTCATGTATCCCTTTGATTATATATTATTCCCATCCTACCATTCAGCAATCCGTCTTGAATATCACCCCGAGCACTTAAAGACTCAATTAATCTTGCAATAAATAATGTCTATCATCGTGTCGCTCTCTCATTTTTTCAATATCATATTCAGAACGTCCCCATAAACCTAGCATTTTTTGTTTTGGCTGTATTGAATTTCTAAGCAATATAATTAAGCTCATTATTTTTCCATTGCTTTCAGACCACTTCGTATGCGCATAAGCCTGCGAATAGATTTGAACCTGGTATCGTGGTCGTCACAGACACGCTATTTATCTTCTCAAAAAGAAGCATAAAAAAGGTATTCGAAATATTATCCTGTATACACATATAACGTCATATATATTGTTATCTTTTCTGAGACGTTCTCTTGAAGCCAGGCTAAGTTTTCTCATTCAACAGCAATATCCAGCGCTACATGCGCCAAATTGTGAGGTAAGTCCATGCTGATGTGAAACCACAATATGCTCCCATCCACTCAAGGTGTATTCTGGATCTTCGGTATATAGAAGCAATAGGGAACAGCAAACACCAACTTGAGATACATGTACACGATATAACGTCACTTATGTGGGTGGGAGGAGTGTATTAACTGATGGACCATTCGACTATTCACACCTCTGAGACAATAGTAGGAGGTGAGGGTATAGATTATGAACAGGTGGACTATTCACTCCTCTGAGACAATAGTAGGAGGTGAGGGTACAGATTATGAACAGGTGGACTATTCACTCCTCTGAGACAATAGTAGGAGGTGAGGGTACAGATTATGAACAGGTGGACTATTCACTCCTCTGAGACAATAGTAGGAGGTGAGGGTACAGATTATGAACAGGTGGACTATTCACTCCTCTGAGACAATAGTAGGAGGTGAGGGTACAGATTATGAACAGGTGGACTATTCACTCCTCTGAGACAATAGTAGGAGGTGAGGGTACAGATTATGAACAGGTGGACTATTCACTCCTCTTGTGGCAATGGAAGGAAAGGTAATACACATTTTATTTTTGCCATAATACAACATCAATTCTTGACGATCTCTTTCACCTCTAATTCTTGTTTTCTTGTACAAGTTATTAATAAAACTACAAAAATATTAATGAACATACCTCTTGTTAGCCTCCATGTGAATGTGAGAAAATAAGAAAATAAATTGATCTGAACCCATTTTGAAAATATGTTAAACCTTACCACATTTAATGATCATTAAAACAATCTGAAATACGTCTTTAGAATTACCATATTTTCAAAGTTGTGCCCGTAAACAAATAGTAGGAACATATGACAGTTTACTAGAAGTCTTAACACATTGTAGGCACATGTGACAGTTTACTAGAAGTCTTAACACATAAATAATATTGAACATCATTTATTATCTGTTCAACACGACAAGAAATAGTTATGGGATCGTGGATAAATCGGCTTAAACGTGTTTGAAATGTGTAAAAGAATCCTTTCCTAGTGCTTGAGTTTTTCATTATGTATGCATGTATATATATATATATATATATATATATATATATATATATATATATATATATATATATATATATATATATATATATATATATATATATATATATATATATATATATATATATATATATATATATATATATATACTAGACTAGATTCGTTCGGATCCCGTCTGGGCGAAATTTATTGGGTTGCTTTCCCATGATATACCTCGCATTGCCAATGTGCTTGCCAACCCGGCTCACAGTATGGGAACAGAAGCGAGAATGACATCATGCAGTCTATAACCAATTCATCCAATACAGTCCATAACTAATATTTTATGAATGAATAAATGCAAATGTCGCATCAAAATGTGGATTGCAACCTTTGTTGACGAACACCATTAATGATGGTTCATTATAGCACGGTTGAACAGATGGACGATCGCGCTTCACAATAACATTTGTATACAATAAAAGCGTTTGTATTGAGTCATGCGTGTGGGGGGGGGGGGGAATTCCGTATATACACCAATCGTTTTGATTGGATTTTGCACGGAATTATGTGGCGTAAGTGCGCTATTTATAGAGCATTCCAGATAAACTGACAGGACACAGCTATTATATTATAAATATGTTAGAACCACTACCCACCGTTGCATGGGAAAAAATATTTAAAAAATGGGATAGATGTTGTTTTTTTTTTGTTCTTATAATGTAGCGATTATTTTAATGTGTTTCAGTTTCTGGATACATTTTTCAAAAAAGAAAAACAGGCACGAATATTTATACGTATAATTTAGCGACAATTGTGTTAATTTTGTATACGTGTCCGAAAACAAATCCACCTGTCTCTGGTATTTAGCACCACAAATCCACCTGTCTCTGGTATTTAGCACCAAACAAAACAGTCAGGTACGTCTAACTAACGTTTTATCTCACAAAACCTCGACGACGATATATTTAAGTTTACATAACATTATTTATATACAAGCTTGTAATTTTGCAAGGAATGTCGTTATAGTGACCTATGACGGTTAAGGTCGAGAGAGTTGATTGCATTACTACACAATACATCCAATACTTACATCTAATACTACTTACTACATCCAATAGATATGGATTTTGGACAGTAATTATTTACTTTTAAGATCTCTCATACAGACTATGGGAGGTATTATTACAATATTTAACTACTGAATGTATAGTAAACATTTAGATTGAACCAGTTTGAACGTCGACTCATATTCAAGAATATTAATTTATAGGCCTAGATATTTCGGACAAATGTTACCATTATGTGTTGGAATGGTGTGCCATCGTCAGAGGTTCAAAGGTCAACCAATCGCATCATTGGTCACAATTTGCTTGACACATGAACGTTCATTCGAAATTCTCCTAGCGCCAGCACCTCCGTAGAATTGTCTATACGTTTGGCAATTTCAAGCTACTGCGTTTCGAAATGGAGGAACGTATAAAACCTGACAAAGAGCTTCCGAGCTTAACTATATATATATCAGATATGTTGACGACACAGTTATTTAACAGGAAACGAAAATAGTCTGACGCAAATGTTACTATTAAAAACAAGTGAAGCCCAAAACCTGTTCTTAAATACGATAAAAGCAAAAATTATGACAACAGATCAAGTGAAAGTTGAACGAAAGATAATAATTCATAATTTTAATAATTTTAATGAAATAGATACCAGGTCTTCTGGTAAAGTGAAGACGGTGGGTCGTGTGATGATGACAACATCATAGCAAGGCATACCGTTGGTCAATGAAACATATGTACCTTACAAAGTATGCTGTAACCTGTGTACAGAGAAGTTAGTCCTCAAAATGCTTAAGTTGGAAGGAAATTGGAAACTCGGTATATCATAAACTGATATAGATCACTGTGCACCTGAAATTCAAGAATCCCTGCGAGGCAAGTGTTATAGTCAAAAAGCTATTGGAACAACCAGCATCCCCACACTCGGTTACGTCAGACTTCAGTCATGGCACCCCTATGGATAAATAGTTCTTATTACTCCATTGGGCTGCCCATGAATTACGTCAACACTTTTCTGTCTGAAATAGCCATTACCTCCGCACATGACAACAAGTGCCAAGAATATAAAGACCCGCCCCTGATTAATTATTTCAAGAAAGATTTACCCTGACCTCAAAATTAATTTTTTGGATGGAACGTACAAAAAAACTAAATGATTTTTTTCATACATTTTAGCATAATTTTCCACTGTCAAACGATCTAGTTGCTATATTAAAAAAACAATCTAGTTGGCGTATTAACAATATGTACATACTTCGCACAACTAGAATCCAACAGGTAAAGCGTGAGACGGGTTAATACAATTTTGATAATAAGACGAAACAAATCCTATCCTTCAAGCCATTTCGCTAGACATGTGACGCAAGTTGTGTCGTCCCTACTTGTTATTTGATGTATACGTGTATGTTATCATTGATAAAGGACTTTCGGTCGAAACGTCGTTTTGTGTGTGTGTGTGTTTCGTTTTATTAGCAAAGCTTCATTACCCAGTTTCCCACTTTACCAAGTGTATTAAAAACATCATTGCTGACATCAACATTTGTCAACACCCCCTTCCCCCATACCTGCTCCATTGTGAACACGTTTCCAAATTTATTCGGAGTTTTTCACTATTCCTATAATCTAGTCATCAATAGTCCTATAATCTAGTCATCGCTACACCTATAATCTAGTCATCACTACACCTATAATCTAGTCATCACTACACCTATAATCTAGTCATCACTACACCTATAATCTAGTCATCAATAGTCCTATAATCTAGTCATCAATAGTCCTATAATCTAGTCATCACTACACCTATAATCTAGTCATCACTACACCTATAATCTAGTCATCACTACACCTATAATCTAGTCATCAATAGTCCTATAATCTAGTCATCAATAGTCCTATAATCTAGTCATCACTACACCTATAATCTAGTCATCAATAGTCCTATAATCTAGTCATCAATATTCCTATAATCTAGTCATCGCTACACCTATAATCTAGTCATCACTACACCTATAATCTAGTCATCACTACACCTATAATCTAGTCATCAATAGTCCTATAATCTAGTCATCAATAGTCCTATAATCTAGTCATCACTACACCTATAATCTAGTCATCACTACACCTATAATCTAGTCATCAATAGTCCTATAATCTAGTCATCAATAGTCCTATAATCTAGTCATCACTACACCTATAATCTAGTCATCAATAGTCCTATAATCTAGTCATCAATAGTCCTATAATCTAGTCATCGCTACACCTATAATCTAGTCATCACTACACCTATAATCTAGTCATCAATAGTCCTATAATCTAGTCATCAATAGTCCTATAATCTAGTCATCACTACACCTATAATCTAGTCATCAATAGTCCTATAATCTAGTCATCAATAGTCCTATAATCTAGTCATCGCTACACCTATAATCTAGTCATCACTACACCTATAATCTAGTCATCACTACACCTATAATCTAGTCATCACTACACCTATAATCTAGTCATCAATAGTCCTATAATCTAGTCATCAATAGTCATATAATCTAGTCATCAATAGTCCTATAATCTAGTCATCACTACACCTATAATCTAGTCATCACTACACCTATAATCTAGTCATCAATAGTCCTATAATCTAGTCATCACTACACCTATAATCTAGTCATAACTACACCTATAATCTAGTCATCACTACACCTATAATCTAGTCATCACTACACCTATAATCTAGTCATCACTACACCTATAAACTAGTCATCACTACCTAATAATCTAGTCATCACTACACCTATAATCTAGTCATCACTACACCTATAATCTAGTCATCACTACACCTATAATCTAGTCATCACTACACCTATAAACTAGTCATCACTACCTAATAATCTAGTCATCACTACACCTATAATCTAGTCATCACTACACCTATAATCTAGTCATCACGACACCTATAATCTAGTCATCACTACACCTATAATCTAGTCATCACTACCTTATAATCTAGTCATCACTACACCTATAATCTAGTCATCACTACCTTATAATCTAGTCATCACTACACCTATAATCTAGTCATCACTACATTATAATCTAGTCATCACTACACCTATAATCTAGTTATCACTACCTTATAATCTAGTCATCACTACACCTATAAACTAGTCATCACTACACCTATAATCTAGTCATCACTACCTTATAATCTAGTCATCACTACACCTATAATCTAGTCATCACTACACCTATAATCTAGTCATCACTACACCTATAATCTAGTCATCGCTACACCTATAATCTAGTCATCACGTCACCTATAATCTAGTCATCGCTACACCTATAATCTAGTCATCACGTCACCTATAATCTAGTCATCGCTACACCTATAATCTAGTCATCACGTCACCTATAATCTAGTCATCACTACACCTATAATCTAGTCATTACTACACCTATAATCTAGTCATCGCTACACCTATAACCTAGTCATCACTACACCTATAATCTAGTCATCACGTCACCTATAATCTAGTCATCGCTACACCTATAATCTAGTCATCACGTCACATATAATCTAGTCATCGCTACACCTATAATCTAGTCATCACTACACCTATAATCTAGTCATCACTACACCTATAATCTAGTCATCACTACACCTATAATCTAGTCATCGCTACACCTATAATCTAGTCATCAATTCACCTATAATCTAGTCATCGCTACACCTATAATCTAGTGATCACGTCACCTATAATCTAGTCATCACGTCACCTATAATCTAGTCATCACTACTCTTATAATCTAGTCATCACGTCACCTATAATCTAGTCATCACGTCACCTATAATCTAGTCATCACGTCACCTATAATCTAGTCATCACGTCACCTATAATCTAGTCATCACGTCACCTATAATCTAGTCATCACGTCACCTATAATCTAGTCATCACTACACCTATAATCTAGTCATCACTACTCTTATAATCTAGTCATCACGTCACCTATAATCTAGTCATCACTACACCTATAATCTAGTCATCACTACCCTTATAATCTAGTCATCACAACCGCCATGCTATTATGTAATACTGACAGAACACAGGGACAATGAAATATGATCGGTGCACATAACAAAAAATAATCTATGGATCATATGAAACTAGAATTTAGGGACAGATAAAATCTCTTTCTGAAAAGATTACATTTCTTAAGAAAGACTTTAAGTTCACACAACGCCGAAACACAATAGTTAGCACCTGGGAATTGCTTGAAGAGTATACGGTCGTGACATAATGACGGAGAGTGTTGTGACGAGTTTTGTGCCGCATAAAATAACACATCTTGTACATGCTTCTAGTTAATCTCATTTGTATATATGGTGCGCATATATTCAGATGAGAAAGAAAGTTTGTAGAAGTTATATAGAAGCAATTCTAACGTATGAAGTGAATCTTGGATACTCAACAGAACAGTGGAAGATTATATTAAGTGAACAGAGATGTGGTTTTAAAGAAGAATGTTAAGAACACCATGGACAGATATAAAACGTAATGAAGATATCGTGAAAGAAGTTTTTATTTCAAATAGAGAGCTGCTTATTTGCATCAGAAAAAGACACGAAATAGAAGTTTGTGAAAAGACACGAAATAGAAGGTTGTGAAAAGACACGAAATAGAAGGTTGTGAAAAGACACGAAATAGAAGGTTGTGAAAAGACACGATAACCAACGACACGACATGGACTACAAAAAGAAATGGTTTACAGCAGCGACATAAAAGATTATGGAAAGACATGATAACAAACGCCCACACGGCGTGGAACACACCTAATCCTATTGGCAAATAGTTAATCTGCCCTAATCCCATTTTTCTATTAAAAGTGCTTAGGTTGTGTGACCGATAATTGATTGTGACGGTCCACACTTGATGTTCCGCCACAGTTGCTCCTTGATTTGTCGCCACGTTTGCTACTTGATTTGACGCCACGGTTGCTTCTTGATTTGTCGCCACGGTTGCTTGTTGATTTGTCGCCACAGTTACTCCTTGATTTGCCGCCACGGTTGCTTCTTGATTTGTCGCCACAGTTACTCCGTGATTTGCCGCCACGATTGCTTCTTTCTGAGTTCCGTTAAAGTTCTCCCAGGAAGTCTCCGTGAATATTATTTGTAAGTAAAAGTAAAAGTAAAGTAACCCATAGCATTTATTAATGCCGTAGGGGTGTGAGATGTTAGCGATCTCACATTTCATAGGCTCTGCAAATGAGGGCGGTAGCCATCTCCTCTCCCTCGCAGTCTTTACTTCCCAGATTAATCCGGTACCCATTCAAGGCTGCGTCGACCTGGGAGCCGTTGCGATCTGAAAACATTTCCGCCTCAACTAGGGAATGAACCCAGGACCACTCATATGCGAAGCCAGTGCGCTAACCACTGCGCTAACGCGGCTCCCTTATTTGTAAGACAGTTAAATGGATGTTAGAATTATAACGATATTTCGTTCTCAAGCTATCCCTGGATATTTCTTGTAACATGACGTTGTACCAATGACCCCACGCATTCCAAATCTTCTGAGAAACAGTGGGAACATCAATACCTGAAATGCAACCGTGAAATAACCAGGGGAAATAAGTATATATTCGAAATTAAGGTTATACAATTTTTTACTAATTCATTCCCTTTCACCAATTTCATTTATAATTAATTAATTATTAAGCCATGATCCTATGCGTTATACGGCCTACTGACAAAATAGTATATCAAGTCTTTTAAAGCCATTTATTTAATTATTCCCTTTTCTTTCATTTGCTGTCATCAGTTTTTGTTGTTGTTCGTCCATCACAAGTGATGATGACCATTTGTTACATCCACTTTTGGAAATTCAATTTTAGTTATGTCCTTGATTATGAGTTCGTAGATGGCTAATGAGCCCTATTCGAGCTGTAAATGTCCTTGGACAGTTTGGAGACGGAATGACGACTGTAGACGGATCTTGGTCTATCCGTGACTTTCTAGCTGCTCTCCGCTGTTGAGCAGCTGCATATCTTTACTTTTCACAAGATGATGCGCTCTTTTTATTTTAGAACGCCATGTAGTTCTATTTTGTGCAAGTTCTTCCCATGTATCGTGGTCTATTTCAAAGGCTTTCAGTGAGTTCTTTAACGAGTCCTAAATGTCATCAGTAGCGCAGAGTCAATGGACGCTAAAATGCTCAGCGTTCTTCCCCCCATGATTAAACATGGTAAATAGCGCACACCACTTGAATAGTTATTTAATATAATCATTAATAAATATTGAAATATAAAAAAAAATATTAAAAAAGGAATAAGAAATGACACTGGTATGTGAAGAAAGAAGAAATAATATAATCATTTTCTTTCTTTTCCTTTTTCTTTTCACTTTATACGCCGTTATGCCTAACAAGTTAGGGGTAGAAGAGCTCTCTGGAGATGGCTTTTTGTGTGCTTCATATATGTTTGTTGTCGTTGACTTTCATTTCTGTAATCCATCGTTTCAAAGGTCAACCTTTGGCTTTGCATCTATCGTGTCCGAATTGTAATGCTTTTTGAGCGGCACTGTTTGAATGTGGTCTCGAAACATTTGAAATCCACTTAATCCGTCGTCTTTTGATGGTGGTCTCGAAACATTTGAAACCCACTTAATCCGTCGTCTTATGATAGTGGTCTCGAAACATTTGAAATCCACTTAATCTGTCGTCTTTTGATGGTGGTCTCGAAACATTTGAAATCCACTTAATCTGTCGTCTTTTGATGGTGGTCTCGAAACATTTGAAACCCACTTAATCTGTCGTCTTTTGATGGTGGTCTCGAAACATTTGAAACCCACTTAATCTGTCGTCTTTTGATGGTGTTCTCAAAACATTTGAAACCCACTTAATCTGTCGTCTTTTGATGGTGTTCTCAAAACATTTGAAACCCACTTAATCTGTCGTCTTTTGATGGTGGTCTTGAAACATTTGAAACCCACTTAATCTGTCGTCTTTTGATGGTGGTCTTGAAACATTTGAAACCCACTTAATCTGTCGTCTTTTGATGGTATTGTGTTAAGGATTGGCATGTGTTTGTTAGTCCTCGGATGTTTTCGTTTCTTATTATGTCTTTTTTTGTTACTCACATGATTCTACGTAAACAAGTCGTTTCTGTTGTAACAAGTTTTCTTTCCGAGTCTGTTGTTAATATCCACTTTTGACTTTGGCAGCCGCAGCCAGGCGTTGAAGGAAGTAGGAACACCCTGAAGAAAATCAAATCGTATTTCAGAAATTCCATGAACAATAAACGTCTGTCGAGTTTGAATTCCTTGGCGTTTGAGAAGAAACTGTTGAGTGTCCTTTCATAAGATTCAACATTTACTGAGAGGGTACTGAACATTTTCACCAAAAAAAAGAAGAACTACGACTGGAGCAGCATTACAATATTATATGAAGTATGGGGTTTTTAAAAAAAATAGTTAACATTTTATATAGGACCGTAAATAATGTCTTGTGGGAGGTTATACAGTTGGTGAGATCTACCTACAACTAAAAAAAGGTCACTCGGCCTCCCCACTCTTAAACTTCACGTTACGCCACTGGCTGTCATACAAAGTATATCATAGAAGTATGTTAATAGTGAAATGTCGTGTCGCTAAATAGGAGCGGTTTCTGGGGCGAGAAAGAATTATGGTCAATCAACGGCGTACTGGGACAGTCAGTCAAAGTGTAATGACGGATCCACTCAAGGAGAGATCTGAGCACCATTGGACTCGTCCTCTACACCTCTCCCTTGAAAATAAATCAGCCATCTGGAACTGACAAAAGCTGTGGAAGTCGTTCCACAAAAACAGCAATCAGAGGCATAGGAAACAGTTTGAATGTGCAAGTAAACCTCGACCGCCTCGTACATCAACAACATCACTACTCGAACTGCTTCAGTAATTTCGTCATCATTATGTTACAAAGTCCGATAAAAACTATTGTGGATTATTACGTTGTTTCAGCTGCACAATTATTTTCATAGTCACATATCGGGATATAACCGAGTCTGTACGAGCCCATGGTTGAAATAGTGTGTCTCGTATAGATAGGCATTAATTCCCAAACTCTACCTCATAGAAAATAAATTGTTTTCAATTTAGTATCCCGCTGCCATCAATTCTTAATATACGCCATCATATAACCAATGATTAGTATCCCGCTGCCATCAATTCTTAATATACGCCATCATATAACCAATGATTAGTATCCCGCTGCCATCAATTCTCAATATACGCCATCATATAACCAATGATTAGTATCCCGCTGCCATCAATTCTTAATATACGCCATCATATAACCATACATGATTAACGTAAAGGTATACTATTGAAAGAGATTTCTCTACTTAATCATTAATCATGCTGCCTGCTCCCCTCCCCACATCATTTAGTCCTTAGAAGAAACAGTATCACTTCACCAATAGCTGATAAAATTGAGTTAAACTTACTGTTAAATAACTAATTCTAATAAAATTGTGTTAAACTTATTGTTAAATAACTAATTCAAATAAAATTGTGTTAAACTTATTGTTAAATAACTAATTCAAATAAAATTGTGTTAAACTTATTGTTAAATAACTAATTCTAATAAAATTGTGTTAAACTTATTGTTAAATAACTAATTCTAATAAAATTGTGTTAAACTTATTGTTAAATAACTAATTCTAATAAAATTGTGTTAAACTTATTGTTAAATAACTAATTCTAATAAAATTGTGTTAAACTTATTGTTAAATAACTAATTCTAATAAAACTGTGTTAAACTTATTGTTAAATAACTAATTCTAATAAAATTGTGTTAAACTTATTGTTAAATAACTAATTCTAATAAAATTGTGTTAAACTTATTGTTAAATAACTAATTCTAATAAAATTGTGTTAAACTTATTGTTAAATAACTAATTCTAATAAAATTGTGTTAAACTTATTGTTAAATAGCTAATTCTAATAAAATTGTGTTAAACTTATTGTTAAATAACTAGTTCTAATAAAATTGTGTTAAACTTATTGTTAAATAACTAGTTCTAATAAAATTGTGTTAAACTTATTGTTAAATAACTAGTTCTAATAAAATTGTGTTAAACTTATTGTTAAATAACTAGTTCTAATTAAAGAATCATGAACTCTCACTATCCCAGAGCATGGCATTAAACTAATGTCCTGGTTATGCGGGATACAGGGACAACGGAAAAACTGACACAAGGCGGGTAAAGCTATAGCCGATGACAAAGTGATGTGAATAGATGGTGTTGAATTAATTAAAGCAGTCATGGAAACACTACAAAATGATGAAGATGATGTTGTCATGGATACACTACAAAACGATGAAGAGGATGCTGAAAAAGACAATGTATGTCTTCTGAGAATGATAGAAAGGGGAGTGACCAGGGAAGAAGGGAGGAAGTATGTCATCACTGAAAAGATCAGAAGAACCCACAACCAACAAGGAGACTGAGCTTATATACTTTTACATGGCTGATGGAATGACAAGCAGAGTATTTAGATGAATACTCCTTGTGCAGGGATGCTTATTCCTGACCAATAATCAAGAATCATAAACATATACTAACCTGTATGTCATCAAAACAGTTTTTACTAAATATACAAAAATAATTTATATATATAAAAAATCTGATGTTTGTAGACTTGTTTGACGATGTTAGGGAAAATATATTTGTGATATTTTTCAGCACTCACCGTTGTGCCCGGTGGTCCTGGTGGTCCTGGAAACTGAAATAAAATTGAATAAATGCCAATGACACAGGAATTATATTGAGACAAGCATATGTTAACACTCAAATCTTAGTTTCTCTATGGAACATTAACTTTCTAACTTAAATCTTAGTTTCTCTATTTCCATATTAACTTACTAAATCAAATCTTATTTTCTATATGCAACATTAACTTACTAAGTCAAATCATAGTTTCTCTATGCAACATTAACTTACTAACTCAAATCATAGTTTCTCTATGCAACATTAACTTACTAACTCAAATCATAGTTTCTCTATGCAACATTAACTTACTAACTCAAATCATAGTTTCTCTATGCAACATTAACTTACTAACTCAAATCTTAGTTTCTCTATGCAACATTAACTTACTAACTCAAATCATAGTTTCTCTATGCAACATTAACTTACTAACTCAAATCTTAGTTTCTCTATGCAACATTAACTTACTAACTCAAATCATAGTTTCTCTATGCAACATTAACTTACTAACTCAAATCATAGTTTCTCTATGCAACATTAACTTACTAACTCAAATCATAGTTTCTCTATGCAACATTAACTTACTAACTCAAATCTTAGTTTCTCTATGCAACATTAACTTACTAACTCAAATCATAGTTTCTCTATGCAACATTAACTTACTAACTCAAATCTTAGTTTCTCTATGCAACATTAACTTACTAACTCAAATCATAGTTTCTCTATGCAACATTAACTTACTAACTCAAATCTTAGTTTCTCTATGCAACATTAACTTACTAACTCAAATCATAGTTTCTCTATGCAACATTAACTTACTAACTCAAATCTTAGTTTCTCTATGCAACATTAACTTACTAACTCAAATCATAGTTTCTCTATGCAACATTAACTTACTAACTCAAATCATAGTTTCTCTATGCAACATTAACTTACTAACTCAAATCTTAGTTTCTCTATGCAACATTAACTTACTAACTCAAATCATAGTTTCTCTATGCAACATTAACTTACTAACTCAAATCTTAGTTTCTCTATGCAACATTAACTTACTAACTCAAATCATAGTTTCTCTATGCAACATTAACTTACTAACTCAAATCTTAGTTTCTCTATGCAACATTAACTTACTAACTCAAATCATAGTTTCTCTATGCAACATTAACTTACTAACTCAAATCATAGTTTCTCTATGCAACATTAACTTACTAACTCAAATCATAGTTTCTCTATGCAACATTAACTTACTAACTCAAATCATAGTTTCTCTATGCAACATTAACTTACTAACTCAAATCATAGTTTCTCTATGCAACATTAACTTACTAAGTCAAATCATAGTTTCTCTATGCAACATTAACTTACTAACTCAAATCTTAGTTTCTCTATGCAACATTAACTTACTAACTCAAATCATAGTTTCTCTATGCAACATTAACTTACTAAGTCAAATCATATTTTCTCTATGCAACATTAACTTACTAACTCAAATCTTAATGTTTCTATGCAACATTAACTTACTAACTCAAATCTTAGTTTTTCAATGCAACTTTAACTTACAAACTCAATTCTTAGTTTCTCTATGCAACTTCAACTTACTAAATTCAAATTTTATTTTTCTAATTTTTTTTCCAGCTACATACATTCTTATCTTATCATTTCAAACCTTGTCATATTTCTTACATCCTTACCCCTTCTCCGCTACCCCCTCCGCCTTCGACTATCCCTGGTTCTCCCTGCACACAAATAATAAACTTGAATTTATAAACATCGAAACATAAAATGTCACATCAAAACTAAGTCTGATAAAGAAACATTAACAATCAAAATGTTTACATTATTTTGATAATGGTAAGTATAATATGAAAACATGTTTTTTTTTACAAAAATGACATTTTACCGTACTTCTGCTATTTTTCAACACACCATTATCACTGATTATGGTAAGTCAGTTTCTAATGAGTAAAACAGCAACTGACATTTATTTACAAGTACAGACACTATTAATCTTGTTTGAGAAACTTCACACTTCACTTCTGTAGTGATACTGATGGTACTGGCGGTGACAACGTGTCCTGTAATGTTTATATTAAAAAATATATGAATAGTTTCTCAAATATAAACATAAATTAAATAAACAAATACTTTTCTTTTCAGCACAACAAGGGAAACAACTCACTGGTGGGCCAGGTAATCCTGGTGGGCCTATCATACCGTGCATGCCTGGTATTCCACTCTCACCGGGTTCTCCTTTGCGACCTGGTTCGCCCTGGTTGATCGCAGATTAAGAAATGTTATTAAAAGATGTATCAGTATAAATGTATTATATATATATTTTTATATACTTATATATAATTTAAATTATTCAATGTGAACTGAAACTGAACAAGAACCTAAGAATCGATTTCAGAACGAATGTGTGGTTATCTATGCTATGAACTGAAAATATAATCAGTTTTTAAAATGACTGTATTTCATGTAAAATTCTAGTAGAAATCAATGATTCCATTATTTAGTGGTTGGTTGGTTGGTTGCTGATCCAGCGGTCCATGGGCTCATGCCCTAAGACCCAATGCCATTGTGTGATATATGCATGTGTTTGTGAGTTGTTGTTTTGTTCCATAGAATGTGTTCCATTTATCTGGCCCTGGAGAGAGAAGCATTTTCCTGATGTCATCCAGCGCTGGACATTCAAAAAGGTGGTGGTCAACAGTTTCAAATTATTTATTGGATCATTCAAATGCGAGTAAAAATAAAAACAAAAAAAAACAAGTTAATTTAGGTGTGGTTTAAGGATGAGAACATACAAGCAAGTTCGAGTGATAGAATGTTGTGTTGAGTAATTCCTTCATTATAAAGCATTTGTAAGCAATCACAGTATACCTGAGGTCGTGGTAACTGGATTACCATGGCCTCCGCTGTTTTAATGGTATACATCTTTGATGTAGTCAATTTAGACTAATTGTCCACGGTTGAAAGTTGCGTGCCTCACTATAAGATGTACATTTTACTAATCCAATCCTTCTTTTTGGATGCGAAACATGGATGGTAAACAAATGAGCTTAAGATAAGCTGGAGGCAACTGAGATGTTGTTCTTGAGAAGAATGATGAAAATCCTAATGTGCAGCCAATAAACGTAATATAGAAGTACTCAGAGATTCTGGAGTAAAGCGACAAATTATAGCGAAAATTAGAAACAGAAAATCACGATTTTTAGGGTATACGATGAGAAAAGTGAAACTTGAACACTGAGTAACCACAGGAAAAATCAATAAAGTCGACCACCCAAAAGGCAACTATCACTATCTTGACAGAGCTGAGCAGGTTATTATCTTCCGCAGCAGGATAGGACAGATTAAACTAACGAGCCACTTAAATAGACTAACACTGGTTCCATCACTTCTGTGTGAATTAGCCATGTGGGCAAACTGCGGAACTTATCCTGCAAGACTGCATTACACTAAACCACTTAAGGGAGGGACTCTAGCCCACCGAGACATATATCCACAATAAAATGTATGTGAGCACTGAGGTGATTTCAAATACAGAAGCATTTATTAAGAAACCAGGACTTGTTGTGTAGACATGTTAAACTTCGAACAAGCAGCAGAAGAAGAACATGATGAGTTATCTGGCCCCTCAAATTAACAAATAGAAATTAAAGAAGTACAGAGAAAATATATCAGGTAGGGAGAAAACAAGCTTATCTATGTTTACTAAAAGGAGGTCTCTGTTTGAAAACTGTTTAATCAGATTTATAGTAATAAATAGTGAAGACAGCCAACATGTTTTTTAGGCTCCATTGGAAATAATAGTCACAAAAAGGGCAACTAAAAAATAAAATCATGAGATTCGCTGTCATTAGAATGTTGACTTACTGGAGGTCCAATTTTTCCAGGAATTCCATCAAGACCGTTTCTACCTGGTACACCGGTACCTCCTTTTGGACCCTAAATATTGAAAATTGCAATTGTCAGAGTTATTCGCGACATAAGAACAATGAATTCAGTGTTAAAAAATGTACATAATGTTTCTTAAAGGATATATATATATTGCAAATAGAGCGAATGTGTACATAATGTTACTTAAATGATATATCTAGCGAATAGAGCGAATGTATACATAATGTTTCTTAACGGATATATATTGCACATAGAATGTTATGTATAACTTGTATTTAACAAATGAACAAATGTGATGCGATATTTCTCTGTCACAGGCCAAGATGTACATGATATTGAGATCAAATTAGGTTTGCGAGTGAAAATAGAAACAAAAGTGCAGATATATTGCTCAATCCAGACAGAAGAAGGAAGAATAGCAACACTGACAATCTCGTACGGGTTCAGCCAATGAACATGAAAAATATACTATAATCCTATTCCGTCCAATAAATTATAAGCAAATATGAAAGAGCTGCAACTGAACAGTGACGTTCTCAAATAGAAAAACTATCACAAGAATTCATTCAAGTCTTATTGATCACGTTTTCGATTATTCCCGTGCTTTTTTGTTAGTCGATGCTAACAGGCAACACCCAGGTGATACAAGGTATATTGTGACTAACGAAAAACTAAGACAAATCTTAGTTTCTCTATGCAATATTAACTTACTAACTCAAATCTTAGTTTCACCCAGGTGATACACGTATATTGTGACCAACGAAAAACTAAGACAAATCTTAGTTTCTCTATGCAATATTAACTTACTAACTCAAATCTTAGTTTCACCCAGGTGATACACGTATATTGTGACCACCGAACAACTAAGACACACATTAAACATCACTTGAGAAAACTGATTCTGCTGTGTTTCGAATCAGCTGTTAGATAATATTTCGCGATTGGCCGCAACTAAACAGTATTACGAGTATAAACCAAATAAAATAATATTTCTTTTTAAAAAACGGGCAGCATAACGTGACGGAAGCCATTTATAGCCATATCTGTAGATAAACCAAAGTTCTACTCGGAGGTATGCTATCTCAGTATCTGTTCAACATAAACACTGACTAAAATTGTAAACATACGGATAGATTAAAAGTATTAAACATCGTGTGATACAATAAACAATCTCATACATGTGGATGGTACTACAGCATCAGATAAAAGGGAGAAGAAACTATAAGAGAGAAGAAATATGGGCTGCAAACCCCAGCGGAGATGGCTGATATGAATTCAGTAATACTCATGAAACAACCCGTCTGATAATTAGACAGCACAAATAACAGAGGATTAAGCGTAACAAGAAATTAAGAGAAAATGGAACAGCTAAGCAATTTATAATATACTGAATATAAAAAAAGAACACACGCCCGTGCTCTGGCAAGGCGCAAAGGGGAAGAAAAGAGTAGTAACAATTTTTACCTTCCATTCATGAAGTGTAAAGAGACTAAGAATGTTATGGGTGGAGGTGTCACTGCTGAGAATTTAAGAATTATTTTTTTCTGAGTATGGAATAAATCTGAAGATGAACAACTTCCCCAAGTTGCACACGTGAATACAATTGTTACATTGTTATTCGCAAAGGTAGTTCCCATTGGAGCAACCTGCCGTTGGGGATGAAGATAACTCTTGATTCTTGATTAGGAACAAGCGTCACAGCACTGGAGACATTCCCATACATGCTCTGCTTGCTGTTCCGTCAGCCATCTAGAAGTGTATAAGCTCAGTGTCCCAGTCAGTTGCTGATTACGCATTCTTCTGATCTTTTTGGAGAATGAGCACTCTCTCACATCGCCACTAGTCCCTCACATTTCTACCATTCTCTGAATATGTACGCTGTCTCATTCGACCTCCTCCTCGTCTTCTCGTAGGGTATTTATGATTTTTCTAATCAATTCATTCATGACTTCTTATCTCGGTGCCACTCACCAAGACTGTACCGGCCAACACATCGGCTGTTTCATTTCCCCTGACCCCAGCATGACTTGGACAGTAGAAGATAACTCTTTATGTACTAAGGTAAAAGTAGATCCATGGCAGCAATCTGTCGTCGGGGATGAAGATATCTCTTCATGTACTAAGGTAAATGTAGGTCTTACCTTACTTAAGAAAGTACTGTCTTACCTACATAATGCTTTTAGCAGACAGTTCAGAGAGAAAATAAAGTAAAAATTCTTACCTACAATATGGTTTTAGCAGATAATTGAGGGAGAATGGAAACTAAGTTCTTATCTGCGATGAGATTTTCGCAGATAGTACAGAGAACATTCTTAAGAACAATGCTGAGTGAAATTCAAAAAGAGAATAAACAAATCGATTATGCAGACATGCAATATATAATATGTAACAACAGTTTATTGTAAAATCTTAATATTCTAAAGTAGTGCCTGTCCTATCTAATCATTTAGTCCTACCTGTTGACCCGGAAGTCCTAACGCTCCTTTCATGCCTCTTGGTCCGGGTTCTCCCGGTTGCCCTGGCGGTCCCTGTGGACCAGGAAATCCAGTAAACCCTGTTTTACCTCTGACTCCACGCCTGCCCTGTTGCATAGAGCGAGGTGATGGGAACATTTATTTTGTAATTTTAACACTTTGTTGAAATATTTCATGGGACATAACCGAATAATTTAAAGAGCCCATTCACGAGCTAGGTGCTTAACATCCTGAAATGTAAAAGATGCTTAAACTAATATATTACTCGTTACATCTTGTCTTGCTCCTTATGTAGTCAAGATTTGGGAAAATCTATCAGTCTCTTTAACACAGATATAAAACCTACAACACTTTAGGGCGTGCTACATTTAGGAACATGAATATATAAATTGTGTCACTTCTCTGTTCTCAGTTCTTTATTTGAGTGAGGAAAAAAATCGTAATCCTGTCCAAATATCATAAATATAACACTTAATAATATTAGTCCATACTTTCCCTATTGCTCGTCTTATTCTCCAACCCTCAACTGCTCCTAGCATGCTTTTTTAGGGGAGGGGGATGGATAGATCTTTATTAAGTGGTTAACATCTTCTTACGAGAAAAATGTGTGATTAATATTGTGCAATGTTATATATGTGACGTGTCCTGTACATAGCATTGTCCACACTACCAATCTGTAAGCGTCTTGGTTGTGTGCAACCTGGCTGTCCAGCCTCTTCAAGTGTTGTGTTCAGAAAGTCTCGATATTCTGTCCACTGCAGTCTTGGGTTATATTACCAAAATATCTATGGGGGTCCAGTCTTCTATGTTCACATCTGTACTAACATATTGTGCTGGTTCGTATTTTTATATATAAACGTTTTTATACAATTTCAAATGTCGATATTTTATTAAACATTGTGTATGTCATTTCCAACGTCTCACAGCCGTAGATTGCCATTAGAAAAATGTAGCTTCTTAATAGTTGTAACTTCTTTTTCTGTTTGCATCGTGCCATAGATTTGTCATCTAAGTTTTTTTTTTTTTTTTTTGGGGGGGGGGAACGTTATACATTATTAAACATTACTACATATTAAAATACTGAGGGTTGTATGTTGTTTCCCCTAGAATGACCAATGTTGTAGCATCTATAATGTTCATTTACAAGACTTAATTCAGATTATTAAAAAAAAGTATGAAATTTAACATGCAGGAAATATAAAATGCCAAACGATAAAAAGATGAAAATTGGTCACGAAACCAAGTTTAATGCATAATTTCTTGTAAATGTGTATGGACATCAAAGAACGGTTGAAAGGGATATTTGCATAGTACAAACAACATTGCAACATATGCATGTTCGCTTGTGCATAAGTTTTAATTTTAAGAACTAACAAAACATATTTTTTCGACATTCTAAATGCGGCAAAAATACTTTATTTTGACACTGTCTTCATTTATCTATCGAAGAGATGACGGTTCCAGAGTGAAATAATGGTTCTAGATTTATTTTATTTTTTTGTGTGCGCGTATGCGTACTTCCGTGTGTGTGCGCGTGTGTTGTCAATATTAATCATTACTGATTATTGATTCTTGTTTACAATAACTGCAGCTTTTACGATTTCAGAAGAGAGACACATTGACACTCGTGCACACGACGTGCACACGAAAGTTGTATGAAAGTTTAATTTGCAACAGTTAGATCTATTTATGTCACTGCAGTTAAATCTACATATCATTTAGCTCCGTCAGTGCAGTTACGTTCTCAACATTCTATCTAATTTTGTCATTGCAGTTCAGTTTACAAGATTCTAACTAGTTCTGTCAATCCAGTTCAGTTTACAAGATTCTAACTAGTTCTGTCAATCCAGTTCAGTTTACAAGATTCTAATTAGTTCTGTCAATCCAGTTCGGTTTACAAGATTCTAATTAGTTCTGTCAATCCAGTTCAGTTTACAAGATTCTAACTAGTTCTGTCAATCCAGTTCAGTTTACAAGATTCTAACTAGTTCTGTCAATCCAGTTTAGTTTACAAGATTCTAATTAGTTCTGTCAATCCAGTTCAGTTTACAAAATCCCATATATTTCTAAAATATTAAATTACTCCATTCGGGTTAGTTGCGTTATCACCATGCATTTACAATCAATCTGCTTAAAGCATGTCAGTGTTTCAATCAAGCAATCAATCTGGCATTTATATGAACATCAGCCACAGACGAATTCTCTCCAATCAACCAGCTTAATATAAATTATCTCCCATCTACCAGGTTAATACAGTTCTCTCTAATATACCAGGTTAATAAAAGTTTCTCCCATCTACCAGGTTAATAAAAGTTTCTCCTATCTACCAGGTTAATAAATGTTTCTCCCATCTACCAGTTTAATAAATGTTTCTCCCATCTACCAGGTTAATAGAATTCTCTTCAATCTACCTGTTTAATAAAAGCTTCTCCAGCTGTTCCCATGAGTCCAATATCACTATCAAATTCAACATCTCTCTTTCTCAAATTGTTCTGGTTTACCATCTCTCTTCCTCAAATTGTTCTGAGTTTACCATCTCTCTTCCTCAAATTGTTCTGGGTTTACATCTCTCTTCCTCAAACTGTTCTGAGTTTATCATCTCTCTTCCTCAAATTGTTCTGGGTGTACCATCTTTCTTCCTCAAACTGTTCTGAGTTTATCATCTCTCTTCGTCAAATTGTTCTGGGTTTACCATCTCTCTTCCTTAACCTGTTCTGGGTTTACCATCTGTCTTCCTCAAATTGTTCTGGGTTTACCATATCTCTTCCTCAAATTGTTCTGGGTTTACCATCTGTCTTCCTCAAATTGTTCTGGGTTTACCATCTGTCTTCCTCAAATTGTTCTGGGTTTACCATATCTCTTCCTCAAATTGTTCTGGGCTTACCATCTGTCTTTCTGAAATTGTTCTAGGTGTACCTCATCATCTCCTTGCCTGTACATCCAATATCAATTTATGTTGACAAATATTTTAACTATTGCAGTATATAAGGTATATTATAGGATCACGTATGTTGACAAATATTTTGTTTTTCCAGAGACCAGTGATCTTATTATTTACCCTTTGTCCCCTTTCGCCCCTGTCCCCCTTCTCACCAGCTGGTCCTGGGGGCCCTGAGGGGCCGGTCCGTCCAGGAAGACCAAGTTGCCCCTGTGAATACAAAAATCAATAGTTCGCATGCACATGCAAAGACAGTAGTCCCAGAGACGGAACTGAATTTAGCAAACAAAATTGACAAATGCAACATGTCTTTTTTATTCCTTCTAATATTATCACTACTAATACTTTGGTAAATATCACAACTAGTAATACATACTTCAGTAGTTTGTAAAATTTCTACTATTATTGTTAATGAATACCAACAAACGATAATAGTTATGTAAGTGTATGTCCGGTTCAAGAAACAATTTTATAGAGATATAGTAAATAACTGTTAGCGTATATGTTTATAACAACTTTTACTATTGAACAACACATTTGGAAATCCCCGATTATATGTATGCATATTCTTTGTATACTGTATATAGCGAATTTCTAGTTAATGAGTTGTTATAATGAGATTTGACTACAATTTGAACTTTTCTAACCAGCAACACTATATAATGCCTTATAGGAACAAACGCAGGCCATCATGTAGTCCTTATCAGGACTACAGCAATAAGTTGCAGTTGCAACCAGGCAATCACGCCACTAGAAAAAATAATGAGCTCTCAGGCGATCTGGTAAAACAAAAACAGGAAATGAAACCTATCCTGAAAGAGTGTGCCGCGGTCAACTGAAGCAAACTTTCCACTAAACTAACAAACAATATTTTAAACCTTGCATAGATATCAATATATTGCAATAATTAATGAGTCTATTGTGTGAGACACACGTGATGTGAGTACATAATCTAATGATATGGTATATCCATACTGTAGTTATTTCGATGAAAGAAAAATTTAGCTCATAAATAAAGGTAAGTAAATATGCTAAAAGTAATCATTTGCATTCTCTTATATCTGTTTTCAATCCATGCCCCTGGGCAGTACAGACAGACATTTATGACCTATTAACTAATTGGAAATCAGGACTTCTAAAGTGATTTATTTTACTTTTGCTTGAATTTCATTTGCTGTCACACAAAGTATAATCATAGAAGTACAGAACAGTCACAATTTGGCTGTTCACAGACGAAAATCTGGCATACAGGAGCTTCTCTGAAAAGCAGTGTGGGGGAACCCAAGATGACATAAAACAACAACCTGCTCCGTTCTTGATCAATATTGGAATGCATGTTTAGCAATTGATTGCAGAATAAGAAGAAAATAATAATCTATCTATCTATCTATCTATCTATCTATCTATCTATCTATCTATCTATCTATCTATCTATCTATCTATCTATCTATCTATCTATCTATCTATCTATCTATCTATCTATCTATCTATCTATCTATCTATCTATCTATCTATCTATCTATCTATCTATCTATCTATCTATCTATCTATCTATCTATCTATCTATCTATCTATCTATCTATCTATCTATCTATCTATCTATCTATCTATCTATCTATCTATCTATCTATCTATCTATCTATCTATCTATCTATCTATCTATCTATCTATCTATCTATCTATCTATCTATCTATCTATCTATCTATCTATCTATCTATCTATCTATCTATCTATCTATCTATCTATCTATCTATCTATCTATCTATCTATCTATCTATCTATCTATCTATCTATCTATCTATCTATCTATCTATCTATCTATCTATCTATCTATCTATCTATCTATCTATCTATCTATCTATCTATCTATCTATCTATCTATCTATCTATCTATCTATCTATCTATCTATCTATCTAT
The DNA here is from genome assembly GCA_034231615.1 of Meghimatium bilineatum. Lineage (NCBI taxonomy): Eukaryota > Metazoa > Mollusca > Gastropoda > Stylommatophora > Philomycidae > Meghimatium > Meghimatium bilineatum. Next base: position 81,408,981 of record CM067320.1, read on the forward strand.
CTATCTATCTATCTATCTATCTATCTATCTATCTATCTATCTATCTATCTATCTATCTATCTATCTATCTATCTATCTATCTATCTATCTATCTATCTATCTATCTATCTATCTATCTATCTATCTATCTATCTATCTATCTATCTATCTATCTATCTATCTATCTATCTATCTATCTATCTATCTATCTATCTATCTATCTATCTATCTATCTATCTATCTATCTATCTATCTATCTATCTATCTATCTATCTATCTATCTATCTATCTATCTATCTATCTATCTATCTATCTATCTATCTATCTATCTATCTATCTATCTATCTATCTATCTATCTATACGCTGTGTCCCTTGTTTGCCTTGCAGCGTCAGGGGTGGACGAGTTCTCTGGAGCATTGAATGACCATTGAAAATTGTATGACCATTGAAAATTGTAGGGATAGTGAATGACTATTGAAAATTGTAGGGATAGTCAAATTAGTTAGTAAGAGGCCTTGATTTCTCATTAGCTAGCATGTTTTATATTGTAGCCAGTCATTATATAGTCATAAGGACTCCTCGGGAACCATCTTTCTAAAGTGACACTTTTAGACTATTCCTATGTTTTCATTGGTCACTTTGTGTATACTTAGGTGACCAATAGGTGACAGCTAATGAAAATCAAGTGAGAATACACAACATAAATTAAAAAAAATAATGAATGTAAGTCAACAATGATTGTACAATTGGAAAGGTACTCGTACAATCACTTTTTGTGATTACTGTGTAACGTAAATTTATCCACTAATTGATTGTAAACATTAGAAATAATAAAGAAGCTTTCTGAACATAAAACATGATTAACAAATATGGTTGCCATATCGTTTTGTCACCATAATGTAGGGCAGTCTCCACAGGTCCTCATTATAAATGAAGTAGCGTGAGAAAAATGGTAAAACGTTGTTAGTTCATACATCAATAAAAATAACATAAGTAATATACGACATATTAGTAGGACGAGAAAGATCAAGACGGACACAGAATGGAATCCAAAATTGAAACGGATACTACATGCAAAAGCATTTGACTTCGTGATTCCACCCTTTTCGTCACTATATTGATAAAGAATTTTAGTCGAAACGTTGATCACGTTTATTGTTTACCGTTAAACTGTCATTTAACCCTTAAATATATTTTTTCCTTCAATATTTACTTACCATACATTACACAGTTTTCCTGCAGCTTTTTTATTACTATAACGTTACTTACCAAAATCAATGTAGATATCCTGATGGCATATGTTAATATTACATTTTCAACCATTATCTCTTCTCTTATTCATGTACACTCTCGTGTTACATACATTTTAGTAACTCAGAAGAGATATCATTATGTATATATAAACTAAATTAATTTATAATGACATATGATGCATCTAAAAAGATGAATACACATTAATACGATTATTAATATATAACAATAATTATATATATATACTGTAGGTATACAACTATATTTACCAGAATTGAGCGAGACAAAATAGACAAAAATATGCCAGCTTAACGTATTATAGTGGAATTTATAACGCATCTCGCTATAACAAATATCCCTATATAACGAAACATTTTCAAAATCCCACATTTAGTTTATTCATTATCATTATATAACTGTATATAGCGAAGTGTGGTTATAACATACATATTTCATCGGTCCGGACGAATTCGTTATAATGGAATATCATTGTATTAGTAGTGTAATGTTGTTGTTTTTTTTTTAAACTGACATATTTTGTGAGTTGTATTGTTACATAAATATTTATTAAGTAATATTCTTAGTAAATACCCGAGCTGGATTCATAGAATATATATTTCATTAAAACTATTTCTAGTATTCCTAGAAAAATGTATTTAGTAGGAATAGAACAATTACTTCGAAATAATCATACGGTATTAATTCAGCAGTATTCTTAGAATATCCATTTAACAATAATTATATACATATTCATTTAGTAATATTTCTATAAATATTTATTTAACAACATTCCTATGTGGCAACTTAATGCTATTGCAGTTTAACAATAAAATCACAAATACATGGCTGTAATCAATATTTTATATTACACAATTTACAAACAAATATTCAATATGAAGATTTATTTGCTTTTGACATTCCAGGTTCACGAGTTCATTGTTTTAATACTGTTCCTACGTACAGGACGCAGAGAGAAATTCCATGGAAAATATAATGAAATAAGATAAGAACAATATACACGAGAGGGAACTACAATGACCACAGCAATCATCGGGGATATGAAAAAAATCATAGTGACTAATAGTCGCTATCAAACAACCAAACACAGAATTGCCCTATATCCAGATTATGTACCTGCCAGTTGGTGCATTCTTGAAGCGTTCTTTGTGAACGCAACTTCTTCTTAACGGCGCTAATGTCCTTCACCTCCAAGCGGCAAGTACGTTTAGGCTTTTGAAAAAATAAGATATGAAAGAACTACAAATAAATATATTAGTTCCTCTTGTAAGAAAATGTAGGCACCGCGGTTAAAGAAGATTGATGATGTAATCTGAGAATTTAACCAAAATAGTTGTTCCTTTTTTCAATTTGGTGGGGGATTGAGGTCGTCTGTTTGCTGCAGTCACGTGGTCCGCTCTCAACACGTGCGCATGCCTTGCTACAGTCAGCAAGAATATGTTTTATCTTTACAAATTCCAGTCAATGACTTGACATAAATTTTTATATATAACAGATACATTTTATTTTCTTATTAGTCGTTACTAATGATTTGACCCAAATTGAAAGTTCTAATTATTGATTTGACCCAAATTAGAAGTCGTAATTGTTGACCGAACTTCAATTAGAACACAAAATAAATGACTGTACCAAATGAGAACTCACAATTATGAACATTTAATTTGTTGTGCGGTTAAAAATTTTTATATTGAATCCCGCAATTACTAGAACAGATTAAAAGTCATAGCCGATGACTGTGAAGTCACACTGAATGACTTGTCTATAAAATCAAAGCAAAATTAGGTGTATCCTCTAGTAGCTTATTATTATAAAACAATAAATGACCTGCGTGACTGCAGCAAAGTATGGCCAGTATCGCAAGTGAGATCTATTACCAAACAAAACCACCCTCGTCTAAACTTGAACTAACAAACTAGAAATTTTCTCCCTTTATTTGAAACAGAGTTATCGAACTTCAAAATTTAAAAAAGTGTCATCTAATTATTTTCTAAAGACACGAAACAACACTGATCTAACGCTTTAAACATTGTAGGATATGTTTCATTTCCAATAAAATCTTAAGAAATGCATGGTAGTAAACGTAGTGCAACGACAACACGACGTAAAACTAATTAACCGGTAATATAGGAATATGTAAATTAATTACAATGAATATTTAATTTTGTAAAACAAATACTCTCTTTCCCTAAAGCTATTAGAGTCTGTTTAAAATTAATTTGCTTATATATAAGGGGATGTCAAGAAAATCACGTCAAACTTATTTTGGTAAATTCCACCCCTCCCCCCCCCAACTCGCACTCCCCACCTTCACATATCAACAGTATATTAAGATTTCAGGAACACACACAAATCATTATAGCAGGAACAGTGCGGGAAAAAAAACTATAACATTTTTCATATTTCCATATTTTATTTCATATTCCAACAATTTAAATGGTGTATAAAAACACAGCTATGTTGATGTCAACATCCCCACCCCCACCCCCACCATCACACCCCCCCCATCCCTGCGCTATCAACAACCAGAAAATATGTTACAGATGACCCTACCACTCTCGTTGTTGACACAATTTATGGACTGCCTAAACATTTTATTCGGAATCTGGATATTGAAACCGTAACACTTTAGAGAAAATAATTGAATGAAAATGAATAGTTGTGCAACATTAATCAACTCCAGGAAATTCACTGTCATTTATAAGTAATGCGCATTAAAACTAAACATTACAAGTTATACATAACTAGTGAGCTAGCAGAAATAATAATTTTTTTAAATTATTAGCTGATTAAATTATTAAATGATGATAATGTTTACAATAATAGAAGTAGGAATTAATAAATATTTCTAATATAATATACATATTTACATTATGTTACATCTATTTATATTATGACGTAACTATTTATATTATGACATAACTATTTATATTATGACGCAACTATTTATATTATGACGTAACTATTTATATTATGACGTAACTATTTATATTATGACGTAACTATTTATATTATGACGTAGATATTTATTTTATGATGTAACTATTTCTATTACGACGTAACTATGTCTATTATGTTCTAATTATTTTATCTACAGAAATTAACAATTTCTTTTTTGTAAATTTGTAAACTATTGTTAACGAATGTTTAATATTAATTTAATTGTACATACTTTAAAATTATTGAACTATATTTAACATCGCTGCAGTGACGTCATCATGCGCCGTTATAACTAATGCTGTAATTAATTACGTTATCCCTTTTTTATTTTACGACTTTCACTTTTATTTGAAAGTCAAACCACAGAAGCAGTGGTAAGTAAAGTAAGTAGTAAAGTAACCAATAGCATTTATTAATGCTGTAGGGGTGTGAAATGTTAGCGATATCATATTTCAGTTGCTGAGAAAATGAGGGCGGTAACCATCTCCTCTCCCTCGCAATCTTTACATTCCGTATTAATCCTGTACCCATTTAAGGCTGGATTGATCCGGGAGCGATCTGAAAAACATTTCCGCCTCAACTGGGGAATGAACCCAGAATCACTCATATGCGAAGCTAGTACGCTAACCACTGCGCTACACGGCTCCCTTGTACTGTATGGGAAATATTGGACAGTTATTATATGCCGAAGTCGGACAACACGAACAAAAGCATATGACAAAATGTCTGACAATTAGATGAACACACATAACAAAGAAAATAGAACAAGAAATGAAGAGAAACTGGAACAGCTAAACAATTTAGAATATGTTGGATATAGAAAAACACACGACCGTGCTTTCACGGGGACCAAAGGGAAAAATTGAACTGCAATATTGTTTACAATTGATGTCGTGCGCAACCATTACGGAGGTGATGAAGTGGAGTTTACTTTCCTATCTCATATAGGGGCAAAGTGATCAAGAAAGCCACATTGTAGTCGAATGTGTCAGGCAGAATCGCCTACCAACTCTCGTACACGAGATTTTCCGTACTTGACGGAGATGCGGTTAGTCAAGTACGGAAAATATTGTTTACGAGAGTTGCTAGGCTATTTGGTGCCTTTGAACGGATTAGTTCAATTCCCGTTAGACTCAAGACTGATATACTAACCTGTTTGTATTTTTATTTGCCAGTAAAATTGTCAATATTTTGATTTTTTGTGTAACCGAATGCGATGTTGTTACTTAATGTTACCCTTATCCCCCCACCCCTTGTGACGTAGCTGCAGCGATGTACAATTCACGAAACAAACAGTTATATATTGTATCAAAATTCAGTTACTGTAATGTTTTTTGACTAGTATAATGTACGCTGAATGAATATATGTTGATTGTCTCGGTGTGGTCAAAGTTTAGTGCAAGATCTCACTCGTAGAATCACAAACACAACCAAGGAACAATACCAATTTTACACCAAAATAAAACATATTTTCTGATTCCATTGTCAGAAAACTAGAAAATCTGAGCGAAGGTCAATGACCCTCACCTTCTTCCCAGGTCGCCCTCGCTCGCCAGGAAGTCCAGGCGGTCCCTGGATGAAACCTGCAGGAAAGTTACCCGCAGCATCGTAGCCAAGACCTCGTTCTCCTTTGGCCCCCTGTGGACACAATGGGATCCCAAATCATGAACAAACAATCAGGGCCACACAATCAGGACCATACAGTCAGGACCGCATAATATCGCCGTAACACAGAATATTGTCAACCGACTTGTGACTTCCTGGTTGAGTTAGTTAACAACTTTTCTTGTGCATTTAACGTAAAACATGTGCTGCGTCCAGATATTTTTGATGTACATGTCCAGATCACTGTTATGTACATGTGTTGAAACAACATAACAGAGAAATACAAGTATACTGTTACTTATTTATTCATTTCTTGCAGCATTCGTTCTTAATCTGTCTCTCTAACCATCCCTCTCTAGGGACTCCATCTCTGTCGCCTCCACTCTCGCGCGATCACTCTAACCTCACCCTCTCTCGCACCTCTTTCTCTCGTCCTACACTTTCTCTTACTCCTTTCTCTCACCACTCTTTCTCTCTCCCCTCTCTCACTCGTCCATTTCTTTCTCCCGATCTGTGTATCTCTATATCTAAACCATCTTTCATTCTATCAGCAGCAACAGGAAACATATATTTTGTTTTCATTCTTTTGAGTTCATTCTCAAACTCCCGCTGATTAGCAGAATATTATGGAAACCGGAATGCGTTCTGTCATGGTTTACAGCTGTGCTGCGATATCTTAGTATTTGGACTTGACCCATGTGACTTAAGCATGACTTTTATCTCACTTTGACTCTATATGGCATTCCGCAGCAAATTTCATCCCATAACCTCCTTAGTTACTTTTGCAACACGCATGGAAGGTAAACATTGCTGCTATTCTTAGCTCCCCCCTCGGGCCCCGGCAACACAAGTACGAACAATATATTAAAATCACAAGTATAACTAACCACAATGTCAAGGCTGTCTGACAAAGTGGAGAGTACCGAAGTAACAGGACTACGGAGCGATAAATAGTATATAAAGTAATATTGTTAATGTTAATACTAACTATTGAATAGAGAAACCAATGTAAGAAATGAATAACAATTTTTCGATCAATAGTTAGTACTAACAATAACAGTACTACTTTCTACATTATTTATCGCATATTAATGTTACCTCTTTAGAAGTGATAAACTACTTCTGTTCACTAAATACTGCCCGAAAACCAATGTTATTATTGATTATTATAACACGTTTAATAAATACAGCTATTAATGAAGTGTTAGTTGGAAGCATGAGGATGGTGCATAGTTACAGGCGGTCAGGTAACAGGCACGTGTAAATTTATTAATTTACATATGATTGCTGACCTGTGCAGACATTATAAATTTACACATGACTGCTTATGTGGGCAAATTTACACGTAACTGTTTGCATGGACAGATTTACACATGATTGCTTGCGTGCCCAGATTTACACATGATTGTTTGTGTGGACAGATTTACACATGACTGCTTGTGTGGGCAGATTTACACATGACTGCTTGCGTGGGCAGATTTACACATGATTTCTTTCCTGGGCAGATTTACACATGACTGCTTGCGTGGGCAGATTTACACATGATTTCTTTCCTGGGCAGATTTACACATGACTGCTTGCCTGGGCAGATTTACACATGACTGCTTGCCTGGGTAGATTTACACACGCCCGTTTGCCTGGACATATTTACACATGACTGCTTGCCTGGGCAAATTTACACATGACTGCTTGCCTGGGCAGATGTGTATCATGACTGCTTGCTTGGGCAGATTTTATAAATTTACACATGGCTGCTTGCCTGGGCAGATTTACACATGACTGCTTGCTTGGCAGATTTTATGAAGACAGTGGCTTGCTCATTAGCAATAACCCCCCCCCCCCCACCCCCACTCCCAAATCCTCTTTGGGGTTCTGTTGCTTAGTTCCATGGGAAAAGCCACGCCGACACGTTTGGGAACAAGTTGAACAGCAGGAGAGGAAAGACGATTGTTTAATAACCCTTTGAAAATCTGATATGTACTTTGAATGTAGATATATTGTCACTAGAAGCATTTAAAATGGGTACCAGATAGCACATGAAAGAGAGGAAGACTATGCGAAATTCTTCACAGAACACCAATCAAATTGGATATTACTGTGCGCTCAACCATACAGGAACTACTAACAGCAGCATCGCATCGCCCAAACGAGAGATTTTGTTGCTGTTATATTCACTTGATTCGCTCCTGAAGGAGCAAACATAGATGTCCATTTCCTAAAGTACTGATCAACCCAGTACTTTTCGATGTAATAATTTTCTATGCAATATAGATATGCCGAGTAGATTGTCGTTGTTTTCTAAATCGCACGGATATGCAATTGCCTGCGGTGGGCTCTCAACCTGGTACTTCGTCCATCGAAAACGCGACCCGCATCTTTTCGCCACAAACTAGGGGGGATTTGTATTAAATACAGGTCGACAATATTGATTAACGTAGCATAGAACATTCTGTCTCCTATAGAAGATAGAACATTCTGTCTCCTATAGAAGATAGAACATTCTGTCTTACTTAGAAGATATAACATTCAGTCTCATATAGAAGATAGAACATTGCGTCTCATATAGAAGATAGGACATTCTGTCTCATTTAGAAGTGAACATTATGCTTCGTATAGAAGAAAATGCCGAGGTTGGACGTGTTGGGCCATTGCCACAAATAAAACAGAGACACAACGCTTTTTCAATCACTGGAATTACATATTGATGAATATCTAGTAGAACCACTGTCCTGCTATAAAATAGATCCAATGGGAGTTTGAGATCGAACGACAGAAAAATCTATGAAATTATATTAACTTTTCTATCATTTCTGTGTTTGATGTGCTTCTAGAATATTGTAATTAACTTTTAACAAAGAAATATTAAAGTTACAGAAGACATTTCATGCGCAATTATTAGAACACAGACAATATACAACATTATGGTAATTGTGATTTACCATGTAAAGAGAAAACATCGTTAAATTAGGATTAGACAATCAAGGCTTATGCAGGTGTTATATTGATGGTGTTGAAAAACGAATGTAGAGGTGTTAAAAGAGTTAAATTGCGAAACGGACCTTAATCAACAATATAAGAAAAAGGCAATCTTCTTTTTTTGGCCACTTCATGAGACAGGCAGGTTTAGAGAAAATAATCACAACAGGCAAGATTGAAGGCACCAGAGACAGAGGGCGACAACGTAAGAAAATATTAGACAGTTTGACAACCTGGCACGGCAAAGAAACAACAACGACTTTGATACATAATACTGTGGACAGAGAGCTGTGGAGTGCCATGCCTGCATCCGCCAACGGGCATGGCACCTGATGATGATGATGATATTGATGGTATGTATGCACAGGTTATACAGGTATTATTACATGTTTTGATGATGTTATGTTGCGGTTATGTGGATGGTATGTATACATTATGCAGATATGCTGATGTTATGCAAATGTTATGCACATATTATGCAAATGTTATGCAGATGTTATGCAGATTTAATACAGATGGTATGCAGATGTTATGCAGATGCCATGCTGCCGATATGCAGATTTATTGCAGATGGAAACGTCATGCCGCTTATACAGATGTTATGCTCATTTATTACTACTGCCATGCAGATGTCATGTTGCTGTTATACTCAGTTATTGGTGTAATTAGAATAAATGGCATGCGCTCTGGTTACACATTCAGAAATTATTTTGTGCACAGATATAACTGAATAACCACACCACTTGATTTGTTCCTTCAAATGTTTCGTTGTCAGGTTTAGGAACTTTTAAAATATTATTTTTTTATTATATTAATTTTACATTGTACGGTTAATACCGGTGGTAAATATCTAAATCAAGTAAAAAGGTTACTATAAAATCCTAACTATCAATGTTAAAAATAAATAACTAACAATAAAACAAAGAACAAGGACAATTTTCCACGTTACGGTCAAACAGAAAACTTTCTAAAGAAATACAAAATAAATAAAAACACAAAACTATAAAAATATTCAAAATTAGAATGACTGTAAAGTAATAGCAGGGATGTACACTCTACCTGTTCAACATCTACGCATAAAATATGAGGAATGTGAGAGAAGACATACACAACGCTGACTACCACGCTTTAAACATCAGTGGTTTTGAAATCCTTGAACTACGCTACACAGACGACACTGTGCTTCTTTCAAATGATATAAAGGGATTGGGGCAACTAATCAAGAACACAAAGAAGTACAGCGAATCACACAACGTATATTTAAACACACAAAAGATAAAAATCATGTCACTAGATTAACAACACAACCAAAAATCAGAAGAGACAATACCGAGATAGAATGTGCGAATAAATTCAAACACTTATGAGCAAACATCAACGGTGCAGAAGACTGCATGGCAGAGATCAAAAAGAGATTGGCAGTGGCATATTGTAAAATAACATGGTTGAAAGACAAATGGAAAATCAACAAAATAGAAACGAAACTGTTAATGCTACGAACTTTTATTTTTTCCGGTGTCAACCTACAGATGTGAAACATGTACCCTAAGTAAAACAACGGCAAAGAAGATCAACACCTTTGAGATGAAATGCTACATAAAGATACTTAGAACATAATGGAAGGAAAAAAAGAGAAACTCATATATTATAAACACATTGCAGATTCCAGAGTGTTTGTTACTAAACAAAATAGCAAAAAGAAAACTATACCTGTGTGGTCATATAAAGAGACAGAACTGTTTAGAAATACAAATAATGGAATGCAGAACAAATGGGATGAAGAGGAAAGGCAGACCAAAAAAACGATGGACTGACGACAGTAAAGATAACGAATCGTTGGAAAATGCAAGCCGCATCGCCCAAGACAGTGAAGGGTTCAGAGAGTTCATTTGGAAGACAACGTTCTGGAGAGAATACATCACATGACACATACTCTATTCAAGGATGTATTTCCGATGAAATTGTGAGTTTTTAGTTAAGATTAGTCTGTATTAGTTGTAGCAAATGCTATTAAAGTTAGGATTAGAGAGTAATCTATTGGGGTCAGAGTTAGGATTAGAGAGTAATCTATTGGGGTCAGGGTTAGGATTAGAGAGTAATCTTTGGGGTCAGGGTTAGAATTACAGAGTAATCTATTGGGGTCAGGGTTTGAATTAGGCTGTATTAATTATATAAAAAGCTATTTAGTTTAGCATTAGGATTAGAGAATAAATTAGTACGCTTAGGGTTAGACTGCATGTTTTTTGTAGACTTAGATATTAGAACAGCGAATATGTTGTTGAAAATTATTTGTCTCTAACATACTTCTTTCACACTGATGTCGTTAGTCGCTCACAAAAATTGTGACATATTGTTAGCACGTAATGGCATACTATAGAAAATGTGTACGCACAAAAATGTTATTTAGAATATACGAGACATGAAATAGTCACTATTGGCAGTAACCTAGGTTCAAATCTAGCGTATTTGATAAAATATTGTATTCCTAGTTTTGTATTGCTCAACAAGAGAAATTAAGCTATTTATATCAAAATAAATGTAAAAAATTTGAGTATGCTTTAATATACGTCAACCTGTTTAACAATTATTATTCGGAGTCTATAACCGTTATTCTTAAATGTATATGCCACAAAGAGCTAAGGAAACTGTTCACTAGGGCGACGGAAGATTTATGTTATCTTCCGCGCCTACTTAATAGGCTTGTAGAATGCTAGGAGTTAATTTCTCAAATGAATATAATTTTACGAATTATTTTTAGGAAGAAAAGAATGCAAAAACATAACCGGAAACAAAGTTTATCAAGTTGGAAAACAGGAAATGCTTTCGTAGAATGAGAATTGTTAAATGCGATAGTTTTCTTGGCAGTAAAAAATGCAAACTCACTATAGGTCCAGGTGGACCTGGTAAACCTGTTGCACCCCTTGGACCAGGTTTGCCATTTAGTTCAGTCTCTCCCTTGGGCCCGGGCAACCCTTGTGGACCCTGACTGCCCAAACGACCTGGTATTCCCGGAAAACCGATTTCTCCTCTAGGCCCCTGTTAGTAATGTAGGTAGAGTTGACAAATTTCGTTACACGACTATGTCAGAGGCGGATGTGATCTACCGTCGATGCCGTTAGAAATGAGTGTTATACATGCTCATATAATGTTATCTGATCAGTTGTGACGTCATATAAATTCAGACAAGGCCGGAAGTCAATCTAGTAAAAAATGTGTGTGTGGTTGTTTATGTCTGTTGATCTGTGTGTATATATATTTCACTTGATAGTAAAACCTGGTTTACGACAATAATCTTAGCTAATTAGATTGATACTTTTTTTCTCTAGTTACCTTTCGTACACTTTATGCCGCCAACTACTAAAAACCTCGAATCAATCAAATATCAGCCAAGTTATGTAACCATTTGAAGGCTCTAACAAACATGAGAAGGATGTGGCTTCTTGGACTACCTTTGCCGGATAAAATTAATCTTCCCCATGTCTCTTGTGAAATTCGTCCATGCCTCAATGGTAACCTATCCATTAACTTGTCCTTTTCTCTCTTCTATCATTGATCTTTCCGGGGGTTACTAACGTTCAAATCTTGTTGTTCTCATCACATGCCTGAGAATCTTGGTTTTCTGTCTCTAGTTATTGTTATAATTTGTCTTTACTTTTCATCTCTCCGGACATCTAGATTATCTTTCTTTATAATTATCTAGCAGTCCATTGTATATTGCATCACTGTTCTTAAAAACCAAATCTCAGACGCATCAAGATCACTGTGATCGCCAAAGTATAATCATTTAAGATCTTTTCGTCCACCGCGTTCTATTAAACTGAATGCATTTTCTCGCCAAGAGCTCAGATTACCAGCAGTAAACTGAAAGCATCAACGTTAAGAAAGAGTCTCAGGCTTAACGCTTCCTGTATGTTTGAAATTAATCTGCTTCGGAACACGATCCTTCGACAGCTTTAATTAACTTCTTCTTTGTTCGTTCTCAGACTCATGCAGATTAGCAGGCTGTAGTCCAGAAAACGTAATCCGTTTTGTCTTGATTTACAGCTAGACTGCGATATGTGCCTTTAGGCCTGACATTTCCGACTTCAGCATGGTTTTAGTTATGAAACAAGATCTGTAACCACTTGCCTACATGACAACTGCATTGAGAAGATTGTATCATAAATAAATTCATATATCAAGAGATGCAATAATAAAATGTGAAATATACCATCTGTATAACGAGCCATGGTGGCAGATAACTTGACCAAATATAGAGAAAGTAACTTAACGTGGGATAATAATTACGTCTATAAGATGGTAAAACATGACCAAATCTAGAAATGTAACGTCAGATAATAATTACGTCTATAAGATGGCATAAATCTTGGCCAATTCTATAAAAGTAACTTAACTTTAGATAATAATTACGTCTATAAGATGGCATAAGACTTGGCCAAATCTAGAAAAATAACGTCAGATAACAATTACGTCTAAAAGATGGCATACAACTTGGCCAACTCTATAAAAGTAACTTAACTTCAGATAATAATTACGTCTATAAGATGGCATAAAACTTGGCCAAATCTAGAAAAATAACGTCAGATAATAATTACGTCTATAAGATGACATAAAACTTGGCCAAATCTGGAAAAAATAACGTCAGATAATAATTACGTCTATAAGATGGCATAAAACTTGGCCAAATCTAGAAAAGTAACGTCAGATAATAATTACGTCTATAAGATGGCATAAAACTTGGCCAAATCTAGTAAAGTAACTTAACTTCAGATAATAATTACGTCTATAAGATGGCATAAAACTTGGCCAAATCTAGAAAAATAACGTCAGATAATAATTACGTCTATAAGATGGCATAAAACTTGGCCAAATCTAGAAAAGTAACTTAACTTTAGATAATAATTACGTTAATAAGATGGCATAAAACTTGGCCAAATCTAGAAAAATAACGTCAGATAATAATTACGTCTATAAGATGGCATAAAACTTGGCCAAATCTAGAAAAGTAACTTAACTTCAGATAATAATTACGTCTATAAGATGGCATAAAACTTGGCCCAATCTAGAAAAATAACGTCAGATAATAATTACGTCTATAAGATGACATAAAACTTGGCTAAATCTAGAAAAATAACGTCAGATAATAATTACATCTATAAGATGGCATAAAACTTGGCCAAATCTAGAAAAGTAACTTAACTTCAGATAATAATTACGTCTATAAGATGGTGATGATGGTAAAAAACCGTTTAAGTGTGACCAGGTAGCTCTTCATAACCCACAATCTATCGTAGTTGAGTAAATGCGATAGTACGGATTCATATCACGTTTATTTTCTCACAGGCATGGTTGTTAGTCCCCGAATACAGACATTCCAGTGAAGAATAATTTCAGGATAATCATATCCTGTCAGATTATCCCAGGATCATCAAGTCGTGGCAGAAACGCAGCATACACTTCTTGGTCAACTAGTTCATCATTATGTCATATCTGTTATCACATCTACAGTAAATGCTACACCAAGTATTCTCGGTCACCTAGGATCTTTTGTCCCATCTGCATTACTGGTACAACTAACATTACTGGGCACCTAACATCCGTTGTACTATCTGCAGTACTGGTCCACCTAGCATTACTTTTCGCCTATGATTTTCCAAACAAGAACAAAGATGTGGTGAACACTAGCAAGAATCTCTTGGTCATACTTGGCGATTATTTCGTAGAAGACAAATGTATGACATTGATAATAAATATTCAGTGGCAATTATCTTTTAATTGGTGGCAACTTGTCAGTCAGTTCTCCCAGCTCTCCTTAGGTGGTTTTTACAACATGCTTGGAAAGAAGACAGCAGCAATGCACTTTGCACTCTCAACTTAAGGTCCAGACCGACTGTAGCAACATGAAGGATGTGTCTATGGATTATCTATTTACCACAGAAAATAAATTATTTGATATATTTTTCTATTTACCACAGATAATACTCGTAAATTATTTGATATATTTTATTAGCCCCTTAGCCCCCTCCCCCCAATCGTCGTGTTACTAAAGTAAAACAAGGAACGGCCTTTTAATCAAGTTCTGTAATAAATTTAAAACAAACAAGTATTAATAAACTCCTCAAATAGTATATTAAAATCCATGAATCGTATTTTCAAGTACATGAATGGTATATTCTCAAAGTTATTCAAGCATTTAAAAAAATTGCTAGTTTTTTTTGTAGTTGTGAGAATAGATGGATGTGCAAATATATAGTTGTGAGAATAGATGGATGTGGAAATATATAGTTGTGAGAATAGATGGATGTGGAAATATATAGTTGTGAGAATAGATCGAAGTGGGAATATGTAGTTGTGAGAATAGATGGATGTGGAAATATGTAGTTGTGAGAATAGATCGAAGTGGGAATAGGCAGAAGTTGGAATAGATGGAATTGTCAATGGATAGAAGAAGAAATAGATAGAGAAAAGAATAGATGGAAGTGGGAATATGTAGATGAGAAAATAGATGGAAGTTGGAATGGATAGAAGTGGGAATAGATATAAAATATTCAACCTGACATGAAAACATATACTGAATGAAATTTCATGATTAAACAATATTTAATCATGAATACACTTTATAAATAATCAGCTATGTAACCAAATATAAACGTATCTGACTAAATTTATAGTGCGTTTATTTATATGTTGATAAATATAATACCTTCTATAAATATTATGCACAGTAGTTAAATACAGAAATAAATGAAAGAAATACTTTATTATAAATGTTACTTCATAATTTTTTCAGTAAATAAAGGGATTATATATATATATATTTAAGCACTCTTGTTATTCTCTTCTGTGTACTTTCCCTCAAAATTAGAGTGCACTATATTTGTTCTATGCAAAACTTGATTATTTCCAGTAGTATAATTGTGTATTATCGTAACATCATACATATGCTCCATTGTTACTGGTTTAATTCAATCTAATATATATATATATATACGTGAATTGATTTTCATGTTTATTTATACAGTTTCATAAAAGACTACATGAAAGGAATTGTTTAACATAGTGATATATATAAATGTTTTCTTGTATTGAAGGTGATATTGGTTTGGAGTGTATCAAGAAAGGAAACCAATTGCGAAGAATTGATCAAATGAAGTAAACGGAACATCTGTATTGATTAGTGTACTCACCGAAGGACCTTGTATTCCGTCTCTACCTGGTGGTCCCTGGGGTCCTGGAGGGCCAGGTTGGCCAGGTGGTCCCTGAAAATGAAATCATAAATAATTGATTCACTACATTTCAAATTAGTTCCGAGCGTGATGTCTCTCTCTGTGTGGACCATGTGCACAGATAGTAACATTTCTATCTATTTCAAATATGTGTGTGTGTGTGTGTGCGTCGAGCGCGCGCGCGTCTGTGTGTGTGCATGAGAGAGATTGTTTAATTAGCAAACACATGATTTATAAGTGGTGTTATAGGTCCCTCACATGATGATGCTGAACGTTTGGGGCATCCTCTTGTAAAATAGAGTTAGATGTATGATCTTGACAGATGATTTATGAGTTCGTAGATGGCTATTATGTCATATTCTCAGGTAGTAAATGTCATTGGACAGTTTGAACATGGGCTACCTGTGACTTTCTAACTAATCTCAACCGTTGAGAATCTGCAATTCTTATCTTCTCACAAAATGCTGCGCCTTTTTTTTTACTGTAGAGCGCCATGAAGCTCTATTTTGTGGAAGTTCTTCCCATGTATCGTGGTCTATGTGCAAGTTCTTCCCATTTATCGTGGTCTATGTGCAAGTTCTTTCCATGTATCGTGGTCTATGTGCAAGTTCTTCCCATGTATTTGGTCTATGTGCAAGTTCTTCCCATGTATCATGGTCTATGTCAAATGTTTCCTCGATTTGTATACCTGATTCGACAGTTGCTGAAGATACATTCAACTCAATACTCACTCCCAGAACTATTACCCGTGTGATACCTGACGGAAGAACAAAGAATAGCGATATTGTTACTTGCAAAACATTCTGTAATAGGCATTGGTGACGTTTCGCTTATATTATTTGGGCTTTTAATTTGCTGTGACGGAAAGTACAAATATATTGAGCAATTAAAGACATGTTACAAATTAAGAACGTCACCAATCACGGCGTTTTTCATATCTATAGGCCTGGCTATGCTGTCGTGTGATCTAAATCATGGGGTTCTTGTTTTTTTTAAAAAAAACTAGACATCCTCATTTCTTGTTTGCACAGGAATATAGCCCGTGTTTCAGAACTGGAATATATTTCCTTTGTGCAAACATTTTGTTTAGACGGCCATACGTCATTCATGTTGACACAATGATCTATTTATTGGTCAGTCCAGCTTGTTATCAATATATTGACCAATAAAAAGCGATAAAATAATCACTTTGACAAACAGAAGTGACGCAATGAGTACATTGCATTTAATTTGGTTATTTTTTTACAAATACACCAAAATCTCTGTGTCTCAATTATAAGTTTGAAATTGTCGTTCAAAGTCGTGTTCGACGTGTTGTTATATCAAAGTCGTGCTCGACGTGTTGTTATATCAAAGTCGTGTTCGACGTGTTGTTATTGTGTTATAGTTTTAGCTTCTTGTAATTTACATTCATGTATAATTTAAAATGAATTTGAAGTGCAAATTTATTCCACTACAGAAAGTTAGCGTTTTACTCTGCAAGTATGTTTGTAAAACATCTAAGATGTGTCATTTATATTATGATATTAATAACCCTAAAAATGAAAATCAATTGTCTCATGGCTTGGATAGAACATCTTTTTTCCTTTGGTTGAGTCGTGATTCAAAAAGTACTCACGTCAAACATGGAAGAAAATGAAAGTTAATGACTTTGACGAAAGATATTGAAAATGTTTGCTTAAAACTAAAATTGTTTCTCTTTGGGATTTAAAAGTAAAATTGCAAAATGGTTGCGATATTGAAATATCTAAAGGTTATCTGTGGAAAATTGCAAAATGGTTGCGATATTGAAATATCTAAAGGTTATCTGTGGAAAATTGCAAAATGGTTGCGATATTGAAATATCTAAAGGTTATCTGTGCAAAATTGCAAAATGGTTGCGATATTGAAATATCTAAAGGTTATCTGTGGAAAATTGCAAAAACCGCCGGCTTCACTTTCAGAGAAACCTTAGGCGGCAGAAATATTTTTTGTTTGTGAAAAGCAAAATTTGATGCTGCCCGAAGTAAATACTTGAGACAGATCCGGACTGGAGAAGCCAAGGTTATTATATTGTATATTTGGAGAAATCCTGGGTCAATGCTCATCACAAAAATACGAAAGTATGGCAATCAGTGGACGGTGAACATAAAAGAAACATTCAACGCAGCAATGGCCAGTGAATTATACTCACGCAGGCTGGAATTAGCAATAGCTGTCTATTCCATGAATCTGGACTTATTTTCTAGTCACAATGTACATATGGTAGGGACTATCATACTGAAATGAATGGACATATATTCAGACCTTAGATAGAGAATTGTCTTCTTCCAATTCTAGAAGGACCATCATGTTTAGTAATGGACAATGATTCATATCTCAATACAGTATCATAGGAAGACAAAATACATAGGAAGACAAAATACATAGGAAGACAAAATACATAGGAAGACAAAATACATAGGAAGACAAAATACATAGGAAGACAAAATACATAGGAAGACAAAATACATAGGAAGACAAAATACATAGGAAGACAAAATACATAGGAAGACAAAATACAAAATCAATGAAATACATAAGATCAAATTAAGACATCGCATACTGAAGAAAATATCCATTTCTACGACACTTTTTTAAAGCCCAAATTGTTATAGAGTTTGAAGTAGACAAGACAAAGTTGTATTATATTGATAAAATCATTCAACAATATGGCCACACTTCTCTGCGACTATCGGCATATCATTCTCATCTTAACTCGATATAGTTAATTTAGGCTAAGGTCAAATGGCAAATTGTCGAACAGAAGACAACCATTAAATTGTGTGATGTTGAAGCTCTGATACACGAGTACCTCTGCAAAATAGACGTAAAGTTTTGTAAAACAAAAATGTTTGGATCATGTAGTCGGGGAGAACGATTACTGGTACCGGGATGGATTACAGTTTATGCAACGATTAACAATAATCACCCTCTTGGAATCATCAGATTCAGAATTTTGAAGATATTATTTCATGGACAGACCACATAATGGCTTCACATAAATAAGTACATGTTGAGCATACCATTAGGTACATATGCAGTGGCAACAGAATACATCTCATCCACTATTGACAATATCTATCTATCTATTCCTTAACCCTTTATTGCCTTTCAGCGTCGGGGGTAGAAGAGTTCTCTGGAGACGGCCCCCATTGTGTGCTGAGTATATTGTGGAATGTGTCGCCTCTTTTATTTCGGTGGTCCATCGTTTTCAAGGTCGGTCTCTAGGTCTGCCGTCACTGTATGTGTGCAGCATAGCTTGCTGTGGTATGCTATCTGGTGGTAGTCTGCTGATGTGTACAAACCATTTTGTCTGTTGGCTCTTACAATAACATCTTTACTGGAAATTCTAAAATTTAATCGCACTTATTTGCAATGGGCCAAAAACTTCAAAGAATTTTGCCGACATGCACAATCTAGAGCAGGCATTGACTAAATGATAAAAGTATATTTGCGTCGGATAAAATCTAATATTGCATGCCAAATATCTCTGCAATCAGACAGACAGTTTCTAAGATATTCGATATAATGTGTGATTAAGAACTTATAAACGGACTATAATTATCCAATTTAACTGTCTAGACAGTTAGTTTTGTAAGTTTATTTCGAACTCAATTTATGTTATTTATTTCTGCCAGGTCTGTCTGAACTTCAACGAGTTTCATAAATCCATTTATCGTAACCTTCAGTTAAATTTCGTCCTACAATTCAGTCGGCTTTAACTGGTTTTGCAAGTTATAATTAAATGTAGTCCAGTACCTTCTAGACCAGGGGTCGGGAACCCATGGTTTGCAAGCCAGATGTGGCTCTATTGATGGCTGCATCTTGCTCGCAGACAAATGTTCGATTATTAAAAAAATGTTTCTTTAGACTGCTTTGATCTACATATTAATTGCACATCAATATCTCATTCTACAAATGAGCTAAACTCTACTGCATTTCAGAAGTCCCATTAATGGTAAGAAATACTCATTATTGATTAGCAACAGCATAACAATGTTATTAAAAAGAATTCAGAGACATAATTATTGTAATTTTAGTGTTGAAATTACACATGTACACATTTACTTGAATTTTTAGTTTTAAACAATGTATGGCTCTCACAGAATTACTTTTCAAAATATGTGGTGTCCATGACTCTCTCAGATAAAAAGGTTCCCAACCCCTGTTCTAGATGCTTCTCGAAGGTATGAATCCAACATAGGTTCGGTCATCAATTTTACTTATGTCAAATAGTCATTAACTAAGTCACTTCCCTTTGCCCAAAATGTAACCCTGTTTGTGTACAATAGTACCTGCAAATCATCACCCTTTCAACATTCCCCTGTACAGTTTTTCCCTAGACTTATATTTCTACTTGAACAGAGTGCATTTAGTACACAACTATCTACTTATATCAATGTACTATCAATTTTTGCCTTGGAATCCATTGTGAACGTTATGTACCAGTGTAACAATGTATCATCAATTGTTTTGTGGAATGCAATTAAAAAAACCCATACAACTAGATAGCACAACCATGAAAATATCGAGAAACTATTACTAAAATGTGAAGGTGACACATATTAAGCAGGTTGTGGTTACTACAGACAGTTAATAACTTATGAGACAGCTGTAGAATATGATGATGTTCGTCCGTCGTAATCGACGATGACCAAAAACTCAACCATAATAATAATAATAATAATAACAATAAATAATAAAAATATTAAAAGTGAATAGTGCGTTTTTAAATGACTAGCAAGTCCACTGCGCGCACAAAATGTTCTTTTACAGAACTGACAACAATAGAGGGTATCTATCTGAGGTTGAGATGTTTTTTTCTTTTCTACGTGTCCGCTTCTGTCTTGCAGTATCTTGTCTGAATTCTTCCGCCGCTAGTGCTCTCGTTCTAATGCTGTAACGCCATGCTGCTCTATCCTGAGCGAGGCTCTCCCAAGCGCCTACGTCAATGTTAAGATGTTTCAGTGATGACTTGAGCGTGTCTTTGAAGCGCTTTACTGTCCACCAGCTTTTCGAATTCCTGTCTTGAATATATTTATTTTGGCAAACGCGAGTTCTCCATACGCACAAGATGACCTGCCCAGCGTGCTTGCACCTTCATAAGTAGTGTTTGGGCTTATTGAGGTTGATTTTTCCAAGACCTCGTAGTCTGGTACTTCGTCCCACCAATGAATGTAGAATATAACGCTAGTTCATAACACAGCCGACCTTTGTATAACACTTTATGGAAAAGAAGGTGTAGATACGCCCATGATTACCAGCGTCAACTCATGTGTTGTTGTTTGTCCATCACATGATGATGATGACTATTTGTTACATTTATTTTATGAAAGTGTATTACAGTTATGTCCTTGACTATGAGTTCGTAAGTGACTGAAGCCTTATGGTGTCCCCAAATCGTCTTGAACAGTTTGTGTGTGGTACGATCAATTTCTATGTTGTTTTCTGACCTGTCCATAATTTTCTTATCTCCCCGTGTTGAACTACTACATTTCACCTTTTTTCATTAAATTGTTAGTTAATCAGTTTGTTTCTATCGTGTTGCAAGCGACACATAGGGCAGAGGTTCTGGTTCTCCATATGATGCGGTCCGCTGCCTGCAGCTTTAGTTCCTGGATGGTCTTACAGCCTATTAATTCCCCTTCTTTAAGAATGGTGTTTTTAAGTGTTGTTTTAGGTCTTCCTCTTTTTCTTTTACCTTCAGGTGACCACATTGTTGCATACACTGTTATATACATCATTGCATCCTTTTTATTGCAGAGCTTCATCTACCTCTATTTCATGCATAATCTTTATATCATGGTTTATGTTAAAAGCTGTCAGTGAGATCTTTATTCAATGAGTGTAACTCTTCTGTTGTCCACTTTGAGAACCCATGACCTTCTCTATCTCACTATATAGGAATATTGTTTAGTAGCTGGTCAACGGGTATACGTACTACATGAGCTGCTTAACGAATGTGTGTCTAAATCAGAATAATAACACTGCTAGGGATACTAGCTGTTTTTAAGTACAGTGCATCCGGCATCATATCTTGGTGTTTGATGTTCTTCATCTTTCTGTGAATATACCACATGAAAAAAACAGTGAGACAGAGAATTTAAAGCAAGTAATAAAATACATGAATGTTTCCACATGATCTTCTCTTACCATTTCACCCTTAGATGCATTGACGCCATCAAACCCAGGTAGACCTACCGGTCCAACTTCGCCTTTTGGGCCCACAGGTCCAGGTTCACCTGGTTCTCCCTGAAGATGATTTGACAATGATATTCTTATGTTAATGACATTCAACAACAGTTATGATACCTGCGACATTATCTAAAACCAGTGACATGTTAGTATCACTTCGTAAGAAGCTATATATTTATGTATGATTATTACATCTTTTATCTATTCGTGATAATGGTAGGTAATACTTACAATTAATAATGGTACCATTAAATTAATTATTACTGTTATTATTATTACTGTAATACTGTTAAATTCCGCTATAGCGCATTCAATTATAACACATTTCCCTATATAACAACTTTTCAAAATCCCCAATTATATTTACTATATATTGTTTGTACGGTATATAACGAATTTCTGTTATTACATACATATTTATTTGGTCAACATGCGTCTCAGTCCATGCTTCGGAAGATCCAACATGGATGTTTCTGCCGTAAACGAGCAGCACTCATAGAGATATCTACCATTCAGGTACTCATATGGATCTACTGTCCAGGTCATGCTGGAGTGCACGGACATGAGCGTGATGACGCTCTTGTTACAAGAAAATCTTTAGTGGGCACTTTGACTATGAATAAACATGAAAGGTATTATGGATCCCCTACTGGATCCCCTATTGGATCCCGTACTGGATCGCCTATTGGATTCCTTACTGGATCCCCTACTGGATCCCCTACTGGATCCCCTACTGGATCCTATTGGAGAATGAAAATTCACTAGATGATTCAGTATTACAGAGACTAACTGAATTCGAGATCAAACGAGGTACAAGGGAAAAGTTGTACAATGGAAAAGTGGTACAAGGAAAAAGTGGTACAAGGGAAAAGTGGTACAAGGGAAAAGTTGTACAATGGCAAAGTGGTACAAGGGAAAAGTTGTACAATGGAAACGATCGAGAGACGGGTGTAATTAGTCTCTAACGTTTCTTGAAGGCAATCTTACAGTTTATCTGTTCACTCTTTCCTGCAGCTATCTAAGTCTATTAACTAAATTAGTTTTGCATGTAGAACGTCTTACATCTTCTTACTTACAGAAGCTTCATGGCACGTCAATTATACAATCCCGTAGTCGTAACCATCGATAACAGTTACCATGTTGTTCCGACAGGTCGACATTGTACTTGAATTAATTACGGGCACGGCGAGGGTGAGCGGAAAAACAAAGAAACCTGTCGCAAGGGCCAGATTTATGTCCTGATGTCGACGTCTGTTTCGGCGGCATTAGACTCAAAACATCATCGAGTCAGATGTCTGCTGGAACAGAGGGCGGAACACTTATGGGAATGTCCCACGAGGTATGAGGCCAGTTTCTAATCACGAATCAAGTCTTACATGCCTATGGACAATGCAGTCCTGCTTACCCGGAACAGTTACCCGGAACAGGGCTGAGTTCAAAGTATCCACGACGAAGGCAACATTGTGAAGAGAATATACTAACTGATATATATATATACATACAAATATTCTGCAACACCGATGTATATAATAACAGATAACACCAACGTGAAACAAGATAAAAAATGTAAATATGTAGGCAGCATTTCCGAAATATGGAAGACTACATTGACAACTAGAAACAACGTGTCAATAAGCGAACACAGTGACCTACCAACTTTTACCAATTCTTCACCCAAAGATCAAGATTGAAATCAAAAGACAGATAATATCTACAATGTTTATACCAAAACTCTACTAACAATGTCAAACATGATCTTTAACAGTCTCGCAGCAAAGGAACATCGTTACATATACAAGAAAGTGCCTGAGAGAACTGAGAAAAAGCTACACCTGTTACTAAACTAGATAAAATAAGAAATGAAGAGATTCGGAAACGAGTAAGTATAATATCATGTATTGAACATATCGAATGACACCAAGTAGAATGTCTCCGGTCACCTTATGAGAATGTACTCAAAAGAAATACCAGCAAGAGCATATAACAAAAGAAAATACGGATATATAACCAAAGGTAGACCAAGAAAACGGTGGCTAGAATACATCAAGATGTCTTTAGAAAGTAAAATCATGCTGAAATCGGATGTGATGGACTGAACGGCCCAAATAATGCTGCACCTTTATAAATCTAGTAGCACGGCGTAATTTCCTCTCTCCTGCACAAATCACACTAATATTCCTGGTGATTATCTAACAGCGAACGCAGACAATGAAGAGGAAAGTTAAATAATAAAACAGACAGGAAGAGAGCCATCTGGGAATTGACACACATCACCGCTGCAAACCTAATCCTTACAGTGTCGATGCTATGACCAGATAACAATCTATTATATATAAACTCGTGAGCAGGAGAGCTAACAGAATAAGTGAATGTCACGTGCCGATCATGTGATAAGCAGATATTTTCCTAAAGTTATCGAGTCACGGAAAGACGGTGAAGGCGGGAAAGGTCGAAACTCAGTAATAGTTACATAATAATGTAGATAATTTCACGTGTTATCACTCACGAGGTCAAAGAACAGCAATTGACCCAGTATTTTGCCTTTTTATGATTAGGATAATTTCACATCTGAGTCGCGGTGATATGAATGTTGGGAAAGTGCATTATAGGTTAAATGTGTTAGGGCGTTGCCCGTACGCAGAAATAAGACGCAAATTGTACTTCTTTCTAATTCTTCAGGAGATTTTACAATGAACACATGGATCGCTGGGTAGAAAAGAGTGTAATGAACACTTGGATCGCTGTACTATCAATAAGTGTACTATAAATAAGTGTACTATCAATAAGTGTACTATCAATCAGTGTACTATCAATAAGTGTACTATCAATAAGTGTACTATCAATAAGTGTACTATCAATAAGAATACTATCAATAAGTGTACTATCAATAAGAGTACTCCTTCTTCTTCTTCTGCGTTCGTTCTCAAATTCCTACATATTAGCAGGATGTAGTCCGGAGAACGGAATGCGTTGTGTCATGGTTTACAGCATTGCTACGATATCTGCGCCTTTCGGCCTGACACATCCGACTTCAAAAAAGAGTACTATCGATATGTGTACTATCAATAAGAGCACAAACGATTTGAAAGTAGTATTGAGGCTACTATGCTGTTCTTTCTAGAAGAATGATCAAAATTCCATGGATAACAAACACAACTATAAAAGTTTTCTGAGATAATTGATACAAATTCAAATTATAGCAAAAATTAGGAGACACGATTGTTAAAGTATGCCACGAGGAGAACAAAAATTGAATATTTAGTAACAACCGGAAAAATCGAACGGAGAAGAGACAGAGGAAGACAAATAGAGACGTTGCTTAATTGGTTGACATTTGTAGCTCGAGAGAATATCACCAATTGAACATATTAACATAAGAGACAGAGTTGCGGAGAAAGATGATCGCATGTGCCACGTGACATTCATTTGATTGATTGGTTGATTCATCAGTTGTCACATTTGTGCAATTTGTAAATGTATAAATTAACGTTCAAAATGCAGAAATTTGGACATGTATTTTATTTCCTTCGTTGAAGATATCCCGTCATATTTCAATGATGTCATTTACCCTAAATCAAATGAAATTGTCTGATTAACCGTCGAACGTATTAATGCTTTGTTTTGCATATGATGTTATATTTGGTTAGACCATTAAATATATACTTACTTTATATGTGTGCATTATGTCCAGATTTTATAAACGAATGAAATCCTTTTATTTTTGTCGGCATACTAATTATTGTGTATCGAGAAAATAAAGTTTACTACTTCAGACATTACACCGGATATAACCTTAAACACCGTCTTTTGTGTGTTCAAGAGGAAAAATAGTGCAATTTCACGTATAAATTCATTCCAATTGTATAATATACCAATGATGTGTAAATTAGGGCTTATAATTGACTGTAATCTTTAAAAATGTGTGTGTGATGTGTGTTGAGATGTGAGTTGAGATGTGTGTTGAGATGCGTGTTGAGATGTGTGTTGACTAGTAGACTTTTTATACATATCGCAAATAAACGAAAATTGAATGTAATAAATGCATTATCATGAAATATGTCATTAGTATAGTCTATATCATCTCAAATTCACACGAAAAATGTCAATTATATGTGTTATATTTTTGCTGAGATACATTATTTTGAAGTTGGGCAAAGTTAGTGACACGTGGTATAGTTTATGAGCATATTCTGAATCACTGGAATCAAATGCTCAATAGTACTTACTTCAAACAGAGGATTGAACTACGTGTTTGATGTAAGTACTATTGTTCTACAGTTTTACATAAGTCTTACTTATTATCAATCAAATGTTGGTGAGTTCTGAATGTTATGTACACACGTGTGTAGATTGTCATTTATCATAACGTTCTCACGACAACACGTGCAGTTCCAGAGTGAGTAACAAGTTTAACAGGTGCACTCTCTCATCAAATATGCACGAATGGGATGTGGCAATTCCCATATTGACTATTTACTAATTATAGGAATAGTTTATAATTGACTTTTCGTGACATGAGTTGCTAGTATGTCTATTTGTGAATGTACTCAATCTTCAGTGAGTTGCTAGTATGTCTATCTGTGAATGTACTCAATCTTCAGTGAGTTGCTAGTATGTCTATCTGTGAATGTACTCAATCTTCAGTGAGTTGCTAGTATGTCTATCTGTGAATGTACTCAATCTTCAGTGAGTTGCTAGTATGTCTATTTGTGAATGTACTCAATCTTCAGTGAGTTGCTAGTATGTCTATCTGTGAATGTACTCAATCTTCAGTGAGTTGCTAGTATGTCTATCTGTGAATGTACTCAATCTTCAGTGAGTTGCTAGTATGTCTATCTGTGAATGTGCTCAATCTTCAGTGAGTTGCTAGTATGTCTATCTGTGAATGTACTCAATCTTCAGTGAGTTGCTAGTATGTCTATCTGTGAATGTGCTCAATCTTCAGTGAGTTTCTAGTATGTTTCTCTGTGAATGTACTCAATCTTCAGTGATTTTTAGAGCAATTATTTCCACATACATATTAATAAATCATTCAACACCTCTATCTGCAGACATTAATTATCTATGCGTATGTGAAGTCGTAAGGGCGATTCCATCAATGACACAGCCAATAACTGTTTTAAGATTCATGTGAATAGCAATCTATAGTAGATAATTCTGTCAAATTATTGCCATATTTATCATTGCACAGTTAATTTATTCAGTACCTTCTACGCCTCATTGTGTATTCCGTGTGGTTTTTATTTTATTATTGATTTTCCTTTTACTTTTGTTTTATTATATCAGCCTCAGATCGGGAGTCAGTTCTTCATCTTCACTTCTCTTTGTCACTGCATTTTTCTATGTCTATTTCCATTTCTTTCTATTTTTTAAAACTTTCAAAAAGCAGGTTTTCTATTGAATGGATATAATATATCAGATAGATTGGTTCAGCCGAAAACGGAAGTGTCGGGCCATTGGCGCAAATAAAACGACATTTCCATTTTCTGGACTACATCCTATGGAAATCTAGTTAGACAATTGTCCTGCTACAAGAGAGATACAGTGGGAGTTTGAGGATGAACGCTGAAGAAGAATAAGATAGATTAGACTGTCTCTAGATAGATTGGCTAAATAAGGCGGGAGCATACCTCTAGATAGATTGACTAAATAAGGAGGGAGCATGCCTCTAGATAGATTGACTAAATAAGGAGGGAGCCATTCTCTAGATAGACTGGTTAAAGGAGAGAGCGTGCCTCTATATAGAGTGGTTAAAGTAGGGAGCCTGCCATTAGATAGACTGTTTAAAAGAGGGAGATTCCTCTAGATAGTTTGGTTAATGAAGGAGGGGCATACCTCTAGATTTATTGGTTAAAGAAGGAGGGACATACCTCTAGATAGATTGGTTAAAGAAGGAGGGGCATACCTCTAGATAGATTGGCTAAAGAAGGAGGGGCATACCTCTAGATAGATTGGTTAAAGAAGGAGGGGCATACCTCTAGATAGATTGGTTAAAGAAGGAGGGGCATACCTCTAGATAGATTGGTTAAAGAAGGAGGGGCATACCTCTAGATAGATTGGTTAAAGAAGGAGGGGCATACCTCTAGATATATTGGCTAAAGAAGGAGGGGCATACCTCTAGATAGATTGGTTAAAGAAGAAGGGGCATACCTCTAGATAGATTGGTTAAAGAAGGAGGGGCATACCTCTAGATAGATTGGTTAAAGAAGGAGGGGCATACCTCTAGATACCTCAAATAGCCGTTGCCATTGTAACATGACGAATTTAACGTCACTGCATATCTTACACGACTGTCCTCAGTGCGCAGATCTGAGGAAATAAACATGCCCACCCCAATCAGCGTCGAAGCTGCATTGGAGGGCAGAAACCATGAAACATCCAGCAGCCTGTAATTCAGAGCCCCAACCTGCCAGAGATAATCGCCAAAGACAAAGATTGCATGCACTTGACTTTCTAAAGCATTGACTGGTTTATTTATTGCTAATCTCAGTAGTCATTGACATGCATTGATTAACAAGTATTCATGATATATTTACATAAATTCTGTGAGAATTGGTAATCTTCTGTAAATCTGGCCCATCTTAAATGTGGTAGCCAGGGGAGCTACATTTCTCGTAGTTAACTTGTCATCTGCCATCACATGTAGTCTACCGACTTTTAACTCCACTTTTACCCTAAACTCTATCTAATACTCTACACTCTATTGTGACTTCTGTTACTTATATTGTCTTTCTATTTTCGTTTTCTCTTCTGTCCTTTCTTTTCTTATTAAATTATTTATTGTACACTAAACGTCTTTTTATTTCGTCCATTGTTTTTCTTTCTGATGAAGGCAAATTTAGTAGAAACGTCAGTTGTGTTTCGTTCCTAGTATTATTTATCTGCAACACACTATTTTATCTATTTAGAAGATCGGATATATAGATACGAGTTCGGTTTGTATGGTTCAACAAGCGAAGAGAAATTATTAAAGAAAAAAAAAACACTACAGAAAATAATTATTAAGTCGCTATATTTTTTCCCAGTAGCAACATTTGGTTGTAATACGTGCGCAATAAAACTCGCAATGGAAAAAAAATATCTCAGTACATGCAATCATTTGCTATATATTGACCTAAGAGCATTATAGACATATTCAAAGATGCACGTGCGTAAAGAATTAAACATAGAAGCAGACTGGATGTATACAGTTATCAAAAAATGCAAACTAACATATTTTTAACATGGAAAAGAACAAAATGGTTTTATAAATTTTAATGATTGAGAGAAAAATTCCAGGAAAGAGACGAAGATGCCGATCACGAACACAATGGGCAAAGGATATCAAAGGATATCAAAGGATATCAAAGGATATCAAAGGATATCAAAGGCCTTATAAACATGAGAATGGAATAGGCTGGACAGGTTGATCAGAGTCAAGTGGCTTACAGGGTGGCAGTTATGGCAACGTGATGCAAAGGCCACGACATACAGGTAGATGAAAGAAAACAATAAAACAATATGTTTTAGTAGAATAAATGTATGATATTTAAACTGTAAGACAACGATTTAAAAATACAATTGTTTGTAAAATTAACATTTCTTTAATTTATTGTGTCATGCCGCAACCACACGGGAACCCCAATTGAGATGCGTTGGTATCCCTTGCATTGGGAACCCTTGCATTGAGAACCCTTGCATTGGGAACTCTTGCATCGGCAACCCTTGCATTGGGAACCCTTGTATCGGCAACCCTTGCATTGTGAACTTTTGCGTTGGGAATTGTGCGTTAGAGCATTATAAGTACTTACGTAGAACACAGATTTTGTTGTTTTACTTGACGACGACTAACAGACTATCACACTCGAACTATTAGGTGTTAACACGATAAAATATAAATAATAGTATACAAGATAGTTTTCAACGTTTTAACTATTAGGTCTTTATCAAGAGTATACAAAACAAAGTGAACAAACAATAAAAACAGTTTGTTCACTGTCTGTTTTGTATATTCTTGATAAAAGCCTAACGGTTCAAACGTTGAAAATTGTCATGTATACAGTTATTTGGTATATTTTCGTGTTAACATCCAATAGTTCAATAATGATAGTACTATAGTCGTGGTCATTTGAAACTACAAAACATGTGTCCTAAGTACTATTATTACACAGTTTTACACAGAAGTATTACTTTTATCGTTTTTCGCATTGAAACATCGTTACAACGTGACTTTCACCAATAGAAACATGCCGAAATCGGATGTGCTAGGCCTACAAGGCGCATAACGGTGGCACAACGTAATCACGCTCCCGGCGGAAATCGCACGGATATCCGTGACGGTTACAATGGAGCGAACGAAAAACAAACAAACAAACAAACCAATAGAAAACATTCCTACATAATTCAATCAGCCTTTTAAAATTATATTTTCGATTATTTCCGTGCTTTTCATTGGTCGGCGTTGGTAGGCTACACGAGAGTGACATAAAGTATATATATAGTGACCAACTAAAAGTACAGCAATAATCACACACATCACGTGTGTAAGAAGACTGATTCTGCTTTGTTTTTATTCTGTTATTAGGTCTTATCTGCCGACGGCCGTGGTTAGAATCACACCAGTATGTTCCCAGCTCAGATTTTCTATAACAATGCCAGTATATGACTATCTGACATGAAAACATGTATCTACTGGGTGGATGCAGGCACAATGAATAAATAATTAACTATCAACTGAGTAATGTAATACTTCTCTATTGCAACATTTCATTAATTCATTTCACAACACAATTTACTATCAATATTCCTGCATGAGAATACCTGTGTGTCTGACTAATGGTACCACTAGACCAATTACCCATGCAACAGACAACTTTAGTAGATGGAATGACGTGCATATATACAGTGGGCGTTCTTCTTGTAGAATCTGTGGAATCTTTCTTTTTTGAGAGATCTTCATAGCTTAGTGGCTAAGTCCTTCGTATTATGTTCAAGAAATCTCGATCTCGTATCCCTCTCGTGATGTCTTGTTTAGAAAGCTAATTTTTTTTTCCGGAGATTCCTGGGAAAGAATCGCTTGAAGTTATGTAGCTATGTGACATGAGGTTTGCGCTCGGAAAGCCTGCATATCGTTACGTTCAGAGATAACAAGATGATATATTGTGTTCTCCTGAATACATTGAACAGGACCGTGCTGTAGATTTTCTCAGTACGATGCATGTCTTAGAAATAACGACCACTTTAAACGATTTCTCTTCGAAATACCGCCCTTCAATGTATTTTGACTGGTGCATTCTGATGGAGCTGCCTTTCTGCATCTTCTAATGCTTTTTCAATCTCTCAGATTTTCAATCTATCTCCTTGAAGAAGTAAAATAGCACTTCATCCATATAATTGTGTTTTTCATGCGTTTGTGTGTGCTATTATATTTTCTCATTTTTAAGTATGCATAACATTTCTATGGTTGGGGAGTCAGAGATGTACTATGCACCACTTGGAAGGAGAGAACAACTACACTGTTGTCTTATACCTAAGAAGCTTCATAAATGCATAGTAACGCAGGATGTGACAAGCCTTTTGCCTTGAACATTTGGAGAACCACTGTTAACATCTATTTGGGAACCACTGTTAAGAACAGTGTAACTTCGTCAACTCCGGTGAAACGGACACGTGATGAAACATTCATCGATGACAAGAGACGTTCTTCAAGGGACGCTGGAAGAAGACCAGTTTGCCAGAAGGAGACATGGTTGGATAATATCACAGACAGAACAGGGTGTGAAGTTTCCAAACTCATCAACATGGTAGAGGATAGAGATGTGTGGAGATCTTTCTTCATTAAATGTCTCAACTTGACTCCCCTACCACCTTCACGAGTTATCGGTTTTAATATTATTGTTATTATTATTATTATTATAATTATTATTATAATTATTATTATTATTATTATTATTATGTTTGTGTAGCCAAATATGGGTTCATGATAACCAGAAGGAAATGTATGTCAGGGAGTGAACACAGTGAACCCTATCTCAACTATAAATGCTTGAGGTTATACGACCTGCCGTGCTGGTGATGTGATAGATATTTTCCTGCTCTGTTCCTATGCTGGTAGAAATACACATATTTTCCAGCATATCTATGCCATTACAAGAAACAATGAAGATCTAAAGCAAATTGCAATGAAACGAGAGACATGTCATTCTATGACATCCGCCCTATGTGTCGTATTTGGCCCTAGAGGAATAACTAACTAACTAACAAGCAGCCAACCATATAAACTAACATTGTCAAACACAAGAATAGATAATTAGTCCCCGAAAACTTCAAATAATCAATAAAATATCAAAAACTATGAATTACTTTGAGCTGTATTATTTTAGTTTCCCATTTTCCAGCTTCTAATCCAGCGGGAAGACCTGGGGGTCCTCTGTCACCCTGTTTGAACAAACACATAACATGCGATGTATTAAATATGTCAAAAACAAGACATGCAAGCCAGCATCAAGAAATAGAGAAAGACCACCAAAATAGTGCAGCAAATGGTTAATTTTGTAGATAATCACGATGCACACAGTAACACATGTGTTAACTTTGTAGATAATCACGATGCACACAGTAACACATGTGTTAACTTTGTAGATAATCACGATGCACACAGTAACACATGTGTTACTTGGATAGTTAAATCATGATTAATACAGAAACATTTGTTAATTTTGCATCTAATATATTAGTATATACAATTTTGCATCTAATATATTAGTATATACAATTTTGCATCAAATATGTTATTATATAAAAACTCCAGTTAGACAGGAAGAAAGATTGACATTTTTTTCTAAGTAATATAATCATCAGCATGTGTCGTGTCGACTGGCGAAATCGTTCTCCCCAATTCTCTATTTACAGTATCTTTTATCAGAATCTTTTTTATACTCTCTGCCCTTTCCACAATATCAGCCTAACAACTGGAATTTGTTGATAATTTTTTTATTAAGTGACCCCCTTTTCATATTTGACTATCCTATAGAATTACATCCTTGTTGTCTTCAATTTGTCACTATTTTGTTTATTTATTGTCCAAGACTCTCAGCCGTATACAATCGAATCCCCCTATAGCGCATCTTTTAATAAATTTCTCTATATAACAACTTAAAAAAATTCCCAATTATATTTATTATTTATTGTTTGTACTCAATATAGCGAATTTTCGTTTATTACATACACATCTGTCCGGATGAAGCTGTTATAACGGGATTTGACTGTGTTATAGTGAGTGTTAAGTAACTCTGCAGAAGAAACATTATTACCCATAAAGACAGGGACACATTACATAATATATTCTTGATTGGTAGGAATGTTGCTTTTGCCTGCTCTATTCTGTTTCTTATCTCTGTTGAACATCTTCCGTCTGATGGCATCGTTGTTCAGACATAATTGAAATCGTTTATCTATTTGATTTATATGTCATTGACTTTGATCTTGCACGCTGTTGTACTTTGTTTCTTACAAACAACCTGACTTTTGTTATTTACGAAAATAACTTTTGACTGATTTTTGTTACTGTTATGTTGATTAGTTCTTTGTAGATCTTTCTCCCTTTTGGCAATCAGAACTGTAGCATCTGCATATCTCAAGTTATTCTGTTATGTCCACCAGCTAATATTTCTTGTATCTTAGAAATTCCTCGGAATGTATTTTCATTGTACGAACAGATGTCAAATTAATGAAATAAATAGGTTATAACTATGTAATTGAAACGAAAATAGATACACCTGTTTTTTAAATATTTAAATGTTTTTTTTTTTAATTTTAATAATTTTTAAATGTTTTTAAAATATGTGTAATGTTTTTTTTGTTTGAAAGTGCTTTAAATTGTGAAAGATAATGTGCATTAATATAGTTATTATCAAGATTATTATAATATTTTTTTAAATAATCAAGCAAGTATACATTGTTTATGACATAAATAGTCGGTAATGTATTTCAAGTGTTAACGCACGCCCGACTTTGTGGTAGGGGTGACTGATCATCGATGATTACCAAATGTAGTAATTATTGATTTAACTATTACATACATTTTGGCGCGACATTGCCAAATTAGTTCGCGAGCTTCATGCAGAAGAATGCAGGTATACATGCGTGAGTTATTACTAGATTGAAATGAACAAACCTTCAGAACAACTACTTCTGGTAGATTAAGGTTTTCCTGAAAAATGTCATTGCATTTATAAATGGTTGCTTTGTGGTTTTACTCGTGGCTAATCTATTTACATTAATTGGTAAAATAATATTGAACATATATATATATATATAAATGGTTAAATAGTATATGTATGTGGAACAATACACGGAACCGACGTTTCGATCAAACGAACTTTATCAAGATAGGGACACAAAAACACACAATGAAGCCACCAAATCAAGCGGATAATACATGTAAGTCATGTAGGAACTGAGAGGTGGAAATACAACAGACACAAGATGAAGAGTGGTGAGAGTCACGGGTTGGTGCATGTATATCTTCTTCTTCAGTCTTCATTCTCAAACT
Organism: Meghimatium bilineatum; assembly: GCA_034231615.1. NCBI lineage: Eukaryota > Metazoa > Mollusca > Gastropoda > Stylommatophora > Philomycidae > Meghimatium > Meghimatium bilineatum. Next base: position 81,443,722 of record CM067320.1, read on the forward strand.
CCCACCCGATTTCTCTTGCAGCAGGACAATGTTCCTACTAGATTTACAGCAGGTTGTAGAACAGAGAATGGAAATGTGGTGTGCTCCCGTTTTATTTGAGTCAATGGCCCTACAGATCTGTTTTCGGCTTGGTACATGTATATAAATTGCAGTGCACAAGAAAAACGCCACACAGACCACAAAGGTCGAAACGTTGACAATAAACTGACACTTCCCAGCTGGATAAGGTGCTAGACGCTTCAGCGATACATAAGAGAAGTGCACACTCCAGCGATACATAAGAGAACTAGACGCACAATGTACTCTCTACAAGACACTCCAACAATACATGAGAGAACTGGACGCACAATGTACTCTCTACAAGACACACGAGGACCTAGTTTCCTCATGGCCTTCTAACCAAGTACCAGTGCATGGAGGACCAGGTTTTCTCATGGCGTCCTAACCATGGCCATGAGAAAACCTGGTCGCCTAACCAAGTAACAGTATATAAAGGACCATGTTATCTCCTGTCCTTCTAACCAAGTACCCGTACATAAAGGACGATGTTTCCTCATGTCCTAACTGTGTTCCTCTTCTAATCCCCTGTTCATTTATAATCATCAAGTTGTGCCCAGATACCGAAGTAACGAATTAGTCAGGTGATCATTGCACATCGTGCAGTTAGTCCAACATGGCTCTAAACTTTTTCACCCACAAATGAAGCAATGATGTAGACGTTTTCACCCACAAATGAAGCAATGATGTAGACGTTTTCACCCACAAATGAAGCAATGATGTAGAAGTTATTCTCTGTACTTTAACATTATATCCAGGTAGTCACGTCCATCTATAGTCCAGCTATAATCCGTTGATATTCCAGGTATAGTCCAACTATAATCCGTTGATATTCCAGGTATAGTCCAGCTATAATCCGTTGATATTCCAGGTATAGTCCAGCTATAATCCGTTGATATTCCAGGTATAGTCCAACTATAATCCGTTGATATTCCAGGTATAGTCCAGCTATAGCCCATCTATAGTCCAGCTATAGTACATCTATAGTCAATCTTTAGCCTAGCGATAGTCCAACTATAATCAATCTATAGTCCAGCCATAGTCCATTTATAGTCCAGCGTTTCTCAACCATTTTTACTCTCTTTTGTCCTCCATTTGAGACATTTTACTTCTATGATCACCCCCTCCCCATAAACCTAAAACATGAATAACTGTATTAAAGTCTTAACTATTAATCAGAATGGAACTGGAACTTTCAGCCGCTACACTCTCATGGATTTATTGAGAGGGGAACAGAGTACGTATGCAATTGTAAGTTGTGCGCTGATGAAACTACACTCATAACTCAAGGCTTAATGTTTATGATTTCTCTCGTCTTGGGGGGGGGGGTGAAAGGGGAGCAAAAATTGGCAACATTGTTTAACTTTCATTCATGTCGTAAGGAGCGATGAAGGAAGTTTTGGGGTGAGCTGACTATCCTACCCCATATGGGTCAAAGTGACCCCCAGAAGTATTGCTGATGCGGCATGTGTCAGGCCGAGATATCGCAGCTAAGCTGTAAACCTTCACACGTCGCATTTTTTTCTCCGGATTACATCCTGCTTATCTGCAAGAGTTCGAGACCGAACGAAGAAGAGCAATATGTCTGACGTAATCAAGAGTCTTTGAAAAAAAATTATATTTTGCATTTAGAAAATATTTCAGTGTAAAAATACATACCTTTTCGCCAGGTGAACCATTTTTCCCGTCAAAACCTGGTAAACCTGGTTCACCTTTCTCTCCTGCTTCCCCTTTAGTGCCCTGAAGATATCACAAGGAAAAGACAATTGAATTGTGTCAGTTTTGATTAACTTTACTAGTGATAATATACACTCACTGCGAAACACAGAAATCCAACAGGAAAATCTTGGAACATGGTAATAAAGTTTTGCAAATCACTGAACACACAAATAATAACATACACAAATTGACGTTTCGAACAAAAGGTCCTTATCAGGACTTCATAAACAACATAAAACATCGAGGAAGAACGATACTATTGGCGTTCATTTGGTAGTGCTAAACTAGTGAGCCAATTTAAATGTAGTAACCAGCGGTAATTTATATATCTAGATCAGTGATTCTCAACCTGTTCTGGCTGGTGGCCCCCAATTAGGACATAATGTTTTTTCATTGCGCCCACCTCTTCCCGCTGGCGCCTAGAAAAAGTAATTGTTGTATTTATGTTGTATTTATGTTGTATTTATGTTGTATACTGTTACCGCTGACAAATAGGAGTTCATTCTCATTAAGTCACTGAACCATATCAGTCTCTGTTTTTTTAATATATGTTCACAACAGATGTTGTTCCTACAGTTCTTGTGATCTCTTCATCCCACACATGATCTCTTCATCCCACACATGATCTCTTCATCCCACACATGATCTCTTCATCCCACACATGATCTCTTCATCCCCACATGATCTCTTCATCCCACACATAATCTCTTCATCCCACACATGATCTCTTCATCCCCACACATGATCTCTTCATCCCACACATGATCTCTTCATCCCACACATGATCTCTTCATCCCACACATGATCTCTTCATCCCACACATGATCTCTTCATCCCACACATGATCTCTTCATCCCACACATGATCTCTTCATCCCACACATGATCTCTTCATCCCACACATGATCTCTTCATCCCACACATGATCTCTTCATCCCACACATGATCTCTTCATCCCACACATGATCTCTTCATCCCACACATGATCTCTTCATCCCACACATGATCTCTTCATCCCACACATGATCTCTTCATGTAATCTCTTCATCCCACACATGATCTCTTCATGTAATCTCTTCATCCCACACATGATCTCTTCATCCCCACACATGATCTCTTCATCCCACACATGATCTCTTCATGTAATCTCTTCATCCCACACATGATCTCTTCATGTAATCTCTTCATCCCACACATGATCTCTTCATGTAATCTCTTCATCCCACACATGATCTCTTCATGTAATCTCTTCATCCCACACATGATCTCTTCATCCCACACATGATCTCTTCATCCCACACATGATCTCTTCATCCCACACATGATCTCTTCTTGTAATCTCTTCATCCCACACATGATCTCTTCATCCCACACATGATCTCTTCATCCCACACATGATCTCTTCTTGTAATCTCTTCATCCCACACATGATCTCTTCATCCCACACATGATCTCTTCTTCCCACACATGATCTCTTCATCCCACACATGATCTCTTCTTGTAATCTCTTCATCCCACACATGATCTCTTCATCCCACACATGATCTCTTCATCCCACACATGATCTCTTCTTGTAATCTCTTCATCCCACACATGATCTCTTCATCCCACACATGATCTCTTCATCCCACACATGATCTCTTCTTGTAATCTCTTCATCCCACACATGATCTCTTCATCCCACACATGATCTCTTCATCCCACACATGATCTCTTCTTGTAATCTCTTCATCCCACACATGATCTCTTCATCCCACACATGATCTCTTCATCCCACACATGATCTCTTCTTGTAATCTCTTCATCCCACACATGATCTCTTCATCCCACACATGATCTCTTCTTCCCACACATGATCTCTTCATCCCACACATGATCTCTTCATCCCACACATGATCTCTTCATCCCACACATAATCTCTTCATCCCACACATGATCTCTTCATTCCACACATGATCTCTTCATCCCACACATGATCTCTTCTTGTAATCTCTTCATCCCCACACATGATCTCTTCTTGTAATCTCTTCATCCCCACACATGATCTCTTCATCCCACACATGATCTCTTCATCCCATACATGATCTCTTCTCGTAATCTCTTCATCCCACACATGATCTCTTCTTGTAATCTCTTCATCCCCACACATGATCTCTTCTCGTAATCTCTTCATCCCACACATGATCTCTTCTCGTAATCTCTTCATCCCACACATGATCTCTTCTCGTAATCTCTTCATCCCACACATGATCTCTTCTCGTAATCTCTTCATCCCACACATGATCTCTTCTCGTAATCTCTTCATCCCACACATGATCTCTTCTCGTAATCTCTTCATCCCACACATGATCTCTTCATCCCACACATGATCTCTTCATCCCACACATGATCTCTTCATCCCCACACATGATCTCTTCTCGTAATCTCTTCATCCCACACATGATCTCTTCTCGTGATCTCTTCATCCCACACATGATCTCTTCATCCCACACATGATCTCTTCATCCCACACATGATCTCTTCATCCCCACACATGATCTCTTCTCGTAATCTCTTCATCCCACACATGATCTCTTCTCGTAATCTCTTCATCCCACACATGATCTCTTCTCGTAATCTCTTCATCCCACACATGATCTCTTCTCGTAATCTCTTCATCCCACACATGATCTCTTCTCGTAATCTCTTCATCCCACACATGATCTCTTCATCCCACACATGATCTCTTCATCCCCACACATGATCTCTTCTCGTAATCTCTTCATCCCACACATGATCTCTTCTCGTGATCTCTTCATCCCACACATGATCTCTTCATCCCACACATGATCTCTTCATCCCACACATGATCTCTTCATCCCCACACATGATCTCTTCTCGTAATCTCTTCATCCCACACATGATCTCTTCTCGTAATCTCTTCATCCCACACATGATCTCTTCTCGTAATCTCTTCATCCCATACATGATCTCTTCTCGTAATCTCTTCATCCCACACATGATCTCTTCTCGTAATCTCTTCATCCCACACATGATCTCTTCTCGTAATCTCTTCATCCCACACATGATCTCTTCTCGTAATCTCTTCATCCCACACATGATCTCTTCATCCCACACATGATCTCTTCATCCCACACATGATCTCTTCATCCCCACACATGATCTCTTCTCGTAATCTCTTCATCCCACACATGATCTCTTCTCGTAATCTCTTCATCCCACACATGATCTCTTCTCGTAATCTCTTCATCCCACACATGATCTCTTCTCGTAATCTCTTCATCCCACACATGATCTCTTCATCCCACACATGATCTCTTCATCCCCACACATGATCTCTTCTCGTAATCTCTTCATCCCACACATGATCTCTTCTCGTAATCTCTTCATCCCACACATGATCTCTTCTCGTGATCTCTTCATCCCACACATGATCTCTTCATCCCACACATGATCTCTTCATCCCACACATGATCTCTTCATCCCCACACATGATCTCTTCATCCCACACATGATCTCTTCTCGTAATCTCTTCATCCTACACATGATCTCTTCTCGTAATCTCTTCATCCCACACATGATCTCTTCTCGTAATCTCTTCATCCCACACATGATCTCTTCTCGTAATCTCTTCATCCCACACATGATCTCTTCTCGTAATCTCTTCATCCCACACATGATCTCTTCTCGTAATCTCTTCATCCCACACATGATCTCTTCTTGTAATCTCTTCATCCCACACATGATCTCTTCTCGTAATCTCTTCATCCCACACATGATTTCTTCTTGTAATCTCTTCTATTTCTGTTTGCTGCTTATTTGGAGCAGACATTTTCTTATAATGGTTGCTGTTATTGCAGCACATATAGCTGATATTTATGCACCACGAAATGATAATATAGCTTATATCTATGCACGTCAATATGATAATATAGCTGATATTTATGCATCACGAGATGATAATATAGCTGATGCTTATGCACGCGAAAATGGTAATAAAGCTGATATTTACGCACGTCAAGATGACAATCAACCAAATATTTACGAAGCTCCAATGACTGATAATATTTGGATTAGTGAGAACATAGCTTTCATTAATAAATTACTTGCCTTGTCACCTCGTTCTCCTTTCCCTCCTGGTATTCCCTGGAATAAATATTTAAAAAACACATGACTTTTCATTAGACATGACTTGGTAAAACAAGTGACAACGTAATCAACAGCTGTTTTATCTGTCATCTATTGTGTTTTCTAACCATTGCAGTTTTTCTCAGACATTTCATTTCATATGTAACGATTTTCCTCTGCTGTGAGACTGTGTACACGAACTCAAACATTACGAACAAAATGACGTCATACTTACAGCTTAATACAGACAATCAATGCTTTAATAGTTAGTAAAGTTTTAATACAGACAATCAATGCTTTAATAGTTAGTAAAGTTTTAATACAGACACTCAATGCTTTAATAGTTAGTGAAGTTTTAATACAGACACTCAATGCTTTAATAGTTAGTGAAGTTTTAATACAGACACTCAATGCTTTAATAGTTAGTGAAGTTTTAATACAGACACTCAATGCTTTAATAGTTTTTGAAGTTTTAATACAGACACTCAATGCTTTAATAGTTAGTGAAGTTTTAATACAGACACTCAATGTTTTAATAGTTGGTGAAGTTTTAATACAGACACGTCAATGCTTTAATAGCTAGTTAGTGAAGTTTTAAGACAAATTAGCCAACTATTTTTCAACATGAAAGATCACACAGATATTAAAAGTAAAAGACGCATCTTATAGAACATTTTAAATACATTTTACCTCATTAAACTTATACAGAAACATGAGCTCGTTACTGACAGATTATGGAAAACCTCATACAGAAAATGATAAACTACTAGTATGTGTCGTCATGCAGAAACCCGCATACATAGTCAATAATCATCTTCGTATGTCGTTTTTTACTGAAGGTGAAGGTATGATTTTGTATTCTACATGCTAAAGGTAGAAACGTCTTGAGCATAATCGAGGTAGCTACAAAATGTTCCGGGAATAATCAGCTAGTGTGTGAATGACAAATGATGTTATGGAGATTTTATGTTTAGAAAAGTTGGTAATTTAATAATCGACAGGATCCCGAGTCTCCTGTTTTGGTGGTGCACTCTGCTACACTGTAACCTGTCCATCTTGTGATGCTACTCTCCCACTTGTATCTCTTCCTACATCTTGCTCGTTTCCCTTTTGACTTTACCCTCAAGTAAGGTCTTCACAAGTGTTATGTCAACTAATAACTGTTACATCGATCCCTACTGGAAATCAGAACGTGGCAAAGCACAATATGATTACTTTGAAACAGCATCCATATTCTACCGACCATGCTTGTGTCCATTTTTGTTCTCCTTCCAATGAAATCGGCACTGAAATAACAACGATTCAATGATGCAGATGGCGTTAGCACCAATGCGACAAAATAGCTGATAGCTGTGTCAAAGAATAGATTCTACGAATGTTTCCAGAAACATTATGCACGTTGGTAAAACTGTGCAGTTGCCGAGGGGAACTAATTTAAATGAACTGTAGTGTAAATAAATCTATTGTATTTATTTCTATATAATCTACTAATTACTGAAACTTTTTGTTTTGAAGCTACCTCGTAAATATTCAATAGAACTTGAATAAAACTAAGAGCCTATAACGAAATCTTCAGTAAAACGATTGACTAAATCTATGAACTTATGTCGAATGTACAACAGAAAACTTCACTAATGTTCATACTGTTTCAACATTTTTTTGAATGTGAAGACCCCCAAATTTATTCACACAAAAATGAGATTGAATGTGAAGAACACATAATACGAAGTTGGCAAAGAGCGCCTCGAACCCGAATCCATTTCGAGCCTGAAATCCTTTTCAGTTGAAAATGTCACAATGGTTGGATAAAAGCCTAAATGTGACTATTGAATTAACAGAACATACTGTAGTAGTTTACAGCTAGCAATGTACTCAGTAAAGGAAGAGAAAAATAAGACTAAAAAATTAAATCTAAATATAATTATCACAAAAATAAAATTCAATATGGTATAGTTTCTTACCGCTTCTCCAAACTTTCCAGGTGGCCCGATGGGACCCTGAAGATGTTAGGGAGTAGATACAGTAGTTAATATTAGAAAGCCATGCATGTTAATTTGTTAGTTATGTTAATAGTTAAAAACAACAATACACACTGGTTAATTGTGTTATGTTAATAGTTAAAAACAACAATACACACTTGTTAATTGTGTTATGTTAATAGTTAAAAACAACAATACACACTGGTTAATTGTGTTATGGTAAGCATTTAATACTATTCTCTCTTAGAAAGACACACAGCATTAACTAAAGTATAATTTAGCTGCGAACAAAATTATGTCTAGTTTGGACATTTGTAAATGATGTGTTCTATACACATAATAGTGATGTTCTCTAACTCTTTGTGTCATCTTCTTATTCTCCGATCATTCTCAAGCTCTTGAAGGTAAGCAAGATGCAGAACAAATAATGGAATAAGTTGTACCATGCAACAGTTTTACTGCGATATCTGCGCATTTCAATCTTGACACATTTTAACATTGCTACTGTGTCACTGCACAATATATCATCTATATGATTCTTGATTCGAAAACTGGCCTCATAGCACGTGGGGCATTCCCATAAGTGCTCCGCCCTCTGTTCCAGCAGCCATTCGACTCGATGGTGTTTTGAGTCCAATGCCACCGAAACAGACGTCAACATCAGGGTACAACTCTGGCCCTTGCGACAGGTTTCTTTGTTGTTCCGCCCACCCATGCCGTGCCCGTAACTAGTTCAAGCACAAAGTCTGCCTGTCAGAACAACATAGTAACTGTTATTCAAGGTTACGACTATCCTCTATATTATAGCACAGTTACCTCTACCCCACAAACTGCTTATTACCTCTTATGACATCAGTAGCAAGTCACAGTGTTTATTTTGTCCTTCTGCGCTCGTGATGCATTGTCAGCAGGATTCAGTCCTGAAATCAGACTACACTTTGTCATGGTTTGCAGAATGACTCCGATATCTGCACCGCCGTCGGGACAAATCCGGTATCAGCATCGCTATTGTGGTCACATTGACTTATATAGTGGGGCAGCCACCTTGACTACCAAACTTCATCTGCTGCCTCTAACAACATACATATCAGATGACAGCGTTGTCAATACGTGCTTCGCTTTCGGGCCAGGACAAAACACGCACCTGTGCGTGACTTTATCTTTGTATATTTCAATCCGCTATCTGACGTCATTTAGCCACAGCCGACTTAATGATCAAACAAGTTTTTGTATTTTCATTTCATTTTAAAACGAATTTGCATGTGAAATGGAAAATCTTCATTGAGATATCAAGTAGGTTTATATTATAAATATTACAGTACATTTATATTATAAAGATTGTTATAAATGTATATTATAAAGATTCGGCCTATAGTATATTTATATTATAAAGATTACAGTAAATTTATATTATAAAGAATACAGTAATGTTATATTATTAAATTACAGTTAATTTATATTTTAAAGATTACAGTAAATGTATAGTATAATGATTACAGTAAATAAATATTATGCTGAAAACAGTACAATTATATTATGGCGATGCAATACGGGCAAGAGTCAATACATGCAAGAGTCAATACATGCAAGTGTCAATACATGCAAGAGTCAATAGCCATTTAAAACTCCAGCAACTGCCCATTTGTAGACACTGCTCTCACCCCAACGATACAGTAGAAAACCTCCTTATTGACTGCACCTACCTTTCAACAGCCAGGAAAAACTTCATACAGACACCCTTAACAGTCACTAACTTACTGTATGGATCACTAATTCAGCTTCAAAAGACCTGCACTTTTTAAAGAATGTCGTTGTGCTGACGATTAAAAATGCTCAACATAAATTGGACATCTACAGCAACAACAATAAAATATTATGGAGATTATAGTAAATTTGAGATTATAGTAAACTGGAGATTATAGTAAACTGGAGATTATAGTAAACTGGAGATTATAGTATAATTATTATATCATAGAGATAACCAATTCATTTGTATTATAGATATAACAGTAAATGTACATTATAAAGGTAAAACAGAAATGTGTATTATAGAGATACCAGTTCTGATATATTATCTAATACACTAATACGTTTAATCTGCAATCAAGTTTCGCTAATTTTAAAAAAAAGTATATAATTTTTCATGGATACAGGTTTTAGTTAAATATTCTCAACGAACGCTGGTCGATGTTTTAGCACAGTGAAAAGTTTACCATCCAGGTTGCACTGGGCAGTGTTACTGAGCATATTTGTGACACATAACTCTGCAGTAACATGTAACAAGCAATGCGGTATATACAAAATATGATTCCAGTTTGTGGGTATTTTCAAATATACGTTATATACAAGACACGATTAAAGTTTGTGTTTATAGTGAAGTAATAACAAATAAATAACATTCAAATATCGAAATAGTAAGCACACTAATGTCAAAGTTGCCATCAAGACAATTTTTTGGGAAATTTTTTCGTAATTTAAAAAAAAAAAGTTTTCCTGTTTTCGTATTTTGTTGTTGTTGTTAAGATCTTATGGTTACACGTGGATTTAGACTGTTACATGCCTGCTGTCCAGTCTATTTGAAATATTAATATTATTATTATTTGTTATCTGTCGTTCATTTCCTTTATAGTAAAGACCTTACAGTGGAAAAATGTTAAATGGTTTTCTCTATTAATTAATCTATCGATCACAAGGGATATAATCTCACAATTATTTCATGTCAGTTCATGCTTCGTCACACAACACCGGCAATTCATTATTGGATTTCAAACTACGAAAGTAATATATTATTGTTCAAAATGTGTCCTGCATAAATTTTATACAGACCTAATGGTTGAAACGTCGATTTAGTATTTTTTTACACTATTATTTTTTTCGAGTCAGTCATTTTTCTGAACAGTAAAACTTATTATCTGGTGCTTTTTGTGTGTTTGTGTTTTGTAAATGCTTTTGAAATCTTCACAATTTACGCTCCATTTTATTACTCTTACTCCACAGAAACAAACAGCCTACAAGAATACCTTAAGATTGCAGAGAATCATATTCACTTCTCGGGAAAAAAACTAGTTTTCTGTGAAAACAACGATAGAATTAGATAGCATACAAACAGAATTTGAAATTGTGAAACTGCAGAATGGAAGGGAAGAAACTTAATAAGAAACGTGTTGGTATTGTAAGCCAATTATTGCAGGTTTTAGATCAGTGATTCTCGTAGTAGGCCATGTGGTTTCTAGGTGTCTATAAATGTCTATGGGTGGGGCATGAAAATAGTTAAAAAAGGGTCTCACAGGCATCAATGTGGTCACATATAGTACACCATTAGATGATGTTTGATGAGATATATAATACACGCAGAAGAGAGTCAACACGCTTTAAGATTTTGGGGAGATATGAGAAATTAGCTTGAGAATCATTGATTGAGACTGATTCCAGACCTGAAATTACATTTGGAACAAACATATAGATTGTATCTCTCTCTCTTTCTCTGTTTCTTCCTCTCTCTCTCTCTCTCTCTCTCTCTCTCTCTCTCTCTGTCTGTCTGTCTTTCTTGCCCTCTCAATGGTACGTGTCGTTTACAGAATGTTGTCCTCAGTGGCACTCTATAAAACGTAGGTTTTGTGAAAGCTGCCCAGCTTCTTCCAATGTCATGTTCAGAAGATGTTCTATATCCTGTTTCCTTAGTAGTCTTGGTTCATGGAACTTTCCTTTCATGATTAATCTTTCTAATCCATTTTGTCTTTTATATGTCTAAAATATGTTTGCTTGATTTATTTTATAGTTTTGAGGACCCAGAAGTTGAGGACAAATTCATATCGGCATTATGATTTTCTTGGCAGTGTGTGCGTCTCAGTAGTTTGCCATAGCTTTATGAGGTGGTTCTGATCGCTTATCGCTCAGTTACCGTCCGTGATGCGCGCTCAGTCAAATTCGGGGGTCATTCCATCTCCCGTATTTAAAAGCCGTTGTCCATAATACAATATTGCGTCTTCTCCGCCAGCAGTTGTGTGTACAGTAGGGGATGATGTGCCCTTGCTGAGTAGCTTCACGTAGTTCACCCAACTAGCCAATATCATTGCCCGGGGATGGAAATGGCGCTGCTGTACACAAGCAGCCACATGGAGCCATTCGTGAGCTAGGCAGGAGTTGGGGGAACAAAATAGAACTGTTAAATATACACACGAAAACAAACGATGCACATTTTAAAAATATATTCGATTTTATTTCGGTAAAACTTCCTCCGTTTGGTAATCATATCTACGGCTCTATTGCAGTCACTCACCATTTATTCTCTATTTTGTTACATTTTCTCTCTATTTTTGTTACATTTATTCTCTATTTTGTTACATTTTCTCTCTATTTTGTTACATTTTCTCTCTATTTTGTTACATTTTCTCTCTATTTTTGTTACATTTATTCTCTATTTTGTTACATTTTCTCTCTATTTTGTTACATTTTCTCTCTATTTTTGTTACATTAACTCTCTATTTTTGTTATACGTTCTTATTTTTGTTATATATGGAAAAATAATTAATTGAAAGGGGTGGGGGGGAGTATTTGGGAATTTACGCGCTTTTTTTTATTTTTGTGTTTTGTAAATTTTTTTCACGATTTTTGTTACTCATTATATTTTTTTTATAAACTATAAACCTGATGAAGAACTTGATAATGAAATCAATTAAATATTATCTGCTGATGATCAAAGTTTAATATACAAAGATGAGGAAACTTTGCAAAAGCACATCAATGCATTCCTGTTAGCATGTCAGAAGTACAACATGAAAACTAATATCCAAAAACAGAAGTTATGAAAATTAGCAAGTCTTCAACACCAATGAATATAACAATAGATAACACCAAAGTGAAACAAGCCAAAGAATTTAAATATTTAGGAAGTATTCTTCCCGAAGATGGAAGACTAGACAGAGAAATAGAAACAAGGTGCCAGAAAGCAAACACAGTGATCTACCAACTTTCACCATTACTTCTTCAAACAAGGATGAAGATAGAAATATTTTTTTTTTAAAACAGATAATATCTACAATTTTTATACCAGCACTCCGCTACCAATGTCAAACACGTTCTTTGTTAGCCTCGCAGCATAAAAAAATCGTCACATGTGAAATGAAGTGTCGGAGAACAGCTGCAATGGTTATCAAACTAGATAAAATAAGAAATGAAGAAATTAGGAAAAGAGTTGGTATAATATCATGTATTGAACATATTGCGAGACAGCAAGTAAAATGGTTCGGTCACCTTGTGAGAATGAAGCCAAACCAAATACCAATAAGAGCATATAATACAAGAACATCCGGGCGTAAAGCCAAAGGTAGACCAAGAAAATGGTGGATAGAAAACATCAAGATAGCCTTGAACAAACGTTGACTAAATGCAACCTCGGCGACACATCTGGTCTTGGAGCGACAGCTTATGCTCCCACCCCTACGCTTAACGGCAAGTGTGAATGCGATCAACAATCATTCACCTGGGGAAAGACAATAGACAATATACTTTCTATTTTTGTTATACTTTCTCGCTATTTATTTTATACTTTCTCTCTATTTTCGTTATATTTTCTCTCTATTTTTGTTATACTTTCTCTCTATTTTGTTATACTTTCTGTCTATTTTTGTTATACTTTCTCGCTATTTATTTTATACTTTCTCTCTATTTTCGTTATATTTTCTCTCTATTTTTGTTATACTTTCTCTCTATTTTGTTATACTTTCTGTCTATTTTTGTTATACTTTCTATTTATTTTATACTTTCTCTCTATTTTTGTTATACTTTCTCTCTATTTATTTTATACTTTCTCTCTATTTTCATTATATATTCTCTCTATTTTTGGTATACTTTGTCTCTATTTTTGTTATACTTTCTCTCTATTTTTGTTATACTTTCTCTCTATTTTATACTTTCTCTCTATTTTAGTTATATTTTCTCGCTATTTTTGTTATACTTTCTCTCTGGTACATGAATAACAAGCATTCGACCACATAAGATAAGTCTCACAATGTTATTTAAGATTTGTTATTACACATCCAAAATATAATTTCTAAGAACATTACTCTTGTAGTTTGCCATTGCTTTCAGGAGAAATTCGTTTATCGAATAGCAGCATACCGCATCAATAGCATCGAATATCAAAGACAAACTATATATGATCAGAACGTACGTATTTCAAGTGGCAATATACGGTTGTGAGGCATGGACATTAAATTAAACAATAGCAAAGAGAATCACTGCTTTTGAAATGTGATGTTACAGAAGATTTTTACGTATACAATGAGCAGCTAAAAAATACAAATCACAAAGTGTTAAGATCAATAAACGTAACAACATCCTAACAAGAACGTTGTAATTTTTTTGGTCATATAAAGAGACATAACAAAATGGAAAGATTTATATCTGAAGGCAGGGTTAGCGGCAGCAGGGGAAGAGGACGCCCAAGATGACGATGGTACAGTGGTATATCAGATTACTTAAATATATCTCTAGCTGCGGCAGGTCAACTCGCCCAGAATCGCGGAGTGTTCAGAGAATCCATAAGGAAGGCCACGTTCTGGAAAGAATATGTCACATGATGATGATAAAACATGCTAATTACCATTGCATTGTAGACTACAAAACAGACATTCGAATTTTCTGTGGACTAGAACCTTGAGAATCTAATTTAAGATATTATTCTAGAAATCCATCTTAATTACGGTGAATGATCGTTGTGAAGATACAACTAAATCTGGTATCTGTTCTACCTGCAACATAATACAGGTAACAGAACTCATGTAAGGAATTCAGGTAACATTCGATATGTAAAACAATGCAGGTAACGTACCAATTGTAATGTAGGTAATATAACACATGCAAGGGAATGCAAGTAATGTAGCAAAATGTAAAACATTGCAGGTAACGTACCAAATGTAAAACAACGTAGGTAGCATACCAAATGTAATTCAATGTAAGTAAAATAATACATGCAAGGGAATGCAGGTTGCTTTATCAAATGTAAAACAATGCAGGTAACAACAAGGGCCGGATTTAGACTTTATAGGGCCCTAAGCTATTTGATATATGGGGCGCTAAGCTATTTCATATATGGGGCGCTAAGATATTTGAGATATGAGGCGCTAAGCTATTTGATATATGGGGCGCTAAGATATTTGAGATATGGGGCCCTTTAACGATTAAGAATATATGGATAGTGAAATGTAAAAAATTGTGAGGACCCCCAAGACAGTGCGAGAATCTTCGCTGTAACTTATTTTGATTAAAGGTAAATCCGGCACTGGTAACAACACCTGCAAGGTAATGCAGGTAAGGTATAAAATGTAAAACAATGCAGGTAATATACTAAATTTAATACAATGAATGTAACGTGCATAGTTGTGTTCTCAAATATTTGTGTTCTCAAATAGTTGTGTTCTCAAATATTTGTGTTCTCAAATAGTTGTGTTCTCAAATAGTTGTGTTCTCACAATCTTGATTTATTTTTGGTAGTCCCGAGAAAGAAATCCGTTATGTCATGGTTTACAGTTTGTCTGAAATATTAGAAAGGTCGTATATAAGATGGTGAGCGCATGGGGGTATAGTGTCCAACACCCCCCCCCCCCCTCAATGAAGTCGATACTTGATAGTTAGTGCTATAAATTAGGATAAATCACGCGTAAATTCCCAAATACTCCCCACCCCCCCCTTTCAATTAATTATTTTTCCCAAAGTCACTAAAACTCACGTAAACGAATAAATTCTCTTTAGTATGATGTTAATCCACGCCCCCCTTTTCTTACAAAAAGATTATCTATGTTAACACCCCCCTTTCTTACAAAAAGCTTATCTACGACCCTGACTATCGGTACCTTTGAAACTGACACATTCACTACTATCATGTCGTTTGATTCACTATCATCCACCTATGGGATAGGGTAGTTGACCCCACAACAAAGCATTTGAGTTTAATCGACTCTTACACCACGAGGAGCGCGGTAGCCTGGTTAGTAGTCAGTTTTCTTACTATCACCTGGCTATCACCACCTTACTATCACCTGGCTATCACCACCTTACTATCACCTGGCTATCACCACCTTACTATCACCTGGCTATCACTACCTTACTATCACCTGGCTATCACCACCTTACTATCACCTGGCTATCACCACCTTACTATCACCACCTTACAATCACCTGGCTATCACCACCTTACTATCACCTGGCTATCACCACCTTACTATCACCTGGCTATCACCACCTTACTATCACCTGGCTATCACCACCTTACTATCACCTGGCTATCACCACCTTACTATCACCTGGCTATCACCACCTTACTATCACCACCGTACAATCACCTGGCTATCACCACCTTACAATCACCTGGCTATCACCACCTTACTATCACCTGGCTATCACCACCTTACTATCACCTGGCTATCACCACCTTACTATCACCTGGCTATCACCACCTTACTATCACCTGGCTATCACGACCTTACTATCACCACCGTACAATCACCTGGCTATCACCACCTTACTATCACCTGGCTATCACCATCTTACTATCACCTGGCTATCACCACCTTACTATCACCTGGCTATCACCACCTTACTATCACCTGGCTATCACGACCTTACTATCACCACCGTACAATCACCTGGCTATCACCACCTTACTATCACCTGGCTATCACCACCTTACTATCACCTGGCTATCACCATCTTACTATCACCTGGCTATCACCACCTTACTATCACCCGGCTATCACCACCTTACTATCACCTGGCTATCACCACCTTACTATCACCTGGCTATCACCACCTTACTATCACCTGGCTATCACCACCTTACTATCAACTGGCTATCACCACCTTACTATCACCTGGCTATCACCACCTTACTATCACCTGGCTATCACCACCTTACTATCACCTGGCTATCACGACCTTACTATCACCACCGTACAATCACCTGGCTATCACCACCTTACTATCACCTGGCTATCACCACCTTACTATCACCTGGCTATCACCACCTTACTATCACCTGGCTATCACCACCTTACTATCACCTGGCTATCACGACCTTACTATCACCACCGTACAATCACCTGGCTATCACCACCTTACTATCACCTGGCTATCACCACCTTACTATCACCTGGCTATCACCACCTTACTATCACCTGGCTATCACGACCTTACTATCACCACCGTACAATCACCTGGCTATCACCACCTTACTATCACCTGGCTATCACCACCTTACTATCACCTGGCTATCACCACCTTACTATCACCTGGCTATCACCACCTTACTATCACCCGGCTATCACCACCTTACTATCAACTGGTTACTGCCTTCCAGATTCGAAACCATGTCCGGGCAAAAATAAATTCTAAGTATCTTGATTTCCCGCCTGACACAACCGCTCATCCAGTCGATCCAGCTGAAAATGGGTACCTAGCACATGAGTTAGAGGATGTAAAGACAGCGAGTAAGAGAACTGGCTACCCTACCTAACAGTTGCAGCTTAGTACATAAGAGTCGCGTTCATCTCTGACGGTAGGCTGCTGTCATGGGACCTAACTTAACATTAACCATGTATAACAGTTCACATGGATGTTATTATGTGCTCCTTTTTCTGCCCCGCAACACAGGGGGTTGACTAATCGTTTGAATATAGATACTTTTCCTGTTATAATTTTAGACTGTCTTTAGTACGTTTCTCCAGCATTGTCCAACATTTTCAAATCATGCATATCAGCAAATATATCACACATTTAATTAAAATTGTAAAACTGATGCGTGTGAATTGAAAAGGGTGTAGACCCTATGAATTAATTTGTTCATTAAATTGCATTCATTAGTTTCAATTTTCGCTTATATTCAATATAGATTAAATGTCTACTCGTCACCGCCACACATTTCACATACAAAAATTAGGATGTTTACTATCAATTATATGACGTCATTTACACATTATTTATTTATCATACATTTGGCATTATTTTTACTCTCAAACCGTGGCTCTCTGCCGAACATGCCTTCTGGCTGAATTGATGAGGCGTTCATTCTGTACGTTTTTGATTATTGTCACGGTTTCAATTGGTGATTATTTATATACTTGTAATAGAATTGACTATTGTTGGCATGCGATTTTAAGTATATAAATATTGGCCAACGGAAAACACGGGAATAATGAGAAAATGAACAATGAAGAACTCTGTTAATTCAGTTTTAAGTCGTGTACTGTCGAGAATCAAGTCTCTAACAAAAGACAGATGGGATGTAAGATTATATCCTGTGTAATGGGATGGTGAAGTTGTAAAACGTCTTGTCTCGAAACACAATAATTAGTATGCCGACAAAGATCAAAAGATTTCATCGCATGCATAAAAACTGGACATTGTGCACAGATATAAAGTATACATTTTTTGGGTCTAACCAAAAATAACATCGCATGCATATAAATGTCAGTAGTACGTTGTACAGTTACTCCGATAATGACATTTGTTTGAGGATAAAGTAAATGAAACGATCTATAGAATATTCTCTCACTATCTCTCTCTCTCGCTCTCTCTCACACACTCTCTCTCTCCTTCTCTCGGTCTCCATTGATTTTGTGGATGTGTTATTTCTCATATTTTCTTTACTGTAATGTGTCCTTATGGACACTCTTCAGACAACACAGAGCATACTTTACAGAACTACCCACTCTACCATACCACACAGAAAAGTATGGTCATCTGACACAGATCTGAGAGACAATCTCTATGACATCTGATACAGCTCTGAGAGACAATCTCTATGACATCTGATACAGCTCTGAGAGACAATCTCTATGACATCTGGCACAGCTCTGAGAGACAATCTCTATGACATCTGACACAGCTCTGAGAGACAATCTCTATGACATCTGACACAGCTCTGAGAGACACTCTCTATGGCATCTGACAGAGGTCTGAGAGACAACTCTATGGCCATATGACACAACTCTGACTGACACATCTTATAGCAATCTGACACAGCTCTGACGGACACCCTCTATGACATCTGACACAGCTCTGACGGACACCCTCTATGACATCTGACACAGCTCTGACGGACACCCTCTATGACGTTTTAACGATGCTAGTGACAACAGTACAGTTCTGTGACAAAATATATTTCAGCGATTGAATCTGACAGATGAGGGCAACGTTTTCACTCGACAAACAATGAAAATGTCAATATATACATATAACCATGCTGCTCGTAATGGACATATCGACTAGGTTGTAGATTCGTTAGTAGGCCCGTGTTACAAGCACTACGTAGTAGAACTCGCTCGAGGTTCGTTAAGCCTATCATCCTAATTATAATGAACGTACAATCGGATATAGTCAAATCCCATTATAACAATATGATCCAACTGACAAAATATGTATGTAATAACAGAAATTCGCTATATGCAGTGTATACTATAGAACAAATATAAATGGGTATTTTTAAAAGTGTTGATATATGGGGAAATGTGTTATAAAAGAATGCGTTATAGTGGGATTCCACTGTATTAGTTGTTCCTAAAAGTTGTACAATATTTGGTTAGCAATGTCCGTGGATAGATAGCTAAAACTCCCAGTCACCAAACCTACGCTTAACAGCAAGTGTGGATATTCTGACCATCATCCACCTGGGGACAGACAATAGACAATGTCTTATACAGAATGTCCTTCATTTGTTTATAATCCAATAACCTTGCGCAGGAATATATTCTGTTCAGATTGTAGTCATCTATATGGAAGCTCTGGACTAACACGTAATTCTGCACGATTTGATGTTTTTGGAAACAAGGACATGTTTAAACACTCCCAAATATCGTGTGTTCATCATCGTCTTAAGCAACCTTGTTCTTTCAAAAGAGACTTAGAGGATTCATTTCATTGTAATCGGGTTTCCTCATATGCAATCCGTCTCTCTCAACAAAACGGCACGCCGCCTGTCAATTGTACCACTGATAAAATTCAGCTTCAAGTGATAATCCCTTGAGAACGGGCCAAAAAATCCACTTTGCAAACAAAAAGCCACAAGCAGGATTCGAGCCACGTGACTTTTTTTAAGCATACGGCAACCATTTCACAACCAAGATAGGGAGATCTCATTGTTGAGCATACGGCAGCCAGTTTTACAACCAAGATAGGGAGATCTCATTGTTGAGCATACGGCAGCCAGTTTTACAACCAAGATAGGGAGATCTCATTGTTGAGCATACGGCAGCTAGTTTCACAACTAAACTAGGGAGATCTCATTTTCCCTATCACCAGTCACTGTACCAACCATTGTTAATTTTCGTTTAGTTAACCAACAAGTTTCATCTTCCTAGTAAATAATTAAAACCGAAATATCTGCTTCCAATTTAGAAACTGATAACAATTTTCTATCCCCAGGTGAATGATAGTCAAAATTTCAGTACTTGCCGTAAAGCGCAGAGTTGATGAATAGGATTGTCTCTATCCAAGTCCAGATGTATCGCCTCGGCTGCGTTTAATCCGTATTTGTTTAGTGTTGTCTTATCTATCTATTTTGTTCTAGGTCTTCCTCTGGCCTTGTATCCAGATCTGTTTATGTAAAATGTTCTTGTTGATAGCTGGTTATGTTTATTCTCATAAGGTATCCAAACTATTTTATTTGTTCTTTCTCGGTGTATTCTGTGCATGGTCTTATAACGATTCTAATAACACTTTAACTGTTTTAATCTGTTTATATTTTCCGAACACGCAAATCATATGAATATATTATTGAGAATGTATCTGGTAGAAATACTTACAGAACTATAAACATTACATGACATATTACGGAGTACATATATATTACAATAATCACGAATTATAATTGTTGATATACAAATGTAATGCATAAATTGCATACTAAAGAAAGATTTTGTAAAATTTATAGGAAAAAAAATAATTAAAAAGTTGAAAAATTAAGAAAATTTTATTCCAAACGCACCGGGAATCCAGGATATCCCATAGTACCTTTCTCTCCCTGTAAAATGACAATGTTATTGTTATAAGAATATCTGGTACACTATGATAACCAAATGATTTTATACCAAATAATTAACAATTTTAAATTTAAATTATTAACTTAATCGATTTTATTGGTATACAAAAGTAGTATTATCGACGTCAATGTTTGTCGTCCCTCTTGACAATCAACAGCTGTCAAACCTCTTCAGAACGTGCTAGTGCGTTGTTTCTGTCTGTACGGATTTCCTATTGGGTGCTGTATATTTGAGTCTCAGGCAGGTAAATTTGTACATCTCAAACGGTTCCATGGGTCTAAGCACTTTCAGTAATGATTTTGCAGATCATATACGCAAAAGTAATTGTGACATATCTTTGGCCAATGCAGGCCTGCTTTCCAGAGATAGAGACACGTTCAGAGTATCCACTACGAAGAGGGATAAATGTTACAGTGTAGGGTAACAATACCTATTTTTGTTTATCTTGATATCCACTAGGAAGATAACGTTGGAAAAAAAATGTGTCACGTGATAATTAATTGTGGCGTACCCGTCTCTGACTCGCACTCTCTATTGATTGCAAAACAAAGCAGGCCTAGCTAGTGCCATATTCCCAGAAATATATTTTATACAAACATATATGTATATATATTTATATACGTATGATATTTATTTTCAAAAAATACACTTTTGTACAAAATGTATTTTAGAGAGAACAATAAGGTTAAAGAAATACCAAATACTATGAAAACTAAAATCAAGAAGATTTGCATTGATAATAACACGATATCGGTGACTAGTGATATCAAGAAAGATGCCACGAAATCTGGATGAAGGGTCACAGAATGGATGAAGTTATAGCCTTCAAATACCTCGGGTAGTAAATATGTAAAGATGGCAACTCGAGTTAAGACGAGATAACTGCCATGGCAAGATTGATTATAATTTGGCAAAATAAGATCAGTATTACAGTAAAGATAAATCTACTCAGATCACTAGTATTAATTGCACGTGTATGCGGATGTGAAAGCTGGACACTCATTGAATGCACGGACAAAAGGATTCAGATTTGAAAACAACTGCTTCAGACTTTTGTCAAAAATTAGCTATATAGACCACAAGACAAATATATTTGCCCAGCAGCTATGAACTTACAGTTTATGAAGAAATACTTATCGCGTTGGTGAAGCGATGGAAACGTGTTTGGTTTGGACATAAAATGAAACAGTGCTCAATTTCTAAAATGATTTTGCAAGGAACTGGATGGAAGGAACTGGAGGCGAACAAAAGTATTATAGATTGACAACATCAAGGAATGGATTAGGAATGATTTTTTCTACACTCCTTTGAAAGGCTGAGGATAGAGTTGTTTGGTGGGGTTTTTGTGCAGATGTATATAGTGTATGGAGGGCATTGCCGTGTGATTATAACATCGATCTCAGACCATTCTGGTCTCGGGTTCAATCCACGGTTGAGACATTTTTTTTCTTTCGGAGGTTCATTAAAAATCCTTCCTGTACATGTCGCGGAGTCTGCTATGGCATAGCGGCCTTTATTTGCACAGCCCATAGAACGCTTTTCTGCAATCCTTCACAGTAAAACATGCAGTAAAGAAAATCATTTTTTATCTAGTGTGCCACCCCTACGACCATCACCGGGTATGTGTTGTAGTCATTATTATATTTAAGTTGCTAAATAATTTCATTATCAAACTCCACACCGACAACATCATCAGCAACTAAGTCGTTAAGTAACACTTTACAATATTTCACATCAACAATTTACCAACATTAAAGCAAATAAGCATTAATATTTATAAGCGTTACTATCAGCGCACTTCTACAAGCCTCCCTAGCGACAATCTGCCAGCAAGAAATTCCTTGACAATTACGTTGTTAGCTTATCGACAATCTAACAGGAAAGCAATTACGATCTACCACGTAAGCATATCTGAAGAAGATAGTTCAGCTGTTAATGAAACTTAACGGAGGCTAGAAGCAGAGCAAGCGTTATGTAAGGGTTAATTGCATGCCAGGGGCAGGAACAAAACAATATATTTACCGGGAATCCATTCTCTCCCTTTGGGCCCTGCAAATGTACATAAAAATTGGTAAATGGTAAAATATCTAGTTAGATAAACTTGAAAAAAAACATGATTATTGACATGTAGCAATGGCGGTGTAGTTAATTATTCCGTTAATGTGTTGTGATGTTTTTATGTTGAATCACATATACTCAGTCATAGGAACGAACGCACCTCGTACTGAAACACAGACATACCAACACAGTGAATCACGTGTCCTCAGACACACACACACACACCCTTACACACTGAATCACTCTTATTGAGACACACAAATTTACACACTGAATCACACGTACTGAAACACACCTGAAGACTTGAACACTGAATCACATATACATTCACTGCAACGAGTAACACATACAGCAGGACTATTCAAATGGCGGCCCGCAAACCAAACCCGCCCGCGAAGGCCTAGTATGTGGCCCGCGGATCATTGATAAAACAGTGAAATAAAATTATTAACAAACTAAATGCATACTAAACAACTAAATTGTACAGTTTATTACACATACCACATGAAATGTCTTCAATTGTATCGTACAATACTAACTATACTCCTGTAGTATGAAATATAAATAATTTTTTTAGTTTTTAGGCTGGGATTCGAACCTCTCATCCGTGATGATCACCATTTTCTACATTTTGGCCTCCGAGTAAATATATTTGAAGAGCCCTGACATACAGAAACACACACATATGTGTACACATTCAGTCATATAATCACGTGTACAGTACATGCACAATGACTCACCATTGGACCAAGGTCACCTTTCCGCCCAGGAAGACCTGTCAACAGTAAAATATTACATCCAATTAACGAACAAGTATAATAGTATATTTGACAATTAACGAACAAGTATAATAGTATATTTGACAATTAACGAACAAGTATAATAGTATATTTGACAATTAACGAACAAGTATAATAGTATATTTGACAATTAACGAACAAGTATAATAGTATATTTGACAATTAACGAACAAGTATAATAGTATATTTGACAATTAACGAACAAGTATAATAGTATATTTGACAATTAACGAACAAGTATAATAGTATATTTGACAATTAACGAACAAGTATAATGGTATATTTGACAATTAACGAACAAGTATAATAGTATATTTGACAATTAACGAACAAGTATAATAGTATATTTGACAATTAACGAACAAGTATAATAGTATATTTGACAATTAACGAACAAGTATAATAGTATATTTGACAATTAACGAACAAGTATAATAGTATATTTGACAATTAACGAACAAGTATAATAGTATATTTGACAATTAACGAACATGTATAATGATCGTATTCACACTTGCTGTTAAGAGTAGGGGTAGGAACTTAAGCTGTCGTTCCAAGGCCAGATGTATCACCGTGGTTGCATTTAGCCCATGTTTGTTCAAGGCTATCTTGACGTTTTCTATCCACAATTTTCTTGGTCTACCTATGACTTTACGCTCGGAGATTCTTGTATTATATGCTCTTATTGGTATCTAGTTTGGGTTCATTCTCATAAAGTGACCGAACCATGTTACTTTATGCCTTTCGATATGCTCAAAGCATGATATTATACCAACTATTTTCTTAGTTTCTTTGTTTTCTCTTTTATCTAGTTTAGGAACGATCGCATCTTTTCTCAGATATTTCATTTCACATTAACGATATTTCTTTGCTGCGAGACTGTTAATGACCATGTTTGACATTGGTAGCAGAGTATTGTATACTAAATGTATATATTATTTTTTTTATTTCTGTTTTGATCTTTGGGTGAAGAAGTAATGGTGAAAGTTCGTAGTTCACTACGTAAGTATAATAGTATATTTGACAAATTTCAAAATCATCACCCAATATTTTTCTGTAAAATATTTTTTTAAATCAACTATTAATTTGATGTATTATAAACATATTTTAGAATACCCTATATTAATGCAGAAAAACTCTAACGTCGCGAATGGTATTTTGACCAGGTCTGCTCAGAAGACACCCACTCGCCTCGCAATTTAAGTAAACACCTTTCCCGTCTTCGGCCACATTGCGTCTAAAAAAAGATGCGATTTTTAGTCAATTTTTCAACGTGTATATCGTCAAGCTACTGTTAATATAGACCGGTCAATCTACGCACAAACAACAACAGCAGCAGCAGCAGCACACACACACACACACACACACACACACACACACACACTGCACAGGTATGTAAACTCTTCGCACGTGGGTGCCATCTGAGAGCACCTGAGTTAAATCCGTCCACTGCATTATAATTTTTCTGCAATAATAAATTATCGATATATCAATATTATATTATTATCATGTAGGCTGTATGCGCTCATCTATTCATGCATGTCGAAAGAGGTGACTAGTAAGGCTTGGGTATGAACACGGTGAATTATAAAAAAGGCGACACAACTAAACGTAAACATCTGCTTATCGAAGGCCACTTTTTTTTTACTTATTTTTACCTATCAGCAGAATTCCCACAACACTGGCTGTCACTTCGAGAGTTTACAGAATCCGTCACAACACTGCCCTACTGGCTGTCACTTCGAGAGTTTACAGAATCCGTCAAAACACTGCCCTACTGGCTGTCACTTCGAGAGTTTACATGATCCGTCACAACACTGCCCTACTGGCTGTCACTTCGAGAGTTTACAGAATCCGTCAAAACACTGCCCTACTAGCTGTCACTTCGAGAGTTTACAGAATCCGTCACAACACTGCCCTACTGGCTGTCACTTCGAGAGTTTACAGAATCCGTCACAACACTGCCCTACTGGCTGTCACTTCGAGAGTCTATTCGCGCGTCGACAGCCAATGAAAACAACGAAGTAGACTCTCGTAGTGACGCGCAATAGGGATTTAACACTGCGTAATGTTGTGGATATGTCAATATTATATCAAAAAAGGTTTCATATGGTAGGATGTTTCCATTCAGTTGTGTCACCTCCTCTATATTTGGCCGTGTATGGAGGGGAAAGATCAGATATGGTATAAAGACAAATGAACAAGCGATATGTCATGTTGTTGTATGTTTCGTCGCCGTGGCGTAGGAGAATGTCATCAACTCAACGCCTTACCAACAGAGAGGCGGAGTTGTAGAGAAACATGATCGTCTACGTCACTGGGCAGGGCGCGTCTTCGTATTTTACTTTCAGGATTCTCGTGGTCTTGCTAGATCTTCAGGCCTATCGCCAGGACGATGCTTCTAGTCTTTTCCAGATCCGAGCGGCGGCCTCAAAGTATTTTGTCTCAGTTCAATCCTGTGTGGCCATATCATGTCTCACAGTTCTTCGTAATATGAACAGTCTTGGCGTTATTGTTGAGTGGTCTGTATGCTTGTTCCACATAAAAATTCATCTGTCTGAGCCACGGTGATGCAGTACTGGTGCCCTGTAGTTTGATAATTAAAAGATGATTATTTATTGTGCCTAGAATTAAGTTAGTGTATGGGAATCTAGTTTCTGCATTACGCTTGATTGATTGCATCATGTTTTCGGTCAGTTCTCTACAGCTTTATAATCATACATCCGTTATTCACGCGTTAACTCCTCCCGTAACTGTTTTATCGCCACATGCTCCGGAAACGGGTGGGTCGAAATTGTACGAAATCACTCACTTTCATAAACTAGTTTAATGTATGTGTATCAAAAAATGAGATATTTCATATTTACAATACAGTTTTGTGTAGATAGTACAGAAAATTGATGCGCAATATAACGGGAAGTCCCAGCTGAAGCATTTCTTGAATTCGAATGTCATATTGAAACTAAATATAACTAACATTTGCTAGCCTAACGTTGAGCTACAGCAGGAGTTCTCAACCATTTCATCGCTAGCACAATGGTGCTCTTGTATTGATATGAGGTGCTCGGGCCATGCGAATTAAAAAGTCTTCGCGAACATTCCCTGCACAATTCATACTCTGTTGTAAAAATTGAAAAAATATTGTTAATATTCATGATTATAGAAAGGGGGGGGGGGGTAATTTAACGGTTTGGGAGGAGGGGTCGGGGCGTAACGGTGCACATAGATGGTTGGCTGTATATCCAGTTTTCATGTTCACATTTACTTTCAGTTTTTCTTATATTTATATTATGCTATGATGTTTACATTCGGTATTACATGTCAGCGGTGCTCGCCTTCTGGACAGGTTGAGAACCGCTGAGCGAGATGGAAGTACTGATTAACGCTCCATGTTTACCAAAATAGTTTTTATTTTGAGATTATGCAGGCAAAATAGGAATAAAGATTGACAAACTGCTGTGGTGAAACATAACAGATTACATTCAAAAGTTCAATGATACGCGAAAGACAACTTGTACGTTCTAAGAATTTTAATCTAGATTTTACAACGCCTGTAGCAGATGTTAAAATTTATTAATATAATTTGTATTCATCATTTTCATATTTCGGCATATTTGATGTTTATTTTTTCCTGCTGATTGCATATCTACAATTGATTATATTCATTTAATTTTAACAAATGTGGGTATCAACTGCAATATCCTCTTTTATCGTTGGTTACTATTGTATCTGACATGTATAAATTTAACTGATAAAGGCCTACCACCGTGAAGCCAAGTATTCAGACTCAATAGTTTTATTTGTTAGAACTGTCGTGAAGTCGCTGGTCGACATTTTGAACAGTTTATAAATAGAAAGCAGCGTTAGGAAGACAAAGGGGTTTCAAGATCGAATCAGTTAATTGTTAAATATTTTATAATTGTTACCGCCGAAGACGGATATGTCATGCCATTGACGAAAATAAAATGACGACACAGCGCATTTCCATTCTCTGGACTACATCCTGCTGGAAATCAAATATGACCATGGTCCTGCTACAAGGGAGATCCAGCGGGAGTTTGAGAATGAATACTGAAGAATAAGACGATATATTTGTTATTTCTTTTGAAAGCCCAGAACATAAGCTTACGATCTGAAGTTCTCTCTTACAGAGCGCATAACATATTTACGCTTCATTGCACTCGAACTCCCCACACTCCAGCAGTGCCATTGAAGTAGCCAGCTGCCACCACGATCAGAGTATAGCGTAGAATCTGAAATTGCATAGCTCAAATCTTAATTTAAACAAAAATCATATCGAAAATACACTTGGGATTAAACGTCGCAGCACGATTTCGAGCCGGTGATCTCATACCACAATATAAATGCTTTAACAAACTTTGTCACAAAGATCCACCAATACACTATAGTGCCTGGAGATGTCTACCTTTATGAAAGATTTGACATCAACCAAGTTTTCTCTAGAATAGTCCTACGCACTGATCCAAAACATATCTACTTATACTGCTTGACCCGGGGTGCAAAGGGAACGCATTGGGCGGACCCAGGGTTAGCAGATAACCAAGATCCCAAATGTACCTCCACGCGGTGCACCCTGGAAACAGAAATACAGCAGCTCGAGCTGATTCTGGGCAAATCATTTGGGGATCGTGTCCGAGAATGTGGAGGTAGCAGATGGAAAGAGATTTGACTGCACAAGAGACAGACAATATCTCCGACACCACCAGCATCACCACATATAGCGACACTGTCGACATACAGTAAAGCTAGTTAGTCCAGTCTGAACATTGGAGGGGCGGCCAATGTAAAATGCACGTAAAGGTAGATGTATGACGAGAGACAAATATATTTCATACTGAGTACAATGAAAGGGCAGAACAGCGCTAGAGGGCAGCACGAACTGCAAATAGAAAGTGAAAAGTCCCTAGGAAAGGGGAACTACAAGCTCCGTCAACTCGAGACGAACTTCTAGTTACCTGTGTTCCTTACAGGCAGAGACCCAGACCCATTCATTGGCGTTTGGTAAAGCAAAAAGACCTAACCCAACTCTAATGTCGAGCCGTCCTAAACTGGAAATATGCTTGCGAAGAGAAAGGGATCTGTACCCGATGGGCTTAGGCAAGAAAGGGACAACGATGGTAGTCCTGGCCCAACTCTACTTTCAAGGTTTCCTATACCGGAAGTACACTTGCAGAGAGAAAGGGTTCCGTACCTGATGGGCTCAGGCGCTATTGGGACAAGGATGCTCAGCTCGAGAACACCTTGCTCTCAAACGCGTGGTGTGAGACTCGAACTTGGACAAAGGGTACACGATGTCGGTGAATGACACCTCGGCTAAGAGGGCGAAAGAGCCAGGGTCCAACTTCTCTGTTGAGTTCTTCCCCTTAAGGAACCAGGCTCACGGATGAGAAACGGTTCAGTACCCAATGGGCACAGGCACATCACGTCCAATTACACGAGGCAAGTTCATAGACAGTGGAACACCTCGTGCGAGTCAGACGAGAGCAAAAATCGTCTGGGCGGAGAGTCGCCACTACGCGTGCCTGGAGACAGATATAGAGGCTGTCACAGGCTAAGGGTAGCCCACCCGAATTGTCAAGGCATGCCGAAATCGGATGTGCTAGGCCTACAAGGCGCATAACGGTGGCACAACGTAATCACGCTCCCGGCGGAATAAGCACGGATATCCGTGATGGTTACAATGGAGCGAACGCAAAACAAACAAACAAACTGCTTGACCCGAATGTTTTAGATTTTTATTGGTTTCTTGCACAAAGTATCCGCAAAGTGACCAATTATCAGCTACAACAGCCACAATAAATGACTCTTTCTGGGATCAACTCTCACAACCATACGTGAGACGGACTTGCACCAGGTAATTTCATCTTGTCCTATCCCTGACGCTTCGACAATTTATCTCAAACTTAACACCACTATTTGCATTCTTATCCTTCCTGCTAGCTGCGTCAGAGTAATTAGCCTGGTTGTCTGAGCTAGAATGAAGAAGTCAAAACCTGGCTTGGTGTCTTCATCTGGAGTCTGTAACCGTCCTAATGTGTAGGCATATAGACTAAACAATGTCGTGTGGTCGTTGAGGTTAGCGGAGAAATGTTTACATAGACTTCTACTATACTCCAATATAACTACGTGTGTGCGCATGTGTAAACAAACATTTATCTGCGAGTATATATAAAGAAAGATGCTTTAAATGAAAACATTAAAAGTGCGATAGAAATTATAATAAAAACTATGACATTGTTTTGTAATCTGTCAATATTGTTAACAATTTTAATACCGTCCTGCGTGTGCGATATTGTTGCAGACGAGAAACGTGATGGCATAATAGAAGTCAAAAGATACCATTCTCCCAATATGGTATAATCTGTGATATTATTATTATTATAATAGTCCCCAGGGGATGTTGGCAGATTTGTCCCAAGTGCTAGGTATTTTATAATTGTTGGTACATATTTCACTCACGCTGCATTAACTCCCAGCCACAAATCTATGTATCATCATCATTTATGACCATCTCCAATATTATATAATATATATTATCTAATATCTATTATCTAATATCTATTATCTAATATCTATTATCTATTATCTAATATCTATTATCTATTATCTAATATATATTATCTAATATATATTATCTATTATCTAATATCTAATATCTAATATCTATTATCTAATATCTAATATATATTATCTAATATCTATTATCTAATATCTATTATCTAATATCTATTATCTAATATCTAATAGCAAATGGAAAATCCGGTCTTTTTAATGGCAGATTTCACTAATCCTGTGATGTTAATTTGGTATGATGTTTATACTTTAATTGAAGATAAACATATAAAATACCGATGTAATGAAGATAGGAAGAACAGAAAAAACATAAATATATATAAACATATATTGGAAACAACAGACTTAACCAAGTGACAGAATTCACATACCTAGGAAGTAATATAACAAAAGACGACAAGAGCAGCAAAGAAATACACAATAGATGTAGTAAAGCATACCCTAGGACAAATGACACCAATCTTCAGAAACAAAAACGTAGAATTACACACCAAAATAATACTATTCAAAACGATTATTATGCCAACTCTGTGCTGCCAATGCCATACATGGACAAAGACACACACGAAAAAAGGAAACTTATGACAGCTGAAATGGCATGCTTGCGCAGAGTCCTGGGAATATCGCTAAGAGACAGGGTGAGTAATGAGGCCATCCGACAAAAAAACCGACACCACCCCAATCTTAGAATACATCAAGAGACAACAGATCAAATGGATTGCACACATCAGCAGACTACTATCAGACAGCATACCACAACAAGTTATGTTACACAGATACAGCAAAGGCAGACCTAGAGGCTGACAACGAAAACGATGGACCACTGAAATAAAAGAGGCAACAAACTCCACAATATACTCAGCACACACGGTGGGCCGTCTCCAGATAACTTTTCTACCCCTGACACTGATTGGCATCAAAGGGTTTCAGCGAATAGATAGATAGATTATAATTTGTGTGAGAGATAATTCAGAAAAGGAATAATCATATTGGGCATGTTATAAGGCTGAATTTCACTTTAGCCAAAACGTCTTGCACTTTCGAGAGTTAAGCATCATTCCAATCATTCATTAACTAATACAAATTCTTTGGTTCCCCATCGAGGTCACCTCCTTGAAGTAGAGATAGGACTTAATCCAACACACGATGGTTGGAAACTAAGATTGCTCGGGCCATCCCAAATATTGAGCAGGAGCACAGTCCTGCCCAAGCACGCACAGGTGCTAATGTCGAGATACCATGACAAGAGATGGACCAGCAACCACGTTATCATGCAACGCAACTATTTAACATACCTGCACGACAAACAACAAATGGTTTTGTTTTCGATATTTGCTATGTGAGGGTGCTCTGTACTTGAAACCACAACTGGATCCTCGCGTGATTCCTATGATAAAATGCCAACGAATTTTCACGAAAGATTAATTTTAGTCCCCTAAAAATTTTAGAACAATATCATGGACAAATATACCGATTAGAGAGTACCATGAACAACAAGAAAGACTGGAGAGTATCATGGATAACTAGAAAGAGTAGAGCGTATCATGGATAACTAGAAAGAATAGAGAGTACCAAGGACATCTAGAACGATTAGAGAGTATCATGGACAACTAGAAAGATTAGAGAGTATCATGAACAACTAGAAAGATTAGAGAGTATCATGGACAACTAGAAAGATTAGAGAGTATATTGGACAAATAGAAAGATTATAGAGTATCATGGACAACTAGAAATATTAGAGAGTATCATGGGCAACTAGAAATATTAGAGAGTATCATGGACAACTAGAAAGATTAGAGAGTATCATGGACAACTAGAAAGATTAGAGAGTATCTTGGACAACTAGAAAGATTAGAGAGTATCATGGACAACTATAAATATTAGAGAGTATCATGGGCAATTACAAAGAATAACGAGGAGGAGATGATAGTCAAATGTGAGACAGACCATGATTATCACATGATTATCACATGATTATCACATGATTATCACATGATTATCACATGATTATCACAATGAAACAATATTTTGATTGGTTTTTTTACACGCTTTGACACACGGAGATCTGGAGAACATTGGACCATTCTAGTGGCAATATGCAGCATTCATTGCAAGAGGGATCGAGGACGACAACGTAAGCGAAGATTAAATAATCTGAAATCGCGGCAAAGATTAGATAGTCTGACATCACGGTAAAGATGAGATAATCTGACATCGTGGCAAAGATTAAATATTATGAAATCGCGGCAAAGATTAGAAAGTCTGACATCACTGACAAGATTAGATAGTCTGACATCACGGGAAAGATTAGATAATCTGACATCACGGTAAAGATTAGATAGTCTGACAGCACGGTAAAGATTAGATAGTCTGACATCATGGTAAAGATTAGAGTCTGACAGCACGGTAAAGATTAGAGTCTGACAGCACTGCAAAGATTAGATAGTCTGACATCACAGCAAAGATTAGATAATCTGACATCACGGGAAAGATTAGATAATCTGACATCACGGTAAAGATTAGATAGTCTGACATCGTGTCAAAGATTAGAGTCTGACATCATGGTAAAGATTAGATAGTCTGACAGCACGGCAAAATGTCACATAACGATAATAATACAAGACAATGATAAATAGAATTTCGTCTATTGGATTTCACTTTTGATGCAAAAGTGCAAGATTTGGAAATTGAATTGTGGAAAACCATGTTCGCCTTCGCCAATCGGCACGGAAAATGATGATGATGAACGATGAAGATAAAGGCAACACTGCACTGTGTATGCGACCTGATAACAAACATCGGTCTACGTTATTCGTCTAATCCGAATTTTTCATTGCTCATTTTGTTTCTACTCAATTATGGCCGCCAATGAAAAGCAGGGACTCAGCAAAGATCAAATTGTATGTCCTGTGGTCAGGTCCTAAAATCTGAATAAAGTTATGATTAACATTAGTTTTGTATGTGCGAAGTTTCAGATTAGTGTATATGTTATAGTTCTCGTTCAGAGATCTATAGTTGTTAATAGAGTACTAGTTGTTAATGAAGTACTAGTTGTTAATGAAGTACTAGTTGTTAATGAAGTACTAGTTGTTAATGAAGTACTAGTTGTTAATGAAGTACTAGTTGTTAATGAAGTACTAGTTGTTAATAGAGTACTAGTTGTTAATGAAGTACTAGTTGTTAATGAAGTACTAGTTGTTTATGAAGTACTAGTTGTTAATGAAGTACTAGTTGTTAATAGAGTACTAGTTGTTAATGAAGTACTTGTTGTTAATAGAGTACTAGTTGTTAATGAAGTACTAGTTGTTAATGAAGTACTAGTTGTTAATGAAGTACTAGTTGTTTAATGGAATCCCAGTTGATAAATGCAATACTAGTTGATAAATGTGATGCTAGTTAAATGTGATACTAGTTGTTAAATGAAGTACTAATTGATGAATGAAGTATTGGTTGATAGATGTAGTACTGTTTGACATAGTCGGTACCTGTAAATCGTTAAAGTACTAGATGTATTCAAATGATGATTGCAGCGATGTCTGATGCTAAAGATCGAACATCCTGAATGTTGTAACTTGGTGTACTATGAATTTATAAGTCACATTAGTGCGTAATTCAATCAATATTACTGGTTTTCTTACGGCTGGCGACCGCAATACATGACATTGATTGAGTCATTTTCTTACGAGTGGCGACCGCAATACAGGACATTGATGGAGTCCTTTTCTTGGGGCTGGTGACCACAATACAAGAAATTAATGGAATCCTTTTCATCGAATGACTTCGACTGGAGAACGAATTAGAATAATAAGTACTTGTCAAAACTGCTTCAATTACTGTGAAACAGTTTTCACCTGATTCAGGTAAGTGAGCTTCGTTTACTGTGGAACAGTTTCTACCTGATACAGGTAAGTAGTCTTCGATTGCTGTGAAACAGTTTTCACCTGATTCTGGTAAGTGAGCATCGATTACTATGAAACAGTTTTCACCTGATTCAGGTGAGTCCGTGGTTATGGATATTGAATGATAGGTATCAGGTAATATTTGATAACTGTTAAATTCAGATATTATTTTTTTAAAAAGGCTACACTATGTCAGTGGCATCACAGTTTGCAAAATTTAAAAAAAAAGAAGTCGGCTCCCCATGATGCCTAGCGGCACGCATGGATGGTACAAGACAAGGCAGAAGCCAGCGTTACAACAGACGCATTAATATAATTATAACTGTATGCCTATACAAGGATAACGTTCACTGGACAATCACCGACGTCCGCAACTTAAGAAATTGATGTGATGAAAGTTCCGATTTCGGGTAACAATCCTAAACTAAAAATAGGTGGTAGGGGTAACACACGGCAAATATGAAAATGAACACAAATAGGTATACGATTTACCAAGATAGAACCCCAAAAAGGCAACGAGGCACAGTGACAGACGTCGTTTCGACTGAAAGTCTTCAACAGATGTTACTTGATATGTGACATGGTCAAACCTGTGGATAAGGACGTGTAAAGACATTTTCAACACGAAATTTCGTAATGGTAACCACACAAAAATAATTTAAGACAACACCGATACATGGTGAGTATCCATTTTAGGTAAACTTAGAACACCGACGACGTAACTAGAAATGACAGAAACTGAGAACACCGAAGTCATCACTAGAAATGACACTTAGAACACCAAAGACATCACTAGAAATGACACTTAGAACACCGAAGACATCACTAGAAATGACACTTAGAACACCGAAGTCATCACTAGAAATGACACTTAGAACACCAAAGACATCACTAGAAATGACACTTAGAACACCGAAGACATCACTAGAAATGACACTTAGAACACCGAAGATGCCACTAGAAATGACAGAAAAAATGGAGGATATACAATTATCTCTGATAAATTTAAAATGACAGCAACCATAGCAGTAATTATTCAGCGCAAATGTCATCTTGGAGTGCAAAGAATCTGAAACGGCAAGACCATGCATAGTTCAACCAGTTGAACCACGTTTCAAAGTGAAACATGTAGACACAGCGGAGACTGATAGTCTACGAATGTGATGTGTACATTTAATAGGTATGACTGGAGAATGCGAAGTAGCACAGTTTACAGTTCATATAACTGACGAAATCATACTACAAATAGTTAATAATACAGATTGAATTAACGTTTCGATCGAAGCACTTTAATCAAGATATTAGACAAGGCAAATGAAGAAAAGTGTCTATAGAGGTTAACTAAAAAATGTTTCCGTTTATTTGATAATGGTTAAATAAACGTTTGTTTATGTTGGGAATATATAATATCCGTATGTGTTCATATGCAGCATAATTAGAAGTACACACGAGCAACGAGATTGTCAATAATGATGATAAAAGGACAGTTGCTGAAAATGCAACTATCACCACGTGTATACGTCAATGTGCCACATGAATACTTTGAGGTGCTACATGTATACTTTGAGGTGCCACATAAATACTTTGAGGTGCCACATGAATACTTTGAGGTGCCACATGTATACTTTGAGGTGCCACATGAATACTTTGAGGTGCCACATGAATACGTTGAGGTGCTACATGTATACTTTGAGGTGCCACATGTATACTTTGAGGTGCCACATGTATACTTTGAGGTGCCACATGTATACTTTGATGTGCTACATGCATACTTTGATGTGCCACATGTATACTTTGAGGTTCCACATGTATATTTTAATGTGGCACATATTTTGAGTAATGATTTATGAATCGTGTCTGGGCAGTGCATCATGAGATGGATTGAGAATTTATTGTACAAGACAAATGCTATCACTGAATCGAACCTCTAGGCCAGGGGTCGGGAACTTTTTTGTCTTAGAGAGCCATGGACACCACAAATTTTAAAAAGTAATTCTGTGAGAGCCATACATTATATTTAAAACTAAAAATTCAAGTAAATGTTTGCATTTTGTGTAATTTCAACACTAAAAGTACAATAATTATGTCTCTGAATTCTTTTTAATAACATTGTTATGCTGTTGCTAATCAATAATGAGTATTTCTTACCATTAATGCGACTTCTGATGCTGAGCTGCAGTAGACTTTAGCTCATTTGTAGAATGAAATATTGATGTGCAAATAATATGTAGATCAAAGGAGTCTAAAAACATTTTTGTTATAATCGAACATTTGTCTGCGAGCCAGATGCAGCCATCAATAGAGCCACATCTGGCTCGCGAGCCATGGTTCCTGACCCACATCAACAATGTCATGTCACAGCGCAACATCACAGTGGCCTAGACTGCTGCGAAAGCAATGAGCATGTCTGCGAAGAAATAAAACACTACAGAGCAGCGCAATGTACAAAAATAAACGAGAACATCGCAACCGTAACGACATCATTCTCCATGCTAGAGGTCAAGCCTGAAACTATATCCTGGTATCAGTTTCTGTGGAAATGTAAAGGTAGAATACCATATGGACCCGGTATGAAGAAAATGTGGATATAAGCTCACATTTAGATGATGTCTTCATGATATCAGGAAACGAAACCTCTGTTATTTAAGCCGAGGTTTTGTTCAGGTAACACGAGTTATGCGTTATATAACTGGAACCAGGCTAACAGCATAAATAAGGGTCAAGACCAGAGTACACAGGAAGCAATCGATCTTCTAATTGCGCGAGACCAATTCACTTACAACGGCATATATTTTGCTAGATAGACACAATCGACCCAAGCCTAATTCCCTGTTTAGCGTCTCTAATGAAACTGCCCCCCAGGGACATGTTTGTCCTGAAAATTCCAATCGTATAGTGGGTGATAAAATGTCACGACGTAAAGCAGATACACACTCGTCAGATGACGACATATAGGAAGGCTGTCACAGGCTAGGGAATCTAACCTGAATTATAAATATTCTGAAAACGGATGTTCCTTGCTATAATGTGCAAATAACGCAACTCCGCTGTAAAACTAGTAGTAGAACTTGCTTCCCTCTCTCCGGATCTAATCACACGAATATTCTTCTCTCCGGCTCTAATCATACGAATATTCTTCTCTCCGGCTCTAATCATACGAATATTCTTCTCTCCGGCTCTAATCACACGAATATTCTTCTCTCCAGTTCTAATCATACGAATATTCTTCTCTCCGGCTCTAATCATACGAATATTCTTCTCTCCGGATCTAATCACACGAATATTCTTCTCTCCGGCTCTAATCACACGAATATTCTTCTCTCCGGCTCTAATCATACGAATATTCTTCTCTCCAGTTCTAATCACACGAATATTCTTCTCTCCGGCTCTAACCACACGAATATTCTTCTCTCCGGATTTAATTACACGAATATTCTTCTCTCCGGATTTAATTACACGAATATTCTTCTCTCCGGATTTAATTACACGAATATTCTTCTCTCCGGATTTAATTACACGAATATTATTCTCTCCAGTTCTAATCACACGAATATTATTCTCTCCAGTTCTAATCACACGAATATTCTCGCTAATAATTTGAGAACGAAGATAGAAAAAAAACGAAGACGAATGAAAATCACTGGAAAAGTAGACTGCGTCACTTTAGAAGGCTGTTTTTCAAATACCCAACAGACTTTATAAGCTCGACGATCTACATCAGTGATTCCGTTTCCCAAACCTTTTTCTTACCATGCCCCACCTAGGTTTTTTTTTTAAATTTGTGATGCCCCACTATGTAACACAAAGATATTTTTTGTATTCAAAAACTGAATTATTCCCTAATTACAATTATTCGAATTACCCTCCTGTACAATCAAACTGCCCCCTTCCTTTGGGGAGGGGCACCACGTTGGGAAACACTGGTCTATATAGAACATTCCCAACGTGAACGACAATGCCCGCACAAAATGTCAAACCTAATAAGAATAGGAAATAACGTTAGAACAT
The DNA here is from genome assembly GCA_034231615.1 of Meghimatium bilineatum. Classification (NCBI taxonomy): domain Eukaryota; kingdom Metazoa; phylum Mollusca; class Gastropoda; order Stylommatophora; family Philomycidae; genus Meghimatium; species Meghimatium bilineatum. The sequence goes on from CM067320.1 coordinate 81,481,997, forward strand.
GTGCAATTACTGCGATGCGGTCACAGTATATGAAAAGTATTGCTATAACAGTGGATACAAACAGTAAAAGTCTACACGCAGAATAAAAACAATCCTTCATAAGTTATGTTTTCGTTTATTTTCGTGCGTTCCATTTATCGGCGGTGGCTTGGCAGCACACATTAATACAAAGTGATCAATGACAAACACGAAAATACTCAAAATCATAACGTATGAAGGCCTATTTCGATTATGCTCATAAGCCTTTACTGTCGATATACACACTAGAATGGGGTACTAAAGAGTACCCAACACGTAACGTGTTTCTGTGTAGGCGGTCATAACCTCAGAATTAGAGGTTAGATGTTAGTAGTCTACGCTTATTGCATGGGTCGCTTGGGTCGCGGGATTCTAGAAGTATGTATATTGTTGTGAAATTCTATAAACGTTAGTAAAAACTACAATGTAATGAATTTGAGAATGCATTAATACCGTATAGCATACAAGTAGATTAATAGTTGGAGAAACAAATATAAAATATATGAAACAGGTTTTACATAGCGCCTACAACAGAACAAGTCGAGGATTTGATCAAAAGGTCTTTATCAAGATACATGAAGATACCTTACTTTGATAAATACCTTTTTTGTCGAAACGTCAATTTGTTAGGTTATATGTAAAATCTTGGTAAATATTGTCTAATTTCTGTTGATATTTGAATATCTAAAACTGATCACGAGGAGCAAACACATCGATTTGTTATTGATGAGCATCTGCCATGTTACTATCATCAAGTGTCGAATCTGCATTAAAGTTGGCTATGGCAGACATAACTGTTTTTGGTCATTTCACTAGACATGTGAACGAAAGTTCTGTCTCCCTACCTGTCATTTTTTATTTATATGTGTATGTTATCTTTTATTAAGGCCTTTCGGTCGAAACGTTGATTTGTGTGTGTGCCTATGTGGGTTTCGTGTTATTGACAAAACTTCTGAATCATCTGTCACTTCCTGTTATAAGCACAGCACACTTCTAAATCAACTATCTCATCATTCGTGTTTCAGTTTCTTGTAATACACCATCAGTGATGGCAACATCTAACACTCCACATCCCCTACGAGTCTGCCATAAGAGAAACAATGTGCACTGTCTGTTGGCCTGAATCTTTCCGTCATCCATGGTGATTATTTGATAAAAGACAACAGTACGAAATTAAGACAAGATGTGACAACTATTTTTTCATAGATGACAAGTTGTCAGCTTATCTCCCAAATTTTCTTAGTCGACTCTTAAATAAAGTTCATGAAGTCGGTTGGATTATATCATATTTATGACCACAGAAATAATACTGGAGATTGTGGTTCAGGTCATACTACCATCACGACTGCCAATGGTATTTTAATTGTAGAATCATATTTAACCTATAGAAGCTGTCTATAAATTATGTCAATACAGATATTTTTGGGCAATGTTTTACCTTCTGTTGTCCCTCCCTCTTCCCCTTCCCACATGTCACAACTGGACCACACCTTTGCTTAATTATATGTAAAATAATTTAGTTCCTCCCCCCCCCCCCCCTCAATACATATTTTAGCTGTAAAAGTTCAGAATAAACTACATGATTTCTAGAAAATATTTGGAATATCTATTTTTTTTATTTTACACAATTTAATTGGTGTATAAACAAGCCATTGTTGATGTCAACATTTGTCAATTCCCACTTCCAACCCCCTCCCCAATCCCCTATGGCAACAACTGCCAAACTATTTCAAACATCCTCCCCCATAATTTTTGACGTAGCTTTTTAATCGCATATATAAGCCATACTTGGATGCTACAAGGTGGATATACATATTAAAGGGAAAGAAGATCCAAATATTTTGATTAAAATAGGATTGGATTAAGCCAAACTGCAACCTCAATCACATCAGATCGTCTAACAATCACATCAGATTGTCTAACAATCACATCAGATTGTCTAACAATCACATCAGATCGTCTAACAATCATATCAGCTTGTCTAACAATCACATCAGACAATCTAACAATCACAAACAAGTGAGAAATCAACATTCAAATATAAGTAGACAGCTACAGAAAAAAGACGTACATAAAATTTTTGCCCCGAGGGAAGATCATAGTTTACAAAAATAATTACATTTCTCGGAAATTGCACTCGATTTCCTCAAATCTGGAGACAGACTGATTATCTATTACAGAAAATTCACATGCAGTAATACAGCGAAGAAAAGAAATGTGATATTTATTTCCGATTAGCTTTCAAACTTTCTTCCATTTGTGACCAGTTTGTGGTTCATATTACTGGAGTACAAACTGTTTCCTGATTAATGAAAATTGAATCTGAAGTAATGGTTGAATAAAATATTATAACACCGTTGATTCAGTGCTCAATTTAATCATTCAGATTGATTTTGCTCTGGAAAGATCAATATCCATGTACGTCACGCATTACTTTATGTATGTTTGTATCCAAGTTTCAATAGAATGCAAAAATAATGCATAACAAACATGAACTTACACCAACAATAGTCATTGACAAGGAGCAACTTGGAAATATCTACAAGTTTCAATATCTGCGATTAACCCACAACATGATTTTCTTGAACCCCCTCTGCTTATTCTACCTTCAAATGATCACTCACTGCATGATCGTTACTGACAGGGAATTGTCTTCTCATACATATCAAAATTATGCAGGTTTCCCTTGTTTTACTATTTTATTAATTATTCTTGTGAATCGGACAGATTCTTTCATTTATTTCTAACTTAGATATTCCTCTTATTCTTTGTGTAGAAAATTGCAAAAATTCGTTGGCAACACTTGTTTGATCCCAAATAATCACTGATCGTGGAAGTTCGGATGTTTTCGTTTTTTCCCGTGGCTATTTTTGACACAATGTACACACAAAATCACCAATTATCAGTCGTATAGTAGCTCTGTAGACATAGGCTGCGAAGGAGAAGAAGATGAGTCGTATCAATCATACTAAGACATGTTGTTTGGGATCGACGCATGATTTTTCTGAAAACTTTCTTGTGAGAAATGAGCAATTTACAACACAAATGACTTGGATCGGCCAAAATAAATGTCGTAGATAGTTTCTGTTATTAAGGCACATTTACAGATCCTACTTCATTATGACAGTTTTGATTCACCTAGACTGCATATGGAAAGAGGTGGCCGCCGCTAAGCAAAACACTCCTTAGCATTCTCTTCTTTCATAGATATCTAATTATAATTCTCGCCGGTGTGTTTCCGCGGCCCGAAAGGGAGGCAAAGAATAGCAACACTGTTTACCTTTCATGCAGTCGTAAGAGGCGACTAAGGAGGTTATGGAATGGAGTTGGCTATCCATCCCATATAGGATCAGTAACCCAAAGCCATTCTGAAGTCGGATGTGTCAGGTCGAAATGCGCAGATATCGCAGCAATGCTGTACACCATGACACAACGCATTCCGTTCTCCGGACTACATCCTGCTAATCTGCAGGAGTTTTAGAACGAACGCAGAAGACGAATTATATTTCTACTAAACTTTATTCCTCTTAAACCTAGCTTAAATACTTCGCTCGCAAACCACAGTTGTTATAGGCAACACATCACATTTCCGTCATAAAAGCCAACTTAGCATTTGTGTTAAGGTAACAAGTTCTCATGACAAATTTTTTTTTAAATGTATGCATATCGATAAATATGTCTTCCAAGCATTGAAAGATGAAATACTTAAGACCATTTCTCTACATTTATTTAGAAGGATAAGTACTGAATAATCTTGACTGTGAAACATCACAGAGTGTAATCTGTTCTAGTACGCTGAATCTCCGCTCCCAAGTTCAAATCATGACAAATCCATGCATTACTCTTCGCTAATTGAAGCCGTGCAGTCGAGTCTGATGCCGTAAACAAGCCTGGAAGTTCTTGTAGACCCCAGACTAACAGATAATGAAAGGACGAAAACATCGCGAAGGAATTAATTAGATAAACGAGAAACATCCAAAGAGAATAATACAATGGATGCTCGTGCCTTTGGTGCTATAAATAAATTCTATATCATTGGATGGTAATATTTATTTATCTGAAACTTTTCAGAGCTGAGATAGGAACATTTCAATGTCTGCTGCAGGAAATTCTTCTAAAAAAATTCATGAAAATATTTCAGTCCAGAAACAAGCTGATTCATACAGAAAATATGTTTATTATATTCATTTCTCTTTGAATCTACGCTTCTGTGTTTGCTATACATACTGCAGTCTCTCATTGATACAGATTTGCTATACTTACTGTAGTCTCTCATTGATACAGATTTGCTATACTTGCTGTAGTCTCTCATTGATACAGATTTGCTATACTTACTGTAGTCTCTCATTGATACAGATTTGCTATACTTACTGTAGTTTCTTTTTGATCTAGATTTGCTATACTTACTGTAGTCTCTTTTTGATCTAGATTTGCTATACTTACTGTAGTCTTTCATTCATCCAGATTTGCTATACTTACTGTAGTTTCTTTTTTATCTAGATTTGCTATATTTACTGGTCAGTCTTTGATCTAGCTTTTCTATACTTACTGTAGTCTCTCTTTGATCTAGATGTGCTATACTTACTGTAGTCACTCCATGATCCAGATTTGCTATACTTACTGTAGTCACTCTTTTTAATTCAGATGTTCTATAGTTACTGTAGTCACTCTTTTTAATTCAGATGTTCTATAGTTACTGTAGTCACTCTTTGATCCATAATTGCTATACATACTGTAGTCACTCTTTGGTTTAGATGTGTTATACTTACTGTAGTCACTCTATGATCCAGATGTGCTATACTTACTTTAGTCACTCTTTGATCTATATTTGATATACTTACAGTAGTCACTCTGTGATCCAGATTTGCTATACTTACTGTAGTCACTCTTTGGTCTAGATGTATTATACATACTGTAGTCACTCTGTGATCCATATTTGCTATGCTTACTGTAGTCATTCTTTGATCTATATTTGCTATACTTAATGTAGTCACTCTATGATCCAGATTTGCTATATTTACTGTAGTCACTCGTTATTCCAAATTTGCTACACTTACTGTAGTAACTCGGTTATAATGATCTGATAGACTTACAGCAGTAATTATTTCATCAATATTTGCTATATTTACTGAAGTTATTCTTTGATCAATATTTGCTATACTTAATGCACTAACCTATTGATCAAGCTTTGTTATGTGTATTACAGTTATTAAGATAAATTACTAACACCCACATCCAAACAAAACAAAAGCAATGAAAACCGTTGGAGCCCCCGTGACATTCATTTGATTCCATACAATATTTGAGCCAATTCACGTTATTTGTCTCTTTCAACATCCATGAGGGATTGCATTTTTACCATTCATTTGATCACCTATTGGACACCGGAATCATACCGATTGATGGTTTTTTAATTGATCTCTTGTATGTTATCTCATTCATTTATCTCTATTGAATCGTTCCAATTCACTATACATTTATCCCACTAAATCGTTCCAGTTCTGGAGATATCTGTGGCGTAACGGTTAAACTGTGGGTCTTGTGCTACGATGCTGGAGGCTCAAACCCTGCTAGTGATGTCAATTTTACAAAGAGGTTTTGTTGGGAGTCATATAGAAATCTTGCTTAAATCTTGGTAGTCATATAGGAATATTGCTTAAATCTTGGTAGTCATATAGGAATATTGCTTAAATCTTGGTAGTCATATAGGAATATTGCTTAAATCTTGGTAGTCATATAGGAATATTGCTTAAAGCCAAAGTTACCTGCTATGATTAATATCCTCGAAATGTGGGCGTGCCGCTTCCTTGAGAGGGACCAAGTACATATGGGGACACTCTAGTACAGTGAGGTCAGTCATCTACACCACGTTTCCAAATCTCAATCCAAATATCCTTATTTAATCTGGATATTCCCAAACTTGTTCAAATAATATCCTCAATTTAATAGAAGCAAGGCGACCCACGACACAATTTAATAGAAGCAAGGCGACCCACGACACAATTTGAAGCTGGTCGTACGTCGAAATCGACGATGACCATTCAGCTCAACTGGGATGACAGTTCTTCTTCTACTTTCGTTCACTTGAAACATGCCTATATCTGTAATTATGTATCCTGAATAAAACTCACTGTCTTTTGTAGTTCATACAGTGGCCAATAGAGCTTTGATTCCAGTGTTGTTTCCTCTGGCCAATATGTCTGCCTCAGCGTTTCATGCTCAGAACACTCTTGAAGTATGGGATGACAGTGAAAAAGATGATGTCGGTTGTATGCCCGACTGTGACTAATGAGTCCTATCCGTACTTAAAAACCACAATCTGGGGATGACTAACTGCATCTCCAAAAAAATGTGCGACGTTTTTCAAGACACTCAAACTGTGTACTCAAGTCACCGAGAACGAACCAAACAAGACAAGGACTATTACAACAACAACGAACATCACGTACAAATACTGAAGTATCCTCGGTAACAACAAACATATATTTTGCTTCCTACTTCAATTTACTTGTATAAGCAACTGTTCTATGCAATATTGTAATGTCTCTATATTATTTATCTTTACAAGAAGGCCTATTGGTCCTTGTAGTACGAATACGAATGTTATATGGTTGTGTTACTGATGATACTTCAATATTTGTACGAGATGTTCGTTTTTAATGTGATAGTCCATGTAACGATTGGTCTGTTCTCAGTGACTTGAGTACACAGTTTTAATGTCTTGACAAAATCGCATGTTTTTTTTTAAGATGTGGTTAATCAAGTACGGAAAACCTCGTTTGCTCAAGTTGCAAGGCGATTCGGTGCCGTTAGAACGAACTGGTTCAATTCGCGTTAGTCTCAACATTTTTTTAATTTATCCTATTGCTTCGTATTTGAATTTACTTATAAAAGAATGCGCTATAGTGGGATTCCGCTGCGGTCATATTCGAATTTCTTAAGGTGGGGGGAGGGAGAATGTTTGAACATCCCAACACCCCCAACACCCCCCCCCCCCCCCAAATAAATAATATCGGGCACGCATATTTATACAATCTTCCACAATTCATTATCTCTTTACTCACCCACTGTCTTATTCATTCAATCATTTCCTCATTATGCTGTATTTCAATCTCTCATTCCACCGCCATCCCTTTTTATGCAACCTCTTTACCAACTAACTCATATTATAATTCTTCAAACACCTTCTTAGTACTTTCTCCTTCCGCATGCGAGTATCCTCATCTTCCTCCTTAACCATCATGTACTTCCCTCTCATCAATCATCTCATAACAAATGTCTACCTCCCCTATATTTTATATACCTCACAGCAGACTAGAGGCACACGTTTACTCAACCACCGTCAGAGTCGTTAGCATCTGACAACCTAGTCCCTGGAGATAAAGTGAGACGTTGCTGCTCTAACGATAAGATCCCGGCTCGTCTGCTGGCACCAGACGAGGCCAATTTCTGCAATGTCGTTTAATTTAAGGAGTATGTTTTCTCATTCCTGGACTACCCCTTGCGTACCTATCTTAACATTGATAATGTGTAAGGTACAGAAATCACTGCCTACAATATCTCTGAAGTAACGATGTAATAACTACAATCTCACGTACAGGTAATTGTTGCAGATTGGGGAATGACATTGAAGAGTAAAATAACGACTTCAATTATTAAATGGTTTATTTTGTATGGTCTCACTCTTTTTTATTGTAATTCTTTCTCTGCAAATATATATTACATTTGTTATATAATATAGTAAATATACAGCTGGAGAGGAGATGGGCACCACCAGCTGAACCTTTTGCCCACTGAAATACTACAATGGATAAAAACTAGCATGGTTCAGACATGTATGCCGGCACGATTCCTTGTCAAAAACAATACTGCAGGGAACTGTCGAGGGTGGAAGAAGCAGAAGGGTCCAAATAAAGATGTGAACAGACAACATCAAGGAATGGACAGGCAAGATATTTCCACACTCATCCGCATCGCTGAGGATAGAATTCGCTGGAGGACTCTGTGTACTGAGGCATCCAATGTGGTACCCCTACGACCCTGAAATGTTATAGGTTTATTGATTGATTGATAGTAAATATCATGCTGTTTTCCTACAGATGAGATTTGAACCGTTCTAATGAAAACCCCAATTATACCGCCTTCAATGAAAGAATAAATGAATGAAAAAAATTGATGTTTCAATTGATATTTAATTGGTCACTTTGGTGACAAGATATAAATAATATAATATACAAGCGTCGAGGACTAATTGCAAAAAAAAAATCATGACACAATCAGGATTCGAACCAGGTCCGTTCAGATGACACTCAATTATGTCGCACCTTGAGTCAAACCATCTTCCATCTTCGACCACATTGCAACCCTTAAAAAAGGATTCTATATTGTCAACAGAAGATCTGCACGCCACATGATACTCATTACATAAAGGATGAACTAACCATTCAGCTCGATATAACCACCATAGACAACGGTCTTAGCTTGAATGTATCGTTATTTGGTAAATGGAGGCTCTCACCCTGATAAAGCAATCCCTGACTTAGATATGAAAAATCTATACCGATCCAGAAAGTCAAATAGTTTCACATATAAATAACCAAAATATCGTTATTTGTTTCTTGAGATAGGTCCCGATTGGACCGATACGTTGATAATTGTTCTTGTTATATGTGTTATTATTTTTTATTATTGTTATATCGATATTCACAACTACTTGTTCACTTTATTTAGCATTTACCAAATAGTTTCACAATCGCTCAAATTCTACTTATTATTCTTGTAATAATGTCTGGATACAACATGAGCACGTTGTCATATGCTGTTCCGTTATCTCATCAATTCTAATGAACAACAGGTAGATTGTAAGTAGAACAGATGCATCTGAAATAGTTTTAAATATCTCAAAGTCATACATCTAACCGAGGAGAAATTAGGAAAAACGTGTATGCGACGGATTGTTGGTTGCTATCCTCAGGAATTGCGAGTGATTTGCTCGTACTTCCTATGTGCAGTGGTGTGCTGTCTCATAGTTTTTTTTCATAGCCGGAGATATCAGCTTTCGGCTTACTGCAATGTCTGTTATAAGAGCCTTCTACTCAGAGAAGTCACGCGAAGAGCTCATAGTTTGCCTGGATCATCCATTGTGTGTCTTTCCCCCGACTAGGTCTTTGCAGCCATCGAGTTATTCCTTATAGGAAGACCATTCCATTTCCATCTTTTGTTTCCCTAGCTGCCAGACGTAATTTGTTCTGTGTGAGCCGTTTTGGGCAACTGCGGTAGTCGAATTAGTCTCAGTGTTGATACAACTTCCTAGAGGAAGTGCTGCTTTGCCAAACACTTCTCGAGGCTTTGGATTTGACATGTGCATTTCTACGCACTCACCTCGTCCGTCGGTGATGGCTTTCCAAAACATCGCCAGACGCAGCCTGTGTTTTGACTCTCCGCCATTGCGTCTTACCACCCAAAGAAGTTCGTAGATTCCGCCTATCCACGACGAGGAGCTTCGCAGTCGGCGAACAAATTTCGTGTAAGAAAAGCATCAATTCCCTCTATGGCCTTGGGTACTGAACTAAATCATCTCTGTATGAGTGGTGTTGGGTACGGCGACCGTCAAGTTAGACTAGGTTTGCGATGCCCTCAAAAACAAGGACTTGCTTCCCATCTACGTTGCACACAGCGTCCAGAGTTCGAGTCTCAACACTGCTTTGGACAGAAATTTTGAACAATGTGCTCCCCAACATTTGTACAATGATTTTCCTGTGTACAATGGGTAGCTGTATTCAAAGCTTTCCCTCCCCCCCCCCATACCCATGAACTCTTGTTCAAGTTGGCATGTCCTTCAAACGTTTGTTGCATGTGAATTCTATAACACGTAGATCCAGGAATAAAGTAATACAAATTTGCTAATAGTTAGAGACAAACATAATAAGACACACAAATCGACGTTTCGACCAAAATGCCTTTATCAAGACAACAATTGAAATAAAATTAAAACATATAATAGAAAATGAACACTAATGGCATCGACGGTCACATTGGAATGTATAGATTCTATAACACACTTGTTTGATTCACTTTCAAGCGGTTGTTGGTTGTGAATTCTATAACACACTTGTTTGATTCACTTTCAAGCGGTTGTTGGTTGTGAATTCTATAACACACTTGTTTGATTCGCCTTCAAGCGTCTGTTGATTGTGTATTCTATAACACACTTGTTTGATTCACTTTCAAGCGGTTGTTGGTTGTGAATTCTATAACACACTTGTTTGATTCACTTTTAAGTGGTTGTTGGTTGTGAATTCTATACAGGATTTCAACATCAACCCCAAACATTCATCTTGATGTGATCATTGTTTAAGCAATATTCTGCGTTTATGTTGCCACCTATCTCGTGACGATCCGGATGCTAAAGTTCCTGTAGCAGAAACTGAACCTGGTAAGATAACCACCCGAAACCCTTACTGCCACACAACCGGACAAACGGTAAAACTCAATCCCTTAATCTTAAGACTCTTTAATCTCAAGACACATATCAAAAGCTTTCATCCTTCACTCTCCCACTATCTTTCATTCTTCTATTCATTTTCCAGTATGTTCATATCATAACTTTGTCTTTTCTATTCCCCAAGTACATTTTTCTTTCCATCCAATCCCCCTCCAGCTCACATCTTCTGACTAATTTCGTGATCCCGCTGAGCTAATTTCTGTTATGTTCCCTTCTAGAAAAATTATCTTGTCGCCAAATATTTCTCACCGACTAGACAAGACCAGGCGGAAGAAAGAATATGTCACAAGTGGAGACAAACGACTGACCAAATAGCCGAGTGAGAAAAACATATTGACGGACACGGTTAACTTAAGAAATGTCGGAGAGGAAACGACGCTACAGGCATAGCCATTTCAGTTCCGCGTCAAAGTAATTTTTAATAATTTAAAAAGCATGTGTTATTATATTTTCACGGTTGACTTAGTTATAAATTATAAACGCCAACACACGGGTCTGATAGTTCAGCCAAAACAGGTCACAGAAAACTAGTGTTCTAGTTGAAACTAAAAACTAAAGATCATTGATCTTTAATTAATCTCTTTCTTCTTCTACCCTACTTCTTTTTCTTCATCGTTCATTCTCAAACTCCCGCAGGATCTCTCCTGTAACAGGACCATGGTCCTGCTAGAATTCCGGGCAGAATGTTACCTTAAGAATGAAAATTCGTTGTGTTGCCGTTTTATTTGCGTCAATGGCAAGACACATCCGTATTTGGCGGTTTCTTCTACCCTAAGATTGCTTCTTTCAGAAAAGCTTCAGAAAGTTTGTAGTATCTATTTATATGTCCACACAAACTTTATGCTGTTTCACCACTGCTAAAGTAAGTTCTTGATCACTTGCAATCGTGTTTACTTGCTGTCGAATGAAAATGTTTGTCAAATATTCTACATAACTGATTTTTAATAAGCCTGTATAACACTTATATTCAAAAGCGTAAATGTTCAAAACTCCATCAAACTGTCACATAATAATGTCAAATCGTCATCAAACTATCACATTCGATGCGCAATCTTTATGACACACATATTGTAATCTTTAATCGTCATCAAACTTGCACATTCTATTTGTAATCTTTTTTCAAACTATCACCTTCTAATATGAAAATAACTTTCGAAATAATAATTACATTAAAAATAATTGACAACTTACTTTTGTATGGATACAGTGATTATTTGAACCTGACTCCGTATTTATTTGTGGATACAGTGATTATTTGAACCTGACTCCGTATTTATTTGTGGATACAGTGATTATTTGAAACTGACTCCGTATGCATTTTGTGGATACAGTTAATATGTAAAACCTCACTCCGTATTTATTTTGTGGTTACTGTGAATATTTAAACCGACTGCGTATTTATTTTGAGCAACACATCTTATCGCTTATACAAGAGCAGGTAATCGTAGAAATTAGAAGCTGTTTCAATATTTTTTTCTGAAAACGTGGCCACTGTGATGCTACTCTCAAATATGAAAGAAAACTAAACAGTAAACTCTACATTTTAATCGATGATTTTATTGACATGAATCAAATTTAGATAGAGTAAACGCTGTTTAGTTGATTATGTTGAAACATCTAACACTCGTATCTGTATTTGTAATTTATTTAATAAAATATCAATGAAGCTAATTTAGAATGAAAGCAGACACTAAACTGTACACAATTTTAGTTCATGTTTATCTAGGAAGATCTATAGTTAAATCTTTGTCTTCATCTCAACCTATATTTAAGTTTTATTCCCGGGTACCCCAACACATCAGCTACCGGTCTTTTTTATCTAGAGTGGTTAGAGCACTGTCTTCGCATGTGAGTGGTCCAGGGTTCATTCCCCATTTGTGGTAGAAATTAGTTTTGTTCAGATAGCACGGCTCCCTGAACGAAGCAGCCTTAATTTGGTACCGTATTAATCTGGAAAGTAAATTCTGCGAGGGAGAGGAGATGGCTACCGCCCTCATATAGTAGAACCATTAAAATGTGAGATAGTTAATATATCACACCGTTACGGAGATAATAAATGCTATGTGTTAACTTTAATTTACTTTAAATCTATATATGTCTATCTATCTCCACCACTTTATATCTATATATGTATATCTCATCACCTTATATATCTATATGTCTATCCCCACCACTTTATATATATATCTGTCTATATATCTCCACCACTTTATATATCTATCTATCTCCACCACTTTATATATATCTGTCTATATATCTCCACCAATTTATATATCTATCTATCTCCACCACTTTATATATCTTTCTATCTATCTTTACTACTGTATATATCTATCTGTCTATTTATCTCCACCACTTTATATATCTATCTGTCTATTTATCTCCACCACTTTATATATCTATCTGTCTATTTATCTCCACCACTTTATATATCTATCTGTCTATTTATCTCCACCACTTTTAAAATCTATCTGTCTATATATCTCCACCACTTTATATATCTATCTGTCTATTTATCTCCACCACTTTATATATCTATCTGTCTATTTATCTCCACCACTTTATATATCTATCTGTCTATTTATCTCCACCACTTTATATATCTATCTGTCTATATATCTTTACAACTTGATATATCTCCACTGTCTAAAAATGACTCTTTAAGACTAACTATCTATATTGCTGTGCTCTGCAACATTTTAGTAAGAATAATTATGAATGACTGATGTCGTAATCGATTATTATTATTAATAATTACGACATTAACAATGACAAATATTTATGAACACATTTTTATATATGATAAAATCTACTATTATTTTTTTATGAATTCTATTGACTGTAGACACAAATTATACACCAAGTGATCAATGAAAACACGGGAAAAGTGAAATGCGTCACCTTCGAACAGTTGTTTCCAACCTTTGAGTTTTAAAATAATATTTACTTTGTCTAAACAAGTTTGCAAAGAAAGAACACAGCACCCATGAAAGACCTTTTTAAGCTGTTCAGTATATGATTGCCATTTCTATTATTTATGATTGTGGTTGGATTGTGGCTTTCGTCTCTTAATCCCATTGATTTGATATTTTTGAAAAATGATCGAGGTCTTGACTTTCAGATTTCTGTCAGATTTTCTCTATGTTCATTCCAGGTGTTAGATTGTGCTGCTTTTATTTTACGATTAGCGTTAATCCTTGCTTGTCTATATTGTAAGTGACAGAAATTACGGCTCAACTGATAATCCGAGTCTCGAGCACATTATACAGCTATTTAGATTAATTTGAAATATTCCTTTAATAGCGGCGCTCTTAAACGGGTTGCCAACTCATTTCATAATAAAAGCACTAGATACGTCTCTAAAAACACCAGAAAGAACTAAAACAAATTTTGGAAGCACTAAAAAAAGCAACTAATATTTTCCTTAAAATAATACAAGAAAACTCATTATAATTTAGTAATATCAGTTAAATTGATAAATAATATTATTCCAGATTGCATAATAAGGCAGATAACATTCTTTTCATTTTATATGTCTTTTTCCTGGTGGATTTAGTGTTGTCAACATGTTTTCGTCAAAAGGTACAAGTCTCATGCCAAGAACGCACACACAAAATAATGAGAAAACATCAAAAAATAAAATAATATCCAAAATATGATTTAAGTTTTCACATTATAATTCTTGATTATCAGTAAACATTATGAATATGTTTATTCAAAATCTGAAAAATCCCAGTCAGACAAGTCTTCTTCAATTTCTGTTGCATTTTCTGGCTGTACTTGAGTATCAGATTTGGATGATTGAAACAAACTTGTATAAGCATCTTGTGATTCAATTTTTTGAAGTTTATACTTTTTGACCTCTTCATGTAGTTTATAATCAAAACAGCATTTACAGTATCTTTTCATTCCATATTTAATTGTCAGAACAGCTTTTTAAACTCGTGATGCTTAGTCTATTTCGAATTTTTGATTGTGTAACCCCCATCTGACTGAAAACACGTTCTACGTCAGCATTGGAATAGCACAGTTCAAACTAAATCTGCAAGACTTTTGAAAGGATTTTCACCAGTTGCATTCCTGCATGAAGCTTTTTCTACCCACAATGAAAGTGTGTCATTGATATGTGTCCACTGCGTATGGTGAACCTTTCTCCATTGGAAATCTATGCGGGTGAGAGTATATGTGTCATAAATAAACATTTTAGCAATATCTAATAATCAAGACTTAATTGGCTGTAGACATTCACTTTCACTAAAACATGACATGGACTGCATTATGTGAACGTTATCTGGCAAACGTAAACTCAGCGGTGTTAATAAATCCACTAAAAACTGTGCACATCTTTCACAAATTTCTTTCTCATCCGGAAATTTTTAGATTGCCATTTCTTTTTCAAACTCAAAACCCAGATATGGATTAAGATCTAGTCTTCAATAGCAACAGCTTCTATGTCATGTTTTTTTCCAGGAATAACAATCTTTGAACTGATAGAATCAGTGAGATGGACAAGATCGTTGAGTAGTTTTGTTGGATCTTGTATTTCTGCTTCAAACTTTTTATTCACTCTTTGAACTTCTCCAAGAATATGCTTGAGAAATATGAGAAAAACATAGTTTTTCATGTCACAAAACATAGAATATAGTAGTTCTGCTGTATAACAGCGCTCGCACGGTCTTGCTATATTAAAATGAGTTCTGAGCTCAACCCACTGCTGCAATATTCTGACAATAGCAGATTTAATAGACATCCATCTTGCTTGACTTGGTTGAATAAACTTATATGGTGGGTTGTTCATCATTTATTAATGCACAAATCTCACTGAGCTTTGCTTGACGAAATGATGAGTTATATAACCAGTTGTATGTTTCTCTAATCATCAACTCTAGACTCCTGGGAAAGCACTCGGCTGTAGCATGTGACACAGCTAGTTCAAGAGCATGACACACATATCCAACTAGGATCAGATGAGAAATTCCAGACTTTAATTGTGTGTACACTCCATTGTTTACACCTGTCATGACAGATGCTTTATCAGTTCCTAGTGCAACTAGTCTTTGCAGCTCAAGTCCATTATTCTTCAAACATTCCTTCAGAGCATTGCATATTGATTCAGCGTTACAGTCACACAGTTCTTCCAAGTCTAAAAAAGTAACACTAAACTGTTTTCTTTTCCCAGAAAACTATCTTATTGCTATACCAAGTAACTTAGTTGCAATAATATCATTGTTTTCATCAATGAATAAGCTGAATTTGCTGTTTACAATATCAGATATCAAGTATTTTTGGGAAATATGGTGCAAGCACATTTGAAAAAAACTGAGCTAAACTTTGATCTTCTATCTAAGCTTTAGGTTGTTGCATCCTTTACTGTCACCAAAATGTACCTTACAGAGTTCACTTAAATTATTGACTACTCTTAGAGAAGAATGTCCAACTAGGAACAAAGATATACCTGCTTCTGTTGCATTCACATCAAGGCTGAAAGTGTTAAATGAAAGTTGTGTTTGTTCATGAAATGGTTGTTTAGCTTTCTTGTATTTTTGTTGCCTCAGCGTGTCTCTCAATATCTTTTACCCACGCGGTTATTGTACATTTACAATACATACAATAATACTTTGTATCTTTTCTTTCAACTCTAATTAACCATTTTTTTAAAATCTAGAATCATTTAGCCACTGTGCCCTGAATTGCTCTTGGTAGTTCTTGCTCATTTAGCCACTGTGCCCTGAAATGCTCTGGGTAGTTCTTGCTCATAATGATACACAAATGCAAATTAAAAAGTTTGCTTCAAAGCACGATAGAAAAGTCCATGCTGAGAAAAGAATGGTGGGACTTATTTAACGGCTCAGTTGTCCAGAGCGTTACATGGATATGCTGCCCTGGTGGTGCTGGGGTCAGAGGAAACAAGAGAGCCGACTTAATGGCAGGCAATGCGGTGGTAGACGGCACATTGCTGAGTAGAGATAAAGCAGACTTGATCAAGGCAGTAACAAATTCATTTCAAGATGAAGATGATGTAAATGAGGCTGAGAACGTACACATACAGAAAATGTCAGAAATGAAAGTATCTAGAGGGGAGGAATATAAAGTAAATCTTTTGGAAAGTCCCGAAGATCACGCAATCTGTAATCGACCAGGACTCTGAGTCTACATACACTGAGATGGCTGTTGGAACAGAGAGCGGAGCACTTATGGGAATGCCCTAGTGCTGTGAAGCTAGTTTCTAATCATGAATCAAGAAATTAAACAGTAGTTTAGTCACAGCAAAGATCCTGGAACGATTGATAATAAGCAAATGAACAATGACAATTTTAAATTTCGGCTTTATTTACTATTTATTACGAGTTCGACTTTTTAGTGTTCACAAAAATGTTTAAAAAATAAACCAGTTTTTCTTTTTTAACCACACATTACACAGTGAGCTCCCTCGTGTGAAGGGAACATGTTCAAGAGTGGCAAATCGTGGATGTGTCGTTCCACATATACCGTTAAACTGTTCTGCGCTGCAGAAGACATAATTCCTGGCCAGGAATCGATACCTATTCCTATGTTCTTTCCCGAGGCAGTGAAGACCTGCATTACACTCAATAGAGAGTGTAGGGAACACAGCCACATAAGCGTGGATTCTGAGGTCAATGCACTCATCTGTGTACATGCCCATGCCACAGATATTGTAATTTACACTGACGGGTCGGTCATCCGTCACTACCGATACACATGGGCCTTTTCTCTCAGATCAACGGGAAGAATAGTACACGTAACCAGTGATACCTTTACCGCAACAACAAGAGTTCATTACTAAATTAAGTATACATGTTACTGTATGATCCAGCGGTACATGGGCTCATGCCCTTTCACCCAACAGTATATAACTATCAATATAATATATATATAACTAACTATCAATATAAAATATATACAACTAACTATCAATATAAAATATATACAACTAACTATCAATATAAAATATATACAACTAACTATCAATATAAAATATATACAACTAACTATCAATATAAAATATATACAACTAACTATCAATATAAGATAATAAGAAATAACAATAAAACATATGAAAAAGACAATCATAGATGTGTCGGTCCTATTGGGATCTTTACAAGAAAAAAAAAACCCAACTAAGACAACACAATTTAAAAAAAACAACACAGTCATGAAGACTCAGACAACGTCTCCCTTGCAAGAGATAATTCCCAAAAATATATTTTAGAATGTGGATACAAGTTTATAATTTAATTTAAACTAAATGTATATTCTTCTTCTTCTGTGTTAGTTCTCAAACTCCTGCAGATTACCAGGATGTAGTCTGGAAAACAGAATGTATTGTGTCATGGTTTACATTGTTGCTGTAATATATGTATCTTTTGAACTGGTACATCCGACTTCAGAATGACTTCTGGCTCAGAATTATACTATGCAGCATGGGACAGCCAACATCTGCCCAAAACCTCCTTAGTTGCCCCTTACGATATGCATGGAAACTTCACTGTTTTGCCATCCTTTCTTCCCCCTTCAAACCTTGCACAATGCCGTCATGAACAACTATTAATATACATATTAAAAATAGTGGTATATCTTATTTAACACGTTGAATCAACTCATCAAGTTTTTGGCTGTACTGAATATCTAGGCAATATATTATGTTCAGTATGTTGCTATTATTCTCTGAACTGTCCAAATGCACAGCTGCCTCGATTTTAATCTGGTGTATTAGTGCACCTCGAGATACATAAATACTAGAGATAAAAATCAAATCTGTAATAACTTCATTCTAGAATTGTTATATATTTGTGTGTTGTCATTATCTCTGTTTCATCATTACACTTCGAATAGTTTAGCATTACTCTCATTCTCCGTGTTTCTCTCTCTGTCTCTCTCTCTCTCTCTCTGTCTCTGTGTCTCTCACTCTGTTCTATAGTTATGTAAAAGAAATGCGCGCTGACGTATGGGGGCCAGCGTATATATATATATATATATATATATATATATATATTTCTCTATTAGTTGTAACAATTGAAATTACTTAAAAAATTGCCTCTGCTATTTGTCTGTAAATTTCTAAATATTTCTATTGTGTATTTCAGTGTTAGACATTGAGTTTTAACAGCATGCATTCAAGTTTCCCCGTATACTTTTATAGTTTTGAAATTGATCGCGTCCCTAGTTACCTAATTTACATGAAATCAGCGGCAGATAACACAAATAAACGATAATTAACCACTGTAAAACAATTACTAATATAGATTTGAGGAAGGAAATGGGTGGGGGGGGGGGGGGTAGGAGGAGTTGTAGCCATCTTTATTTGCTAGTATTTTATTGTTGTATTTCATGTTCCGTTTACTTGGTGGATGTTGGGTGGAATCTGGTCAACCGCTGGGAATGAATTCATTTGATATTACATACTGTGTATAAACCAGCAGGATTACTTGTAGATACCAGGTGAAGTCAAACACGGTAATAGATAGTTGTAGATAACAAGTAGTGGTATATCAAGCTATCAAGCCAAGTCAATCTATCTTGGCACTTGACAGTTGTAGATAACAGGTGAAGTCAAGCTATCTTGGCACCAGACAGTTGTAGATAACAAGTGAAGTCAAGCTATCTTGGCATCAGACAGTTGTAGATAACAGGTGAAGTCAAGCTATCTTGGCACCAGACAGTTGTAGATAACAGGTGAAGTCAAGCTATCTTGGCACCAGACAGTTGTAGATAACAGGTGAAGTCAAGCTATCTTGGCACTAGACAGTTGTTATCAGAAAGAGATAACCAAATGAATGTCGTACAAGGTGCCGCATATAGAATTTAATATTCCACGCTCAAAATCTAGAATTAAATACATCAAGAAACTATTAGTAATTTCAAGAATGTCTTGATGTTCCTGACGTTTCGTTTTTGCTCAAACTGTCATCTGGTCGGCATACAGGAGAGAGCCATAAAAGTCGTCAACAATTAGGAGGTTAGAAAAATTATGAGTTTCCAAAAACAGCTTCCGCCAACAATAATGTTTTGTATACGATAATTTAATTTTACGAGTTTGAAAAAGTTGACTGAAAATGTGAAACATCACAAAATTGTCCCTCTCTCACTCTCTCTTACTCTCTTTATCTCTCTCTTACTCTCTCTCTTACTCTCTCTCTCTTACTCTCTCTCTTACTCTCTCTTACTCTCTCTCTTACTCTCTCTCTTTCTCTCTCTTTCTCTCTCTCTTACCCTATGCGAAGTTGTATATTTATTGTGCTACTCTATAAATAAATATATTCATATATACATAATGGGAAATGTGGGGGGGGGGTGTAAAAGCGTTTTGACACAAGTATACAGTTGTGCGATCTCTGAGGGGGTCGGAGGCCCAAAGTTGACACAATCATTTTGATTTAATTTATGGACATACCCCACGGTGTCAGTTTTAGAGGAAACGTATGATACAACTACAATAAACGTATGATACAACTACAATAAACGTATGATACAACTACAATAAACGTATGATACAACTACAATAAACGTATGATACAACTACAATAAACGTATGATACAATTACAATAAACGTATGATACAACTACAATAAACGTATGATACAACTACAATAAACGTATGATACAACTACAATAAACGTATGACACAACTACAATAAACGTATGATACAACTCAAATAAACGTATGATACAACTACAATAAACGTACTTTACAACTACAATAAACGTATGATACAACTACAATAAACGTATGATACAACTCAAATAAACGTATGATACAACTACAATAAACGTATGATACAACTACAATAAACGTATGATACAACTCAAATAAACGTATGATACAACTACAATAAACGTATGATACAACTACAATAAACGTATGATACAACTACAATAAACGTATGATACAACTACAATAAACGTATGATACAACTCAAATAAACGTATGATACAACTCAAATAAACGTATGATACAACTACAATAAACGTATGATACAACTACAATAAACGTATGATACAACTACAATAAACGTATGATACAACTCAAATAAACGTATGATACAACTACAATAAACGTATGATACAACTACAATAAACGTATGATACAACTACAATAAACGTATGATACAACTACAATAAACGTATGATACAACTACAATAAACGTATGATACAACTCAAATAAACGTATGATACAACTACAATAAACGTATGATACAACTACAATAAACGTATGATACAACTACAATAAACGTATGATACAACTACAATAAACGTATGATACAACTACAATAAACGTATGATACAACTCAAATAAACGTATGATACAACTCAAATAAACGTATGATACAACTACAATAAACGTATGATACAACTACAATAAACTTATGATACAACTACAATAAACGTATGATACAACTCAAATAAACGTATGATACAACTACAATAAACGTATGATACAACTCAAATAAACGTATGATACAACTCAAATAAACGTATGATACAACTACAATAAACGTATGATACAACTACAATAAACTTATGATACAACTACAATAAACGTATGATACAACTCAAATAAACGTATGATACAACTACAATAAACGTATGATACAACTCAAATAAACGTATGATACAACTACAATAAACGTATGACACAACTACAATAAACGTATGATACAACTCAAATAAACGTATGATACAACTACAATAAACGTACTTTACAAC
This sequence comes from Meghimatium bilineatum, assembly GCA_034231615.1. Classification (NCBI taxonomy): domain Eukaryota; kingdom Metazoa; phylum Mollusca; class Gastropoda; order Stylommatophora; family Philomycidae; genus Meghimatium; species Meghimatium bilineatum. The sequence goes on from CM067320.1 coordinate 81,503,245, forward strand.
TACAATAAACGTATGATACAACTACAATAAACGTATGATACAACTCAAATAAACGTATGATACAACTACAATAAACGTATGATACAACTACAATAAACGTATGATACAACTCAAATAAACGTATGATACAACTACAATAAACGTATGATACAACTACAATAAACGTATGATACAACTACAATAAACGTATGATACAACTACAATAAACGTATGATACAACTCAAATAAACGTATGATACAACTCAAATAAACGTATGATACAACTACAATAAACGTATGATACAACTACAATAAACGTATGATACAACTACAATAAACGTATGATACAACTCAAATAAACGTATGATACAACTACAATAAACGTATGATACAACTACAATAAACGTATGATACAACTACAATAAACGTATGATACAACTACAATAAACGTATGATACAACTACAATAAACGTATGATACAACTCAAATAAACGTATGATACAACTACAATAAACGTATGATACAACTACAATAAACGTATGATACAACTACAATAAACGTATGATACAACTACAATAAACGTATGATACAACTACAATAAACGTATGATACAACTCAAATAAACGTATGATACAACTCAAATAAACGTATGATACAACTACAATAAACGTATGATACAACTACAATAAACTTATGATACAACTACAATAAACGTATGATACAACTCAAATAAACGTATGATACAACTACAATAAACGTATGATACAACTCAAATAAACGTATGATACAACTCAAATAAACGTATGATACAACTACAATAAACGTATGATACAACTACAATAAACTTATGATACAACTACAATAAACGTATGATACAACTCAAATAAACGTATGATACAACTACAATAAACGTATGATACAACTCAAATAAACGTATGATACAACTACAATAAACGTATGATACAACTACAATAAACGTATGATACAACTCAAATAAACGTATGATACAACTACAATAAACGTATGATACAACTACAATAAACGTATGATACAACTCAAATAAACGTATGATACAACTACAATAAACGTATGATACAACTACAATAAACGTATGATACAACTCAAATAAACGTATGATACAACTACAATAAACGTATGATACAACTACAATAAACGTATGATACAACTCAAATAAACGTATGATACAACTACAATAAACGTATGATACAACTACAATAAACGTATGATACAACTACAATAAACTTATGATACAACTACAATAAACGTATGATACAACTCAAATAAACGTATGATACAACTACAATAAACGTATGATACAACTCAAATAAACGTATGATACAACTCAAATAAACGTATGATACAACTACAATAAACGTATGATACAACTACAATAAACTTATGATACAACTCAAATAAACGTATGATACAACTCAAATAAACGTATGATACAACTACAATAAACGTATGATACAACTCAAATAAACGTATGATACAACTACAATAAACGTATGATAGAACTACAATAAACGTATGATACAACTCAAATAAACGTATGATACAACTACAATAAACGTATGATACAACTACAATAAACGTATGATACAACTCAAATAAACGTATGACACAACTACAATAAACGTATGATACAACTCAAATAAACGTATGATACAACTACAATAAACGTATGATACAACTACAATAAACGTATGATACAACTCAAATAAACGTATGATACAACTACAATAAACGTATGATACAACTACAATAAACGTATGATACAACTCAAATAAACGTATGATACAACTACAATAAACGTATGATACAACTACAATAAACGTATGATACAACTACAATAAACGTATGATACAACTCAAATAAACGTATGATACAACTCAAATAAACGTATGATAGAACTAATATAAATGCATGATACATCTACAAGGTCCAGCTATGGCATGATAATATAATTATTATTTCCTTCACTCCATGAATGAGTATTGCTGAGAATATTCCAGAATGTCTATGACTCAAATCAGATAATTAGCTAATGGTGTTCAGTTGTATATAGCATAAAATATTTCCGAATTGTTTACACATGACTCACGTGAATTGAGCTAATATGTGTCCATTATTTATTCATGTTTAATGGTTTGCATTTATCTTGTATTTGTGTGTCGTTTAACCGTTCGCATTTCAAGTTTATTGTCATTTCACTCAAATAAATCTCCATCCACGCAATATTCCTCGGTACACCCTTCTGCTTGCATTGTCGTTCTGAAATTGTCTATGAAAGCTTACATTCAGGTTTTATATATGCTACATATCACATCTAACACATAAGAGAACAAACATTTCAAAAAGGGACGCAGACCAGATAGTTTTCTATTACGGAATCGTTCTGTATCTAAAGAGGGAGATGGAAATAAAAATAATACGAGTAGAAACCGGAAGAGATAGAACGGAATAAAATGGAATCAACTGGGAGAATTCGATCAGTTGTTCTTAACGTGGGGTGTATGCCCTTCCTTAGGGGTCACATCAATTTCTGGGGTCTAATGTGAAAACATTTGAACATGGGGGTAGGTGCTGAAGCACGTCACGGAAGATGAAGTCACAGAATGAAGTCACATAATGAAGGCACAGAATGAAGGCACAGAATTAAGGCACAGAATTAAGGCACAAAATGAAGTCACTGAATGAAAGCGCATAATGAAGGCACAGAATGAAAACACATCTGGGGGATGAAGGAACAGAATGAAGGCACAGAATGAAGGCACATAATTAAAGCACAGAATGAATGCTCATAATACGGGCACAGAATGAAGGCACAGAATGCAGGCACAAAGCGAAGGCACAGAATGAAGGCACAGAATGAAAACACAGGGTGAAGAATGCACATAATGAAGACACAGAATGAAGGTACAGAATAAAGGCACATAATGAAGACACAGAATGAAGGCACAGAATAAAGGCACATAATGAAGATACAGAATAAAGGCACATAATGAAGACACAGAATGAAGGCACAGAATAAAGGCACATAATGAAGACACAGAATGAAGGCACAGAATAAAGGCACAGAATAAAGGCACAGAATAAAAACATAGAATAAAAGCACATAATAAAATAAAGACCTTTGATTTAATGCAGAGAATGAAGGCACAACATGAAAACATATCAGATGATGGCACAGAATGAAGGGAGGGATGTCGGACAAAAGAGATATTGTCTAAAAGGAATCACGAGCTAAATTATATCGAGAACCAATGTATTAGTCATCATCATCAACTGCTAATCTCTGCAACAAATGTTGGCTTGAACCAACTTCAAAATTCTGTCTCTTGCTTTGGTGTTCTCTGCTAGACTTAATTAGCCCGTCTCGTGATGCTTTCCTCCAAATTGTATCTCTACGTACTTCTTGGTCGCTTCGACTTACCTTCACCCTAACTGCGTTAGACAACAATATAAAAAATTAAAGCGATTTATAGCGTGTTTTCACATATATCAAATAAATAAAATACTTCCAATCATAACAGGTAGGACTGCGGTAAAATAGATCCGGTGCGAAAAATAAAACACATATAGTTGTGAAGTTTTGTGAATAATTAAAAACATACAAGAAAGCACATACCTAATATAAATTTTGACCAAAACATTTTATCATGGATCAAGATACAGAATACGCTTTCTTTTGCTTTCTTTCATCATTTGTTATGTTTGCTTTAATAAAGCCATTTGGTCAAAACGTAGTTATTGTGTGTGTTTTCTGTGTGCTCCAGAGATTCACAAAGCTTCATTACTTTATTTATGTACTTGTAATCATACTAAGAAAAGAGGGAGAACTTATGGGAATGTCCCCTGTAGCCTGATGCAAGTTTCTAATCAAGTATCATGGTGAGAAAGCAAGATAGACAAATTAGTGATCAGAATACACGTTTTATAGTAAGCTCACGAAAAATAGCATACAAAGGAGGATAAACAAGTTTAATATGCGGTGTCTCCGCGAAATATGAACCATCAAGTGGCCGGTCAATGTTGCCAAACATGTTTCATTTGCGGTGTCTCCACGAACTATGAAACAGATAGTGGTAGGACAAGGTTGTTAACATGGAAGTATTGCAAAGAGCAGTTACTATTATTCTACGTGATTCGCAGAATTCCCAAACAAAAACGTCACGGATTTAGTCTTGTTTACTATCTGTTCAGAGGTCTATACTGGAGTCCTGTCATGCTTTGGTTATGCGAAAATAAAGCCAAACTATTGTAGTCCAAATGAAATTGTCTTTGCAAGCTGCCACCTACTGGATGGGAAAGGGGTAAATCAAAATTGATATATTTGAACATCTACATAATAATCTACAACGCTTTTATGATCATTCCAAATTATTGGCAAGAACTGACTGTTGATTGTGATAGCACGAAGTATTGAGCTACGCCGAGGCATCCAATCACCCGAGGGCGAAGACAGCAGATAAGCGACGCAGAAAAAATGTACATACATCCATAGTCACTGATTTATATATAAAGTAAAATCCCATTATAGCAGATCGGTACGGACCCATGAAATATGTACGCAATAGCAGAAATTCGCTAAAGACAGTACAAACAATACAGAATAAATATTCTAAAGGGGATTCTAAAGAGTGTTGTTATATAGGGAAATGCGCTACAGATGGATTCTACTGTATTAATATAGCACTTTCGTAAATGTGTATTTCGTAGAATTAAAACACGACTGCTAAATACAGATTGCATCAGTGTTAAATACAACCTGCATCAGTGCTAAATACATACAACCTGGATCAGTGCTAAATACATACAACCTGGATCAGTGCTAAATGAAACCGTATCAGTGCTAACTACAGCTTGCATCAGTGCTAATCAAACAAATAATTGTATCAAAGAGAAAATGAATTGCTAAGATATTAAAATACCAAAATAAAAATAAAAACCAACGTAAATACCAAAGGAGATCGACGGACAGAGAGAAACCATGTGGACAATCTGAAGAAAACACAGAACATATTTAACAGAACTACCCACTGTAGTACACCGAATGAATGAGGTACCATCTGAAACAATTCTGATTAAGGTTACTAAATCGTATCTCTTATGGTGACCCACGCCATCTTCAACCGCAGACGTATTCCAATGTCGTTATATTGGAGCATTTACTCTTTACAAAATAGTGGAGGTTTCGTTTCTGATTATCCAATCACCACTACCAGAGTACCACTTAAAGGTATAATTGAAGAGTGCCTCGGTACAGTTAATTAACGAGAATCTCGGTACAGTTAACTGACGAGTCTCGATACAATTAATAGACTAGTCTCGATACACATATTGAACGATTCTCGATACAGTTAATTGACGAGAGTATCGGTACAGATAATTAAAGAGAATAACGGTACAGTTAATTAGACAGAACATCGGTACAGTTAATTGAAGAAACCCATATCAGCACCTGACGCAGACACGAGAATGCGAAAGAATAAGAAAGAAAAGTAGCCGATAAAAAGATATTGGAAACTGAGACATTGAATCTGCAATCTCTTACTTGCAATATGAAATATACTTTGATCAACAAGTGAAGAATACCGGTACTAAACAGTAATAGAAAGCAGCTGACAAATGCCGACAATTTTGTGGTAAAAGATCTGACATCGGAAAGGTTAGATTTGACTAGGAAGACGGTATAAATGTCATCACACACACGTTGTTACCTGGCAAATTTACACGCGGCCATGAAGGTAAATGTGTGAAGTGTAAGAAGGGATTTGATCACCTGTATCGGAAAGTCAAGCTCCAGGGTACTCTTTAGATGGAAGATAATATTAATGGAAAAGCGGAACCAGACGTTCTGGACCAACATTCCGGAAGTTCGTTTGATATAGAGTGTGTGTTTAGTGAAAGTAGTTTAGTGCGAGAAACTAGATAGATTTTTGTATGATCAATCCCAGATTTTGAGATAATGTAAAGAATACTAAAACATATCTGGGGGGCTGATACCAGATCTGGCCACAATCTAATGTTATGCTAAATTCGTGTAAAACTTAGGGCAGAGTATAGAAGAAATCTAGGCTTACAGGTAGACACATCGAGGTACTGATATTGTTACGATGTATTTGTTCATTCTTGTATTCTTATGTCCGCATGTTTACATGTTGTCTTGGTCTTTCATGTTTGGTAGAGTTATTTTCTTGAATTTGTGTTTATGTTATAGTTATTGGTGTCTTCGTCTTGTGCATTTTGTGTGGATTTTTTTTCGATCTGTCATTACAGTGTTGTTTCTGTTATGTTGATTATTTCACCGTCTGCTACTTCATTCTTAAATCTATGACCGATATGGTACATTATTCTCTTGTGTCTGTAGGTACTATCCTAGATCATAGTTTCCTGGTTCTGTCTTTTACATATTTTTTTCATGGTGCGCAATTTTGTTATGGTACGGTATACTATTGCTATTGAATATTTGCTTGTTTGATAACCCCAGGAATTACAAGCGATTAGCTCTTACTTCCTATGCGCAGTGGGAGCTTTGTTCTTTCTTTCATACCCAGGAGACTTCACGTTTCGTACTACAAAGATTACCCAATTTCGGTCAGTCTTTCGCGAGAACACTACGCGGAATATTTTATTTTGTTAAAAGACATTTTAAAATTGTTTTATCAATATTTGTTTTTTCTCATTATTCTATGTTCATTCAGACGAAGGTCTAAGATCAAAACGTTTACCATTTGTGTCCTATTTCTTTATTATAATTATTTTTAACATATGTTATTAGTTGTGGTTGGTATTTGAACACATATTTACGTATTGACTTTTATCATGTCTTCACCCTAACGATAATACCTATCAACAGCTGTAGGATCGATAAAGATCTTTTTGTTAGGCACAAAAATACCACACCTTTCCCCCCCCCACCTGGGGGATACCACATAAGGAGCTTCACGCGCACTTTTCATCTAACTTCTGGTACAGACCTCTTCAACTCACATTAAAGGACATGCAGTGTTAATACACAACTCTCTTTATAAAGTTCGAACCGTCAATACCTCCCATCTTCAACAACCTCATTACTCACTTAACCTTTCATTACATTCGCCACTTCATCATCTGTGCATTAGCCTAACCACCTCACCACTAACACATCGTTCATTCCACTTTGAGAGGGTGTACAATTGTAGCACTAGAAATGAGTTACGTTTGCACGAGCTTTGAAATAACGGGGGGAAAATCGGTTTCCCTAATTGAAAACTTCTTGAAAAATTAATGTCCAAAGTAAATAGAGATTTGATAGCGTAAATAATGACAAGTTCTGGGAATATTTACATTCAGAAATAGCAATCCCTCGAACAGGTGTTGAAAATTAGTTTATTTGGTGAGTTGCATACAGCTTAAAGATTAAAGCGCAGGGGAAACTTGCAGATTAAGTTCGTGCCATGTTTAAATATAAATTAAACTGTTGTTTGTAAACGTGGTATCACTTGGCTGACTGGTTAGAGCACTGCTTTCTCAATAATGAAGACAAGCGCTGAATTCTAGGTAAAGATTTTATATTTTTTGCTGAGGTAAATTTAAAGATCGACCATGCATACGCTGTGGTTACAGCTATGACAAAACAAACTTTACTGAAATATCTTCTACAAACTCCTCTGTATTGCATGTCGTGCAAGCTTGTAGTTATCAACATAAGATCTGTATTACTAAAGAAAATTTCCCCAAATTTGTTCTGTGTTCCTTTTATTGCCACACATGCTGTTAATTGATGAAATGATGTTTGTATTTATCTTCACAGCTATGTACTTCCAGCTGCTTGTATATTTCTCTGTTCACACACAGTTATGTACTTCCAGCTGCTTGTATATTTCTCTGTTCACACACAGCTATGTACTTCCAGCTGCTTGTATATTTCTCTGTTCACACACAGCTATGTACTTCCAGCTGCTTGTATATTTCTCTGTTCACACACAGCTATGTACTTCCAGCTGCTTGTATATTTCTCTGTTCACACACAGCTATGTACTTCCAGCTGCTTGTATATTTCTCTGTTCACACACAGCTATGTACTTCCAGCTGCTTGTATATTTCTCTGTTCACACACAGCTATGTACTTCCAGCTGCTTGTATATTTCTCTGTTCACACACAGCTATGTACTTCCAGCTGCTTGTATATTTCTCTGTTCACTCACAGTTATGTACTTCCAGCTGCTTGTATATTTCTCTGTTCACTCACAGCTATGTACTTCCAGCTGCTTGTATATTTCTCTGTTCACTCACAGTTATGTACTTCCAGCTGCTTGTATATTTCTCTGTTCACTCACAGCTATGTACTTCCAGCTGCTTGTATATTTCTCTGTTCACTCACAGCTATGTACTTCCAGCTGCTTGTATATTTCTCTGTTCACTCACAGCTATGTACTTCCAGCTGCTTGTATATTTCTCTGTTCACTCACAGCTATGTACTTCCAGCTGCTTGTATATTTCTCTGTTCACTCACAGCTATGTACTTCCAGCTGCTTGTATATTTCTCTGTTCACTCTCAAACGTCTGCAGATTAGAAGATATAATCTGGAGAATGGAATGCTTTCTGCCACGGTTTATAGCTTATGTGAGATATCTGCCCTTTCTGCCTCAAAAATCCGACTTAAAAAAACTTCTGGCCCCCCTTTACCTTATTTGAGATGTGACAGTAAACTCGATTCCCATAACTTCCGTAGTTTCACATACGACATCCATGAAAAATATAATTTTTTATATTCTTTGCTCCCCTCTCGACTCCCATCAACGCACATGCGAAACGACGCATTCTATCATTCTTCCGCTTAGTTTTGTTTTTCACAAGGCAGTTGTATTCGCCATATCGTTAATCCATCACTACCGGTCGTGATTTCATCGTCAATTCACTACTAGTCATTATTTCTATAAACCTTTCAATTGATAACTTTGGAATTAAATGTCAAATATTAATGTATTGTAGATATCTTTATTTCAGTGACTCCGTAATCTTCTTGTATTCTACATACCAATACACCTGTGACGAGTTTCATGGAGCACTATACATGTGAACAGCTTCATGGAGCACTATACATGTGAACAGCTTCATGGAGCACTATACATGTGAACAGCTTCATGGAGCACTATACATGTGAACCATTTCATGGAGCACAGAAAATATTTTACCAAACTGCTCACTGTACCACACACATGAAGAATCAATAGCCATATGAAGGGGTTCTGTAGGACAAGCTCTACAGTCTTCTCAAGGCTGATCAGACCATTGTACAGTTCATTGATGAAATAAATATCAGCTTCTGATACTGCGATTGGTGAACTTGGAAGAAGATGATTCTCGATCAGTGTTTCCACACTTTTTTTAACCATGCCCCATCTAAATATTTAGAAAACTCTGACACCCCCCACCCCCATGTAACAAATACTCGTACATATTGATTTATATTTAAAAATGGAATTATTCCCTAAATAAAGCCTAATTACAGCTTGTTCAAATTACCCCCCTGAACAATCAAATTACCCCCTGTTAGGCATGGGCCCCACGTTGGGAAACACTGTTCTAGATACAGTGTAGAATATGATACTCAGGACCTTGCAATCAAACTATCATTTCCCAGATACAGTGTAGAATATGATACTCAGGACCTTGCAATCAAACTATCATTTCCCAGATAGAGTGTAGAATATGATACTCAGAACCTTGCAATCAAACTATCATTTCCCAGATAGAGTGTAGAATATGATACTCAGAACCTTGCAATCAAACTATCATTTCCCAGATAGAGTGTAGAATATGATACTCAGAACCTTGTAATCAAACTATCATTTCCCCGATACAGTGATTCTTTATACGATATGTCATTTGAAGTGTCTAAGAATATACGAACAGGAAAAGTATAGTTTGACATAATTCTTCTTCTTCTTCTACTTATTCTCGTTCGCAGTTTGACATGTCTACACAGCAAGTCCGGTTTTCTTAATAAATGCTGCTGCATTTGAAAGATCCTCAATGCTCCCATATATCTTTAACATAATTATTCAGACAGAGTGTGGGGAAGAGTCATCAATTTTGTTACCGTCATTAGTATGATTATTTATTTTTTTTTCTTTAGGGGGGGGGGGTAAAAAGTAGCACAAAATTGTTCATGCAGTCTACGGACACCACTACATGTAAACGTTCATTCTTGAACCGCGTTAGTTCTCAAACTCCTGCAGATTTGCAGGATGTAGTCCAAAGAACGGAGTTCGATGTGTCTTACCTTTAAGATTTTCATGTGATATCACCGCCTTTCGGCCAGGCACATCCGGCCTCAGCAAGACTTTTGGTGCACTTTGACCGTAGATGGTACAGAACAGTTTACTCCACCCCATAACCACATTAGCCGCAGCTTATGACATGCATGAAAGAAACAGTTTTCTTTTCTCCCCCTTTTCGGGCTTAGTCAGCACTCGGATGACAACTAATTTAAGGACCTGATACCCAACTTGTTATACTTTCATCAGTAAAACCTAAAAAATGTATACAAAACGAATAGTATGGTAAAGAAAGTTCTGGCAATGTTTGATTACAACCGCCTAATACTGTGACGTGATACATTATGTAGTTAGTCCTTGCAGTATCTAGATGATCGTGAATAAATCCAACATTACTGACACGTCTATGAAGGCTGACATAATGAAAATTTCATGTACATATTTTCACCTGCCATTCACCTGGCAGGTATATACATAGGTACTTTGGTTGTAAAGTTACCTTCTGAAAGCAGGTGTTAGCAAACAGACATCGCATGGAGACATACACTGAAATTATCAACATAGAGCTGACAATAAATAAGGTGATTATCAACACAGGAAGATAATAAACTAAGACATGTATTACTTTATAGTTTGAATATGTCTTTGGTAAATAGACCCAGTTTATATTGTGTTTCTATAACAGATTTCAGGATCCTACTTTGTGTTAGGGTCGAAGAAAAAATTTTAGTAAGTTTTCCGAAAGAAAACTATTGTTCATTTCTTTTACTTGAGAAATTTCTTCAAAGTCGAAAGTCTAGTTTTGTCGAAGACGAAAAACGTGTTGACTAAAGTTGCGAGGCAAGTTGGTGACACCTGGCTCAAATCCTGATTACTGCATTCTGATTTTTCTTTCATAAGAAATCCTCGATGTTTGAATATTATATAATTCATTGAATTATAATGTTCTATTTTGTTAAGTTCAGAGATTTGGAACCC
>CM067320.1:81516991-81637236 GCA_034231615.1 Meghimatium bilineatum
ATCTAGTATTGATTGTTTGTGAGCGATCTTAAATCTAGTATTGATTGTTTGTGACGATCTTAAATCTAGTATTGATTGTTTGTGACGATCTTAAATCTAGTATTGATTGTTTGTGAGCGATCTTAAATCTAGTATTGATTGTTTGTGACGATCTTAAATCTAGTATTGATTGTTTGTGAGCGATCTTAAATCTAGTATTGATTGTTTGTGACGATCTTAAATCTAGTATTGATTGTTTGTGACGATCTTAAATCTAGTATTGATTGTTTGTGACGATCTTAAATCTAGTATTGATTGTTTGTGACGATCTTAAATCTAGTATTGATTGTTTGTGAGCGATCTTAAATCTAGTATTGATTGTTTGTGACGATCTTAAATCTAGTATTGATTGTTTGTGACGATCTTAAATCTAGTATTGATTGTTTGTGACGATCTTAAATCTAGTATTGATTGTTTGTGACGAGTATTTGCTGTTTCTGTAGATCTCTAGGGATCAGTACATCATTTTCATGGCATCTACAGATATGAAATCATTGTCTCAGACGTTTGGGGCAGGATCTGGTGTAACCGGACACTTGATTTTTCCTTGAAACGTGGAGCACTGACTCAATTCTTTAAGAATGTGTCTCAGTTAAAAGATATAAGAGCAATATAGCATTTTCATGTATTGGTACTTCTGTTGCGTGGTGCATGGCCGTAAGGTTTTCATGTATTGGTACTTCTGTTGCGTGGTGCATGGCCGTAAGGTTTTCATGTATTGGTACTTCTGTTGCGTGGTGCATGGCCGTAAGGTTTTCATGTATTGGTACTTCTGTTGCGTGGTGCATGGCCGTAAGGTTTTCATGTATTGGAACTTCTGTTGCGTGGTGCATGGCCGAAAGGTTTGGCCGCTGATCTCATAACCGTGAGCCCCAGAGTTCGACTCAATGGTAAGAATAGGTTTTTTTGGGGTCGGAGAGTCAAATAAGAAATAAATCACCCTGTTCCATGATGTAGCGACAAGAAGGGCATGCTTGTCCTATCACACAAGTCACACGCAACTTTGTAACGTACAACTGCGACCGTCGGCTGTATACAAGATCTGCCAACTAAAACATAAACGTGAACTAGTTTCCGATTTGTGTGAAATCTATTGGTTGGCCTTTGTTATTTTTAGCATGCGACTTCAAGTTTGCAAATATCAACCAACAATAATAAAACACGTAACGAACGACGTCCAAATTAATTCAGCTACAAGGCCTGTATAGAGTTGAGCCGCGCGTAAACAGTATTGACGTTTTTTTTAAAAGAACAAGTGCTGTCATTCACTAGGTCCCAAAGCAACTCCACAGGGCACACCCGCCAAATTGTTCATTTTTATATGCTATGTTATTTTCTGTATATATATATATATATATATATATATATATATATATATATATATATATATATATATATATATATATATATATATATATATATATATATATATATAAACATATATACGAGATAGTTTATTGGTTTCAGCACACTGAAATACAATCGATGCATCCATTGCATCCTGTGTGCAAATGTGTGTAGTGGTTTACCCGACAGTTTCTTTCAGATCTAAATGGCAACTTTCCACGTTTAAAACTATGTTACTCATATAATGGAGCCTATGTTCTCATATGGAAGGTATGTTCCATCATTTTGTATGGAAACCCCGCCGAAGACGGATGTGTCGGGCCATTGGCGCAAATAAAACGGCGACACAACGCATTACCATTCTCTGGACTATATCCTGCTGGAAATCTAATAGGGCCATTGTCCTACTGCAATAGAGATCCGGCAGGAGTTTGAGAATGAACGCTGAAGAAGAAGAAGAAGTATGGAAACTATTACGATGATGATGAAATGAATCCTTTAGCTATGAGCATACATATCTAAACAAACCATAGTATTTCTGACAAAAGTATAGGTTCCGGTAAGTTTAGTAAACGAGGTGACACTCATAACATAGGTGTCGATAAGTTGAGTAACTGAGGTGACACTCATAACATAGGTGCCGATAAGTTGAGTAAACGAGGTGACACTCATAACATAGGTTCCGATAAGTTGAGTAACTGAGGTGAAACTCATAATATAGGTGCCGATAAGTTGAGTAAACGAGGTGACACTCATAACATAGGTTCCGATAAGTTGAGTAACAGAGGTGACACTCATAATATAGGTGCCGATAAGTTGAGTAACTGAGGTGACACTCATAATATAGGTGCCGATAAGTTGAGTAACTGAGGAGACACTCATAACATAGGTGTCGATAAGTTGAGTAACTGAGGTGACACTCATAACATAGGTTACGATAAGTTGAGTAACTGAGGTGACACTCATAATATAGGTGCCGATAAGTTGAGTAACTGAGGAGACACTCATAACATAGGTTCCGATAAGTTGAGTAACTGAGGTGACACTCATAACATAGGTGCCGATAAGTTTAGTAACTGAGGTGACACTCATAATATAGGTGCCGATAAGTTGAGTAACTGAGGAGACACTCATAACATAGGTTCCGATAAGTTGAGTAACTGAGGTGACACTCATAATATAGGTGCCGATAAGTTGAGTAACTGAGGAGACACTCATAACATAGGTGCCGATAAGTTGAGTAACTGAGGAGACACTCATAATATAGGTGCCGATAAGTTGAGTAACTGAGGAGACACTCATAACATAGGTTCCGATAAGTTGAGTAACTGAGGTGACACTCATAATATAGGTGCCGATAAGTTGAGTAACTGAGGAGACACTCATAACATAGGTGCCGATAAGTTGAGTAACTGAGGTGACACTCATAACATAGGTTCCGATAAGTTTAGTAAACCAGGTGACACTCATAACATAGGTGTAGATAAGTTGAGTAACTGAGGTGACACTCATAACATAGGTGCCGATAAGTTGAGTAACTGAGGTGACACTCAAAACATAGGTGCCGATAAGTTGAGTAACTGAGGAGACACTCATAATATAGGTGCCGATAAGTTGAGTAACTGAGGAGACACTCATAATATAGGTGCCGATAAGTTGAGTAACTGAGGTGACACTCATAATATAGGTGCCGATAAGTTGAGTAACTGAGGAGACACTCATAATATAGGTTCCGATAAGTTTAGTAAACCAGGTGACACTCATAACATAGGTGTAGATAAGTTGAGTAACTGAGGTGACACTCATAACATAGGTGCCGATAAGTTGAGTAACTGAGGTGACACTCATAACATAGGTTCCGATAAGTTTAGTAAACGAGGTGACACTCATAATATAGGTGCCGATAAGTTTAGTAAACCAGGTGACACTCATAACATAGGTGTAGATAAGTTGAGTAACTGAGGTGACACTCATAACATAGGTGCCGATAAGTTGAGTAACTGAGGTGACACTCAAAACATAGGTGCCGATAAGTTGAGTAACTGAGGAGACACTCATAATATAGGTGCCGATAAGTTGAGTAACTGAGGAGACACTCATAATATAGGTGCCGATAAGTTGAGTAACTGAGGTGACACTCATAATATAGGTGCCGATAAGTTGAGTAACTGAGGAGACACTCATAATATAGGTGCCGATAAGTTTAGTAAACCAGGTGACACTCAAAACATAGGTGCCGATAAGTTGAGTAACTGAGGAGACACTCATAACATAGGTGCCGATAAGTTTAGTAAACCAGGTGACACTCATAACATAGGTGTAGATAAGTTGAGTAACTGAGGTGACACTCATAACATAGGTGCCGATAAGTTGAGTAACTGAGGTGACACTCATAACATAGGTGTCGATAAGTTTAGTAACTGAGGTGACACTCATAACATAGGTTCCGATAAGTTTAGTAAACCAGGTGACACTCATAACATAGGTGTAGATAAGTTGAGTAACTGAGGTGACACTCATAACATAGGTGCCGATAAGTTGAGTAACTGAGGTGACACTCATAACATAGGTGTCGATAAGTTTAGTAACTGAGGTGACACTCATAACATAGGTGCCGATAAGTTGAGTAACTGAGGTGACACTCATAACATAGGTGCCGATAAGTTGAGTAACTGAGGTGACACTCATAACATAGGTGCCGATAAGTTGAGTAACTGAGGAGACACTCATAACATAGGTGTCGATAAGTTTAGTAACTGAGGTGACACTCATAACATAGGTGCCGATAAGTTTAGTAACTGAGGTGACACTCATAACATAGGTTCCGATAAGTTTAGTAAACCAGGTGACACTCATAACATAGGTTCCGATAAGTTGAGTAACTGAGGTGACACTCATAACATAGGTGCCGATAAGTTGAGTAACTGAGGTGACACTCATAACATAGGTGCCGATAAGTTGAGTAACTGAGGAGACACTCATAACATAGGTGTCGATAAGTTTAGTAACTGAGGTGACACTCAAAACATAGGTGTCGATAAGTTGAGTAACTGAGGTGACACTCATAACATAGGTTCCGATAAGTTGAGTAACTGAGGTGACACTCATAACATAGGTGCCGATAAGTTGAGTAACTGAGGTGACACTCATAACATAGGTGTCGATAAGTTGAGTAACTGAGGTGACACTCATAACATAGGTGTCGATAAGTTGAGTAACTGAGTTGACACTCATAACATAGGTTCCGATAAGTTGAGTAACTGAGGTGACACTCATAACATAGGTGTCGATAAGTTGAGTAACTGAGGTGACACTCATAACATAGGTGTCGATAAGTTGAGTAACTGAGGTGACACTCATAACATAGGTGTCGATAAGTTGAGTAACTGAGGTGACACTCATAACATAGGTGTCGATAAGTTGAGTAACTGAGTTGACACTCATAACATAGGTGTCGATAAGTTTAGTAACTGAGGTGACACTCATAACATAGGTGTCGATAAGTTGAGTAACTGAGTTGACACTCTTAACATAGGTTCCGATAAGTTGAGTAACTGAGGTGACACTCATAACATAGGTGTCGATAAGTTGAGTAACTGAGTTGACACTCATAACATAGGTTCCGATAAGTTGAGTAACTGAGGTGACACTCATAACATAGGTGCCGATAAGTTTAGTAACTGAGGTGACACTCATAACATAGGTGCCGATAAGTTGAGTAACTGAGGTGACACTCATAACATAGGTGCCGATAAGTTGAGTAACTGAGGTGACACTCAAAACATAGGTGCCGATAAGTTGAGTAACTGAGGAGACACTCATAATATAGGTGCCGATAAGTTGAGTAACTGAGGAGACACTCATAATATAGGTGCCGATAAGTTGAGTAACTGAGGTGACACTCATAATATAGGTGCCGATAAGTTGAGTAACTGAGGAGACACTCATAATATAGGTGCCGATAAGTTTAGTAAACCAGGTGACACTCAAAACATAGGTGCCGATAAGTTGAGTAACTGAGGAGACACTCATAACATAGGTGCCGATAAGTTTAGTAAACCAGGTGACACTCATAACATAGGTGTAGATAAGTTGAGTAACTGAGGTGACACTCATAACATAGGTGCCGATAAGTTGAGTAACTGAGGTGACACTCATAACATAGGTGTCGATAAGTTTAGTAACTGAGGTGACACTCATAACATAGGTTCCGATAAGTTTAGTAAACCAGGTGACACTCATAACATAGGTGTAGATAAGTTGAGTAACTGAGGTGACACTCATAACATAGGTGCCGATAAGTTGAGTAACTGAGGTGACACTCATAACATAGGTGTCGATAAGTTTAGTAACTGAGGTGACACTCATAACATAGGTGCCGATAAGTTGAGTAACTGAGGTGACACTCATAACATAGGTGCCGATAAGTTGAGTAACTGAGGTGACACTCATAACATAGGTGCCGATAAGTTGAGTAACTGAGGAGACACTCATAACATAGGTGTCGATAAGTTTAGTAACTGAGGTGACACTCATAACATAGGTGCCGATAAGTTTAGTAACTGAGGTGACACTCATAACATAGGTTCCGATAAGTTTAGTAAACTAGGTGACACTCATAACATAGGTTCCGATAAGTTGAGTAACTGAGGTGACACTCATAACATAGGTGCCGATAAGTTGAGTAACTGAGGTGACACTCATAACATAGGTGCCGATAAGTTGAGTAACTGAGGAGACACTCATAACATAGGTGTCGATAAGTTTAGTAACTGAGGTGACACTCAAAACATAGGTGTCGATAAGTTGAGTAACTGAGGTGACACTCATAACATAGGTTCCGATAAGTTGAGTAACTGAGGTGACACTCATAACATAGGTGCTGATAAGTTGAGTAACTGAGGTGACACTCATAACATAGGTGTCGATAAGTTGAGTAACTGAGGTGACACTCATAACATAGGTGTCGATAAGTTGAGTAACTGAGTTGACACTCATAACATAGGTTCCGATAAGTTGAGTAACTGAGGTGACACTCATAACATAGGTGTCGATAAGTTGAGTAACTGAGGTGACACTCATAACATAGGTGTCGATAAGTTGAGTAACTGAGGTGACACTCATAACATAGGTGTCGATAAGTTGAGTAACTGAGGTGACACTCATAACATAGGTGTCGATAAGTTGAGTAACTGAGTTGACACTCATAACATAGGTGTCGATAAGTTTAGTAACTGAGGTGACACTCATAACATAGGTGTCGATAAGTTGAGTAACTGAGTTGACACTCATAACATAGGTTCCGATAAGTTGAGTAACTGAGGTGACACTCATAACATAGGTGTCGATAAGTTGAGTAACTGAGTTGACACTCATAACATAGGTTCCGATAAGTTGAGTAACTGAGGTGACACTCATAACATAGGTGCCGATAAGTTTAGTAACTGAGGTGACACTCATAACATAGGTGCCGATAAGTTGAGTAACTGAGGTGACACTCATAACATAGGTGCCGATAAGTTGAGTAACTGAGTTGACACTCAAAACATAGGTGCCGATAAGTTGAGTAACTGAGGTGACACTCATAACATAGGTGCCGATAAGTTGAGTAACTGAGGTGACACTCATAACATAGGTGTCGATAAGTTTAGTAACTGAGGTGACACTCAAAACATAGGTGTCGAAAAGTTGAGTAACTGAGGTGACACTCATAACATAGGTGCCGATAAGTTGAGTAACTGAGGAGACACTCATAACATAGGTTCCGATAAGTTTAGTAAACGAGGTGATACTCATAACATAGGTTCCGATAAGTTGAGTAACTGAGGTGACACTCATAACATAGGTGTCGATAAGTTTAGTAACTGAGGTGACACTCAAAACATAGGTGTCGAAAAGTTGAGTAACTGAGGTGACACTCATAACATAGGTGCCGATAAGTTGAGTAACTGAGGAGACACTCATAACATAGGTTCCGATAAGTTTAGTAAACGAGGTGATACTCATAACATAGGTTCCGATAAGTTGAGTAACTGAGGTGACACTCATAACATAGGTGTCGATAAGTTGAGTAACTGAGGTGACACTCATAACATAGGTTCCGATAAGTTTAGTAACTGAGGTGACACTCATAACATAGGTGCCGATAAGTTGAGTAACTGAGGTGACACTCATAACATAGGTGCCGATAAGTTGAGTAACTGAGGAGACACTCATAACATAGGTGCCGATAAGTTGAGTAACTGAGGTGACACTCATAACATAGGTGTCGATAAGTTGAGTAACTGAGTTGACACTCATAACATAGGTTCCGATAAGTTGAGTAACTGAGGTGACATTCATAACATAGGTGCCGATAAGTTTAGTAACTGAGGTGACACTCATAACATAGGTGCCGATAAGTTGAGTAACTGAGGTGACACTCATAACATAGGTGCCGATAAGTTGAGTAACTGAGTTGACACTCAAAACATAGGTGCCGATAAGTTGAGTAACTGAGGTGACACTCATAACATAGGTGCCGATAAGTTGAGTAACTGAGGTGACACTCATAACATAGGTGTCGATAAGTTTAGTAACTGAGGTGACACTCAAAACATAGGTGTCGATAAGTTGAGTAACTGAGTTGACACTCATAACATAGCTGTCGATAAGTTGAGTAACTGAGGAGACACTCATAACATAGGTGTCGATAAGTTTAGTAACTGAGGTGACACTCATAACATAGGTGCCGATAAGTTTAGTAACTGAGGTGACACTCATAACATAGGTTCCGATAAGTTTAGTAAACTAGGTGACACTCATAACATAGGTTCCGATAAGTTGAGTAACTGAGGTGACACTCATAACATAGGTGCCGATAAGTTGAGTAACTGAGGTGACACTCATAACATAGGTGCCGATAAGTTGAGTAACTGAGGAGACACTCATAACATAGGTGTCGATAAGTTTAGTAACTGAGGTGACACTCAAAACATAGGTGTCGATAAGTTGAGTAACTGAGGTGACACTCATAACATAGGTTCCGATAAGTTGAGTAACTGAGGTGACACTCATAACATAGGTGCTGATAAGTTGAGTAACTGAGGTGACACTCATAACATAGGTGTCGATAAGTTGAGTAACTGAGGTGACACTCATAACATAGGTGTCGATAAGTTGAGTAACTGAGTTGACACTCATAACATAGGTTCCGATAAGTTGAGTAACTGAGGTGACACTCATAACATAGGTGTCGATAAGTTGAGTAACTGAGGTGACACTCATAACATAGGTGTCGATAAGTTGAGTAACTGAGGTGACACTCATAACATAGGTGTCGATAAGTTGAGTAACTGAGGTGACACTCATAACATAGGTGTCGATAAGTTGAGTAACTGAGTTGACACTCATAACATAGGTGTCGATAAGTTTAGTAACTGAGGTGACACTCATAACATAGGTGTCGATAAGTTGAGTAACTGAGTTGACACTCATAACATAGGTTCCGATAAGTTGAGTAACTGAGGTGACACTCATAACATAGGTGTCGATAAGTTGAGTAACTGAGTTGACACTCATAACATAGGTTCCGATAAGTTGAGTAACTGAGGTGACACTCATAACATAGGTGCCGATAAGTTTAGTAACTGAGGTGACACTCATAACATAGGTGCCGATAAGTTGAGTAACTGAGGTGACACTCATAACATAGGTGCCGATAAGTTGAGTAACTGAGTTGACACTCAAAACATAGGTGCCGATAAGTTGAGTAACTGAGGTGACACTCATAACATAGGTGCCGATAAGTTGAGTAACTGAGGTGACACTCATAACATAGGTGTCGATAAGTTTAGTAACTGAGGTGACACTCAAAACATAGGTGTCGAAAAGTTGAGTAACTGAGGTGACACTCATAACATAGGTGCCGATAAGTTGAGTAACTGAGGAGACACTCATAACATAGGTTCCGATAAGTTTAGTAAACGAGGTGATACTCATAACATAGGTTCCGATAAGTTGAGTAACTGAGGTGACACTCATAACATAGGTGTCGATAAGTTTAGTAACTGAGGTGACACTCAAAACATAGGTGTCGAAAAGTTGAGTAACTGAGGTGACACTCATAACATAGGTGCCGATAAGTTGAGTAACTGAGGAGACACTCATAACATAGGTTCCGATAAGTTTAGTAAACGAGGTGATACTCATAACATAGGTTCCGATAAGTTGAGTAACTGAGGTGACACTCATAACATAGGTGTCGATAAGTTGAGTAACTGAGGTGACACTCATAACATAGGTTCCGATAAGTTTAGTAACTGAGGTGACACTCATAACATAGGTGCCGATAAGTTGAGTAACTGAGGTGACACTCATAACATAGGTGCCGATAAGTTGAGTAACTGAGGAGACACTCATAACATAGGTGCCGATAAGTTGAGTAACTGAGGTGACACTCATAACATAGGTGTCGATAAGTTGAGTAACTGAGTTGACACTCATAACATAGGTTCCGATAAGTTGAGTAACTGAGGTGACATTCATAACATAGGTGCCGATAAGTTGAGTAACAGAGGTGACACTCATAATATAGGTGCCGATAAGTTGAGTAACTGAGGTGACACTCATAATATAGGTGCCGATAAGTTGAGTAACTGAGGAGACACTCATAACATAGGTGTCGATAAGTTGAGTAACTGAGGTGACACTCATAACATAGGTTACGATAAGTTGAGTAACTGAGGTGACACTCATAATATAGGTGCCGATAAGTTGAGTAACTGAGGAGACACTCATAACATAGGTTCCGATAAGTTGAGTAACTGAGGTGACACTCATAACATAGGTGCCGATAAGTTTAGTAACTGAGGTGACACTCATAATATAGGTGCCGATAAGTTGAGTAACTGAGGAGACACTCATAACATAGGTTCCGATAAGTTGAGTAACTGAGGTGACACTCATAATATAGGTGCCGATAAGTTGAGTAACTGAGGAGACACTCATAACATAGGTGCCGATAAGTTGAGTAACTGAGGAGACACTCATAATATAGGTGCCGATAAGTTGAGTAACTGAGGAGACACTCATAACATAGGTTCCGATAAGTTGAGTAACTGAGGTGACACTCATAATATAGGTGCCGATAAGTTGAGTAACTGAGGAGACACTCATAACATAGGTGCCGATAAGTTGAGTAACTGAGGTGACACTCATAACATAGGTTCCGATAAGTTTAGTAAACCAGGTGACACTCATAACATAGGTGTAGATAAGTTGAGTAACTGAGGTGACACTCATAACATAGGTGCCGATAAGTTGAGTAACTGAGGTGACACTCAAAACATAGGTGCCGATAAGTTGAGTAACTGAGGAGACACTCATAATATAGGTGCCGATAAGTTGAGTAACTGAGGAGACACTCATAATATAGGTGCCGATAAGTTGAGTAACTGAGGTGACACTCATAATATAGGTGCCGATAAGTTGAGTAACTGAGGAGACACTCATAATATAGGTTCCGATAAGTTTAGTAAACCAGGTGACACTCATAACATAGGTGTAGATAAGTTGAGTAACTGAGGTGACACTCATAACATAGGTGCCGATAAGTTGAGTAACTGAGGTGACACTCATAACATAGGTTCCGATAAGTTTAGTAAACGAGGTGACACTCATAATATAGGTGCCGATAAGTTTAGTAAACCAGGTGACACTCATAACATAGGTGTAGATAAGTTGAGTAACTGAGGTGACACTCATAACATAGGTGCCGATAAGTTGAGTAACTGAGGTGACACTCAAAACATAGGTGCCGATAAGTTGAGTAACTGAGGAGACACTCATAATATAGGTGCCGATAAGTTGAGTAACTGAGGAGACACTCATAATATAGGTGCCGATAAGTTGAGTAACTGAGGTGACACTCATAATATAGGTGCCGATAAGTTGAGTAACTGAGGAGACACTCATAATATAGGTGCCGATAAGTTTAGTAAACCAGGTGACACTCAAAACATAGGTGCCGATAAGTTGAGTAACTGAGGAGACACTCATAACATAGGTGCCGATAAGTTTAGTAAACCAGGTGACACTCATAACATAGGTGTAGATAAGTTGAGTAACTGAGGTGACACTCATAACATAGGTGCCGATAAGTTGAGTAACTGAGGTGACACTCATAACATAGGTGTCGATAAGTTTAGTAACTGAGGTGACACTCATAACATAGGTTCCGATAAGTTTAGTAAACCAGGTGACACTCATAACATAGGTGTAGATAAGTTGAGTAACTGAGGTGACACTCATAACATAGGTGCCGATAAGTTGAGTAACTGAGGTGACACTCATAACATAGGTGTCGATAAGTTTAGTAACTGAGGTGACACTCATAACATAGGTGCCGATAAGTTGAGTAACTGAGGTGACACTCATAACATAGGTGCCGATAAGTTGAGTAACTGAGGTGACACTCATAACATAGGTGCCGATAAGTTGAGTAACTGAGGAGACACTCATAACATAGGTGTCGATAAGTTTAGTAACTGAGGTGACACTCATAACATAGGTGCCGATAAGTTTAGTAACTGAGGTGACACTCATAACATAGGTTCCGATAAGTTTAGTAAACCAGGTGACACTCATAACATAGGTTCCGATAAGTTGAGTAACTGAGGTGACACTCATAACATAGGTGCCGATAAGTTGAGTAACTGAGGTGACACTCATAACATAGGTGCCGATAAGTTGAGTAACTGAGGAGACACTCATAACATAGGTGTCGATAAGTTTAGTAACTGAGGTGACACTCAAAACATAGGTGTCGATAAGTTGAGTAACTGAGGTGACACTCATAACATAGGTTCCGATAAGTTGAGTAACTGAGGTGACACTCATAACATAGGTGCCGATAAGTTGAGTAACTGAGGTGACACTCATAACATAGGTGTCGATAAGTTGAGTAACTGAGGTGACACTCATAACATAGGTGTCGATAAGTTGAGTAACTGAGTTGACACTCATAACATAGGTTCCGATAAGTTGAGTAACTGAGGTGACACTCATAACATAGGTGTCGATAAGTTGAGTAACTGAGGTGACACTCATAACATAGGTGTCGATAAGTTGAGTAACTGAGGTGACACTCATAACATAGGTGTCGATAAGTTGAGTAACTGAGGTGACACTCATAACATAGGTGTCGATAAGTTGAGTAACTGAGTTGACACTCATAACATAGGTGTCGATAAGTTTAGTAACTGAGGTGACACTCATAACATAGGTGTCGATAAGTTGAGTAACTGAGTTGACACTCTTAACATAGGTTCCGATAAGTTGAGTAACTGAGGTGACACTCATAACATAGGTGTCGATAAGTTGAGTAACTGAGTTGACACTCATAACATAGGTTCCGATAAGTTGAGTAACTGAGGTGACACTCATAACATAGGTGCCGATAAGTTTAGTAACTGAGGTGACACTCATAACATAGGTGCCGATAAGTTGAGTAACTGAGGTGACACTCATAACATAGGTGCCGATAAGTTGAGTAACTGAGGTGACACTCAAAACATAGGTGCCGATAAGTTGAGTAACTGAGGAGACACTCATAATATAGGTGCCGATAAGTTGAGTAACTGAGGAGACACTCATAATATAGGTGCCGATAAGTTGAGTAACTGAGGTGACACTCATAATATAGGTGCCGATAAGTTGAGTAACTGAGGAGACACTCATAATATAGGTGCCGATAAGTTTAGTAAACCAGGTGACACTCAAAACATAGGTGCCGATAAGTTGAGTAACTGAGGAGACACTCATAACATAGGTGCCGATAAGTTTAGTAAACCAGGTGACACTCATAACATAGGTGTAGATAAGTTGAGTAACTGAGGTGACACTCATAACATAGGTGCCGATAAGTTGAGTAACTGAGGTGACACTCATAACATAGGTGTCGATAAGTTTAGTAACTGAGGTGACACTCATAACATAGGTTCCGATAAGTTTAGTAAACCAGGTGACACTCATAACATAGGTGTAGATAAGTTGAGTAACTGAGGTGACACTCATAACATAGGTGCCGATAAGTTGAGTAACTGAGGTGACACTCATAACATAGGTGTCGATAAGTTTAGTAACTGAGGTGACACTCATAACATAGGTGCCGATAAGTTGAGTAACTGAGGTGACACTCATAACATAGGTGCCGATAAGTTGAGTAACTGAGGTGACACTCATAACATAGGTGCCGATAAGTTGAGTAACTGAGGAGACACTCATAACATAGGTGTCGATAAGTTTAGTAACTGAGGTGACACTCATAACATAGGTGCCGATAAGTTTAGTAACTGAGGTGACACTCATAACATAGGTTCCGATAAGTTTAGTAAACTAGGTGACACTCATAACATAGGTTCCGATAAGTTGAGTAACTGAGGTGACACTCATAACATAGGTGCCGATAAGTTGAGTAACTGAGGTGACACTCATAACATAGGTGCCGATAAGTTGAGTAACTGAGGAGACACTCATAACATAGGTGTCGATAAGTTTAGTAACTGAGGTGACACTCAAAACATAGGTGTCGATAAGTTGAGTAACTGAGGTGACACTCATAACATAGGTTCCGATAAGTTGAGTAACTGAGGTGACACTCATAACATAGGTGCTGATAAGTTGAGTAACTGAGGTGACACTCATAACATAGGTGTCGATAAGTTGAGTAACTGAGGTGACACTCATAACATAGGTGTCGATAAGTTGAGTAACTGAGTTGACACTCATAACATAGGTTCCGATAAGTTGAGTAACTGAGGTGACACTCATAACATAGGTGTCGATAAGTTGAGTAACTGAGGTGACACTCATAACATAGGTGTCGATAAGTTGAGTAACTGAGGTGACACTCATAACATAGGTGTCGATAAGTTGAGTAACTGAGGTGACACTCATAACATAGGTGTCGATAAGTTGAGTAACTGAGTTGACACTCATAACATAGGTGTCGATAAGTTTAGTAACTGAGGTGACACTCATAACATAGGTGTCGATAAGTTGAGTAACTGAGTTGACACTCATAACATAGGTTCCGATAAGTTGAGTAACTGAGGTGACACTCATAACATAGGTGTCGATAAGTTGAGTAACTGAGTTGACACTCATAACATAGGTTCCGATAAGTTGAGTAACTGAGGTGACACTCATAACATAGGTGCCGATAAGTTTAGTAACTGAGGTGACACTCATAACATAGGTGCCGATAAGTTGAGTAACTGAGGTGACACTCATAACATAGGTGCCGATAAGTTGAGTAACTGAGTTGACACTCAAAACATAGGTGCCGATAAGTTGAGTAACTGAGGTGACACTCATAACATAGGTGCCGATAAGTTGAGTAACTGAGGTGACACTCATAACATAGGTGTCGATAAGTTTAGTAACTGAGGTGACACTCAAAACATAGGTGTCGAAAAGTTGAGTAACTGAGGTGACACTCATAACATAGGTGCCGATAAGTTGAGTAACTGAGGAGACACTCATAACATAGGTTCCGATAAGTTTAGTAAACGAGGTGATACTCATAACATAGGTTCCGATAAGTTGAGTAACTGAGGTGACACTCATAACATAGGTGTCGATAAGTTTAGTAACTGAGGTGACACTCAAAACATAGGTGTCGAAAAGTTGAGTAACTGAGGTGACACTCATAACATAGGTGCCGATAAGTTGAGTAACTGAGGAGACACTCATAACATAGGTTCCGATAAGTTTAGTAAACGAGGTGATACTCATAACATAGGTTCCGATAAGTTGAGTAACTGAGGTGACACTCATAACATAGGTGTCGATAAGTTGAGTAACTGAGGTGACACTCATAACATAGGTTCCGATAAGTTTAGTAACTGAGGTGACACTCATAACATAGGTGCCGATAAGTTGAGTAACTGAGGTGACACTCATAACATAGGTGCCGAT
The DNA here is from genome assembly GCA_034231615.1 of Meghimatium bilineatum. Taxonomy (NCBI): domain Eukaryota; kingdom Metazoa; phylum Mollusca; class Gastropoda; order Stylommatophora; family Philomycidae; genus Meghimatium; species Meghimatium bilineatum. The sequence continues at coordinate 81,532,337 of CM067320.1, forward strand.
AAGTTGAGTAACTGAGGAGACACTCATAACATAGGTGCCGATAAGTTGAGTAACTGAGGTGACACTCATAACATAGGTGTCGATAAGTTGAGTAACTGAGTTGACACTCATAACATAGGTTCCGATAAGTTGAGTAACTGAGGTGACATTCATAACATAGGTGCCGATAAGTTTAGTAACTGAGGTGACACTCATAACATAGGTGCCGATAAGTTGAGTAACTGAGGTGACACTCATAACATAGGTGCCGATAAGTTGAGTAACTGAGTTGACACTCAAAACATAGGTGCCGATAAGTTGAGTAACTGAGGTGACACTCATAACATAGGTGCCGATAAGTTGAGTAACTGAGGTGACACTCATAACATAGGTGTCGATAAGTTTAGTAACTGAGGTGACACTCAAAACATAGGTGTCGATAAGTTGAGTAACTGAGTTGACACTCATAACATAGCTGTCGATAAGTTGAGTAACTGAGTTGACACTCATAACATAGGTGTCGATAAGTTGAGTAACTGAGTTGACACTCATAACATAGGTGTCGATAAGTTGAGTAACTGAGGTGACACTCATAACATAGGTGTCGATAAGTTGAGTAACTGAGTTGACACTCATAACATAGGTGCCGATAAGTTGAGTAACTGAGTTGACACTCATAACATAGGTGTCGATAAGTTTAGTAACTGAGGTGACACTCATAACATAGGTGTCGATAAGTTGAGTAACTGAGTTGACACTCATAACATAGGTGTCGATAAGTTGAGTAACTGAGGAGACACTCATAACATAGGTGTCGATAAGTTGAGTAACTGAGTTGACACTCATATTCATAAGGTGTGTTGTCTCTACAACATGGTAACGTTAGTGCGGTTTCGTGTTTAGTCCCCCAAGGGACACGCCAATGCGACAATTTCCCACGATCATCATGTGCTGCCAGAAGCGTAGCATATACATCTGGACCACCTATTTCATCATTCTTCCGTCAGCCATAATCACTCATCAGTAGTGATGGTACAACTAGTATGCCCTGTCACCTTTTAGTCTGCTACAATATGAGAAAAGTACAATGCTCGCTAGTCGGCATCTCTCATCATCCATGAGTACCATTTGACAGAAGACAAAAGCATGAAATCGAGACAAGATATGTAGTGACAATACGTTTTTTCATAGATAACAGTTGTCGACACATCCCTGAACTTTCCTTAGTAGCCTTTTACAACATGCATGGAAAGAGGACAGTGGTCCTATTCTCTACACCCTAAAATAGAAGTCCAGACCCTGGGTCTGGATGTGTATGGAGACGTCGAACCAAATAAAAGCATGCAACCATTTAGTGTAGAAGTCGGGGAAACATTTCGTCTATTACCACATATACTATTTGTTTGTGCAAATATCACCGTGTCCATTAAAACGGGGGGAAAAGACATCTACTTTCCCTTTTAATGATAATGTTTGACATATCATCACTCCAAGTGAACGTGTCAGAAAAATAAAATTTCAAACAAAAATAATAATACTTGCGTCTCACTTGATATAAAATAGTATATTTATATATATAACTTTTTTGGTCGTCAATTTCCTCAATTTTTATATTTTTCCCCATTGTGAGGTAATTTACCCCGGTACCACGACCACAAATTTAAAGTATTATCAATATATAACTATTCAAGGCTATAAATATGAATGTGTATCTATAACTAAACGTTCACAGTTTAACTATCCAATTATATTTATTACTTAAATTTAAGGTTTCCAAAGTGTGGGGCTCTCACAGAACGTCCTTCCATTATTTGCAAGTAAATAATCGTTACCCGGTTAGTCTAATATTTTATGTGACATACTCAACAAATCTATCATTATTTCCTCTACCAGTTTGCAGACAAGAAGTCTACAAGACGTTGTCAAACTGTCGTTTATTTTTAAATTATTTCCAATCACAATCAGCGATGCCACAGCTATAGGGTTTTTTTCACGAGCATTTTGTCCATCTTATGGGATAATTTTGGCTTATTTGTATTAATCTGGGATTTTTTTAAAGTAAATCCTAGGAATTTATTCAAAAGGCAGGTTAGTCTAGTCCCTCACCCTTAACGATTTTCATAAAAGGTTCACCAAAAGTCTCATAGAAACGATGTCATTCAGCACGAAAATAGGAATAATGTTCTTTTTTAGGCAAGCTCGCTTTCGATTCTAGGTTCCTGCCTTTATTTATATGAATTCTATAGGCTGGATTATCTATGTTGTTGTTTTTTTCAGTGCAGTATTGGGTTATTTCTAAAATGGCAGTGGTAACACTGAACACAATGGTGAAATCACCACAGCCCATGTTGGACATGTCAGAACTAATCAAGGAATATATTTTTTAGAGCTTGATGTGATTGTTGTGTACGTCCCTCTGTTGATGTCACCACAAATTAGTTTTTAATGATTATGAAATCATCATTTTGGCATTTGCACATCATAAAGATATGTCTTTGTCCTCAGTGAGTTCAGTTGATGAATTAACTGATCAATAGAGCATCCAGTGTAAGTGGCAACCTTGCAAATGTAACACGACGTTTGGATCTAAGTGTGGTAAATAATATCACTCTATGGAGATCGTGTTCGCCCATGTGGCAAGGGTTTCGCGGAGCAAAGAATGGGACTATTGTATTCTTTCCATGCACTAAGGAAGCGACTAAGGAGAGTTAGAGATAGGCTGTTGACAACCTGTTACATGTGAAATAAAAATATTTGCGTCATCATATCTTGTCTTGATTTCTCGCTCTGTCTTATATTAAATAATCCCCAAAGATCATGAACAGATGCAAGCCAGCGCATATTGCAGATGTATCCTTTTATGGCAGACCTACTAGGTGAGGAGAAATGTTAGATGTGCCATCACTTTACCGGTGGGTCAAGAAATCTGACAGAAGAATGTCGAGATAGTTGGCCCCGAAGTGCGTGCTGTGCTTCTGGCAGAAGGAAATCACCATCATCATCAGGTGCCACGCCGATTGGTGTATGCAATCATGGCTCTACATCATCTCCATTAGTATGTATTAGGAGAAGAAGAAGAAGAAGAAAAAGAAAAATCCCACATCTACGACTTTCTCTTCTTTTTCCTCGCCTCTAATACTTTTTTCCCTTGTTTTTATTCTCCTTCTTTCTCTTATCCTTCGTTATCTGTCTCTATGACGATTTGGTTCGAGTCATGTATAAAAAAAAAATTGTACTCGTTTTTTGCGTTTACGTCCCTGCCTTACGCTTAGGTTCTTGTTCGCCGCGCATTCTTTTTACTCATTTCTTTTGTCTAGTTTCTATTTCTTCTTCTTGCCTGATTGTGTTTTTCTTGCCTCCTGCGTCGTTTCGATTGTGGGAAACTGCACTATGTCTGGGTTTCTCTTACCTGGCTAGCCGGACAGATAGGTATTTTTTTGTCTATTCACTCCCCACTATTGTCTACATTCGACTTTGAGCCTTACTAATTTGGCTCATTTGTTTCAAGTATCCCAGTGGGAAAGGAGGTATCTGAGCTAAGTTACCCGTTTATACGCTTTATAACTAATATTTAACTATCTTACCTGCAAATACCATCACTGTATTTTGTGTCCACTATTGTTTGCTCCTATTACTCGTCTCTCTCCACGGCTCTATATTTTCCTCCTGCTGTTTGGTCATATCTGCTATGTGGTTTCTTCTTCTTTCTGTCTGTTTTCGCCTATTGGCCTCTTTCTCTCCGGTCCCTCCCTCCTCTCTCTCTCTCGCTTTCATTTGATCTCTAGTACCACCTTCTTTTGCTCTTCCATTACATCATGATTGTATGTCTGTAATACTCATTGCCTGTTGCCACTTTTGAGGTAAGTATTTTAATTTCTTTTATTATACTTACTATTATATCTGATCTATTTTCACTTCTCACTTTCGTCTGTGCGTGTTCCCCTCCTCACTTACCACTATCTTCTTCCCATACCATCTTCTTCCCTGTTATGCCGCTCCATCTTTGCTCCATCGCTATCTATTCCCTGTCTCTCGTTTTCTTTCTTCCCTGTAATAACGACTTTTGTCTCCATGTAAGATTATTTGTACTGTGGTCTTTGGTTTTTCCTTATGAAAGCTTTTTAATTGAAACATCGTCCGTTACCGTGTCTCGTTCTATGTTGTTTTATGACTAATTGTGGTAACATTTATACCTATTTATGTTCATTTTGCTATGTAATAACTAGTACTAAACACTTACTCCCAACTCTCGTTAAGGTATGTAATAACTAGTACTAAACACTTACTCCCAACTCTCGTTAAGGTATGTAATAAATGGTAATAAACACTTACTCCCAACTCTCGTTAAGGTATGTAATTCTGAAAGACATGAAAACTTACTCTCATCTCTAGTGGAGGTATAAAATATCTACCTGGTTATTAATACTCTCGAACTCATGAACTAAACTAGAGCTAACTCTCGATAAAGGTAGCAAAATAAAGTGGAAGTAAAGCAATAACAATTAATAAATGCCAACAATAATAATACTTATGTCGGAACACATTAGGATAATTATTGTGTATAGTTTGCTCACCTGTGCAGGTGAGCAGTATTTAGTATCGTTACCAGACGTGACTTATAAACTCTGATAAATAAATGGTAACATGGCCTGTTTCACATTCACGAGATGCCATGATTATTTTCAACTGCAGACACGTGTCAGTCACCATACCTGCTATTTGATGACTGGAAAATTGAGATAAATAGGACAAGTCTGCAAGCAAGTGAACGACAACCTATCCGTGACCTTCGAGTGAATTGTAAGACCTGTGTACATAATTAATTAGGACTTCATCCATGACGTTCTTTTAAATTATTGTCGTAATTTTCTTTGGTCAAAATGTATATATTTGGAGTTGCCTTGGCTAGTTTTGGCATTCGACTACAAGCATATCAAAAGTGACCAACAAAAATCGTGACAATAATTAAAATCGTAAAAGATTTGAAAACATTTACAACTATCAACTTATGTCCGAACTGTCCAATGGCATTTGTGGTCAGAATATGGCTTATTAGCCATCTAAGAACTCGTAATTAAGGACATTATTTCAACTGAATTTCAAAAGTGTATGTAACAAACAGTCATCATCATCATCATGTGATGGACGAACAACGAACACACATTTCCTGGAACAAAACACAATATTGAACATATAAAGTAAAAGCTTCAACTTCTTCTTCTTCTTCATCGTTCTTCAGTCATATATCAGGTTACAGAGCCATTAGCTTCAATGAATTGTGTGATTCGCTTCAGGTCATCCATGGAACCCTTCAAGTCTGGAAATAGTGCCGTCTCAGTAGGCCATATTTTCTTCCTCTCTTCTTGGTAGAGTTGACAGGCATGAAGAATGTGTTCTGCAGTATCTGAGCTCAGTCCACAGTTGCACGTCTTTCTCGCCAATCTTCAGCTTTCGGAACATGTGACTTCTCAGTCTGTTGTGGCCAATAAGTAAAAGCTTATCGCTAATAAATCCTGGACATCAAAAAAATAACAAGAAGATTTCTTTGATGTGGAGACACATGAACACACGTTGCAATTGTAACCTATATCAAAGTTGCAATATTTGTTCACGTCGGTTCACAACTTCTGTTAACATCATCTGATTTTAGCTGTTAATTTCAATCAAAAACATCTGTTTATATCATCTGATTTTAGCTAAAAAAAAACATTTTGTGTGGTCTTATTTTTGTTTTTACAATAATCCCAATTTGCAGATAAATGCTGAGAGTTGTTAGCTGTATCATGTGACCTGGAGTACACAACTGTATTAAGTTTCTCAGCAAGACGATGAGAAAGAGAATTCAAATGATAACAAACATACGGATATCCTTGATGTTATCGCGGGTGATAAATCTATTACGTAAGTTTGATTCCGAAAACCATTCTTAAATTTGTTAGTAAATAATATCTCCTTTTGAAAATATAAGCTAAACGTAAGAGGTAAATGGGGATAATTGATCGTTCACAAATTCCTGTGTTACAGGGATAAGTGATCATTCAGAAGGTGCCTGTGTTACGAGGTGACTGTGTTACAAGGTTCCTGTGTTACAACGTGCCTGTATTACGTGGTGCCTGTGTTACAAGGTATATGTGTTGCAAGGTGGCTGTGTTACAAAGTGACTATGTTACAAGATAGCTGTATTACAAGGTGACTGTTACAATTTCTTGTGTTACATGAATATTTTATCATTCACACGTGCCCGTGTTACAGGCATAAGTGATCATTCACAAGATGTCTGTGTTGCAAGGTGCCTGTGTTACAAGTACCTGTGTTACAAGGTACATGTATTACAAGGTTCCTGTGTTACAAGTACCTGTGTTACAAGGTACCTGTATTACAAGGTGTCTGTTTGATAAGGTGACTGTGTTACAACTTGACTGTGCTACAAGGTGTATGTAAGAGAAACAAACACACGTACTTGTCATGCTTGTCGTTAGTGGATATCCATAAAACACGCCAACATGTTTTGAACAATTTTTGACTTCTCCCCTCTCAAACACTTATCGGGACAGAATTCAGAGACTTCCCCTCTCAACAAATTGTCCAGAAAGAATTCAGGGACATACCGTCTCAACAAATTGTCCAGAAAGAATTCAGAGACTTCCCATCTCAACAAATTATCCAGAAAGAATTCAGGGACATACCGTCTCAACAAATTGTCCAGAAAGAATTCATTGACCTCCGCTCTCAACAACTTGTCCAGAAAGAATTCTGGGACCTATCCCTTATTATTTTTAAGAATTTCCCCCCCCCCACAACTAAATAACATGTTATGTGAGAAATTGCACAAGAGTTAGTTTACTTTCTCAATTATCGATTTTTTTTTCATAAACATGCAATTTAATTTGTGTATTACACGATTGTTATGTTAACGTCAATATATATCATACTCGCCACAATCCCACCCCCCCCCCCGTTTTATCAAAACTATGAACCATTTGTGGGCACCACCCAAGCCTTTCCATGATTTATTACCTAATGTATGGATTTATGACGTAACTGGCGATTAAGGGATTTTGGGAAAAATTGAGTGCTCCATTTTTTAAAGGGTCAAACTGACATAGTCGTCGAGCTGAAGTCGTATGTGTCAGGCTGAAAAGCGTACATTTAATAATTAAGTTGTAAGTCATGATAATATATTCCTTTCTCCAGACTACATCCGGCTAAACTCCAGACTACATCCTGCTCAACTCCAGACTACATCCTGCTCAACTCCAGACTACATCCTGCTAAACTGCAGGAGTTTGAGACATTCTATTCTCCAGACTACATCCTGCTCAACTGCAGGTGTTTAAGACATTCTATTCTCCAGACTACATCCTGCTAAACTGCAGGAGTTTGAGACATTCTATTCTCCAGACTACATCCTGCTAAACTGCAGGAGTTTGAGACATTCTATTCTCCAGACTACATCCTGCTAAACTGCAGGAGTTTGAGACATTCTATTCTCCAGACTACATCCTGCTTAACTGCAGGAGTTTGAGACATTCTATTCTCCAGACTACATCCTGCTTAACTGCAGGAGTTTGAGAACGAACACAGAAGTAGTTCATTCACAGAGTAAATTTGTTACCCATCAAAGTGAAAATTGTTCAACTATTTGAGTACGAACATTCTTTCAGAAAATTGTTTAGTTATTTGATCACGAACATTCGTTCAGAAAATTCTTCAACTATTTGATCACGAACATTTTTTCAGAAATTTGTTCAACTTTTTGATCACGAATATTGTTTGTGCCTTGTAGCCAGGTCCTCTGCTGGTGCATGCACGAAAGGCTGGCTGCGCAGGTTCCATTCTCATGACGTGGCAACACCATCTGGTTTGTTGCCTCTCGATGTAGGTTTGACTTGAGATAGTCTTTACTTTTTTCATGATATCTTCATGTCTCCGGAAACTACAGAAACTAACATGGCCAATTATAGAAACTAGCATGGATAATTATGTAAATTAACATGGATCACTAGTGAAACTAACATGTAAAACTAGAGACAATTACATGGATATCTAGAGAAACTAAGATGGATAACTAAAGAAACTAACATGTTAATTTAAAGAAAATAGCATGAACAATTAGTGAAACTAACATGGAAAACTAGAGAAGCTAACATAGATAACTAGAGAAACTACCATGGATAGTTAGAAAAAGTAGCATGAATAATTAGAGAAACTAAGATGAATAATAAGAGAAACTAACTAGGGGATGCTGAAATTTGTAAATGTGAGACGGGAGTTACTTAATATAAGAAATAGACAACTTTTTTGTGTGGACACGTTAGGGGACATGAGGTTTGGAAAATACCAACAACGGGGAAGTTTAGAAGGTAGGAGAGATCAAAGGTTAGCAGCGTGAGAAAATATTAGTCTAACATCTGGCATACGAAAGAGTCATTGACAATATTAATAAAATATAGCTGGAGTTATAGAAAAATATCAGAAGGCAGCAGAGGGGATTTATACCAGGTACATTCAACACCTATTCGCTTCCGTAATTTAGGTGAACACGTTTTATGTATTCGACCGATCGGCATCTGTCAGAATGTTTGCTCAAGTTGAGAGGCGAATATGTACCAGCTGAAAGTTCCTGATTCAAATTCTGTTTGCTGACTTCTCGATTTTCCCTATTAAAAAAATTCTTTAAAACTCATTGACTTTTATTTAGAATTACAGTTAAAATTAAATCATGATTGGAAGCACAACCGAATTCGGATGTGTCAGGCCCTTGCCGCAAATAAAACTATGATACAAGACACCTTCGTTATCTGGACGACATTGTCATGAAATCTAGCATTACCATTGCCTTACTCCAAGAAAGTTCTGGATTTAGTTTCACACCGAAGGTTAATAATTTTGGAACTTACATCCATCATTTGCTGTCACTTATTCTAAATTAGCTCAAAGAATTATAAACAAATTTCAAACCGTTCTATCTGCGTTGAAAATAAATACAGCTCACATTATGTAACGTAACATTTAGCTAAACTTGCACAAACATACATAACAGAGTTAATTTCAGTTTTTCACACCGAGTTTGTTAATCTCGTTCGGGAAAACAATTTGATAAAGTAATGATTCGAAAATGTATCATTTATAATCAACTTGAACTACTGCATGTAATTTGTCCAACTAGCATGTCCACTTAATCTGAAAAAAAAAGAAAATTTTAATCAAAAAGATAGCTTGAAATATATAAAGTACATGGTCTACCGCACTGCTCAAGTGGGAGGGGGGGTGTTAACATAGCATAAATTCAATGAATGGATTTATCTCCTTAAGAGATATAGTTCGCGAGAGTGAAACTAGTGTCGATGGTGATTCCTTGTCAATGTCCATGATTAAAGAACAGGGTTTAAAATGTGGGTTTGCTAAAAGGGAACATTTTGGAGGGCGCAGAAGAATGATGGTTAACCAGCATAGGACCGGTACTGTCAGCAGAAGTGTATTAGCGGATACACTCAGGGAGAGATCGGAGCAACTATGGACGTGTCCAGTTTGCAGTGATTTTGATCCGACGGCTAACTAACTAAACTCAATGAAGACATTCATGTTAGTGATGTGATTCTGACACGCACGTGCGGGTAGGAACACAGAAATGAAGAACAAATAGAAATAATGTACCTGCCATGTACGTCGTAAGGAGCTACTAAGAAGTTTAAGGAATTAACCGTCCAATCCCATAGTATTCTAAAGCTACACTGAAGCCATGCTGATGTCGGATATTTCAGACAGAGAGGCTCATATATCCAATCAAAGTTGTAAAAAAATGACACAACACAATTCATTCTTCAAGCTACATCCTGTTAATCTACAGAAGTTTGAGAATGAACGCAGAAGAAGAAAACTCTCACAGAAGAACGAGGAAGAGAACAAGAAGAATTGGCAAACAATTCAGTAACAAAAATGTATACCGAATACTGAATTAGCTGAAAAAGTGAAGCAATTAGTGTTCAATAATTTAGTTCATCGATCGTTCAGATACTAGATTTGATTGGCAACACTCAGATTTACAATAACATTAGGTTGCGTGCGTGACTTTCCCACTGAGTATAATAGCTTCATTCCATTATGAGGGGAGTTTCAGGACACGTAAACCGGACAATAAGTATGTGCGGCTATAAAGGCTCATATAATTGTGCGGCTATAAAGGCTAATATAATTGTGCGGCTCACACAATTATATGAGGGTGCACCATAAACCCGGAGGGCCAGTGTGAACGGTCCGCATGTCAAATAAAATATTATTTGGAAATTGTTCAACAATGTAAATACACAAAATGTCCTGAAAAAAAGGAACATTCTTCATTTCTACAAAATATATCCGCATGTTCACCAACTGAAATCTTTAGCTGCAACTTCTATGCGCAATTAATTACAGGCACTTAATCATCACTGGAGAAATAATTAAAAATACGAGATAATATCAACAAGTGGTATTTCTTAAAAATGCAATTTGTTCTACAATCTCTTGACACCCATAAAGTATACGAACTGAAGGAAGTCATACGAGAAGTGATCATTCAAAGAATTGTAATACTACAGTGGATACATTCCCATTGTGGTATACCAGGAAATGAAGAGGCAGATTTGCTAGCAAAACATAGAACACAGCGACAAATAGACCAAGAAATTACATACCAGGAAAAGATGGACCTCAAAAAAGCTCTTCGGAAATCTTTCTATCTATCTATCTATACGCTGTGGCCCTTGTTTACCTTGCGGCTTCAGTGCTGGAAGAGTTCTCTGGAGATGGTCTTCTTGTGTTCTGTAGGTAAATTAGTTCTTGTGGCTTCTTTAATTTCTGTGATCCATCTTTTACATGGTCTGCCTCTGGATTTATAGCTTTTATGTCTATGTGTCATGGCCACTTGTGGCATGCTATCTGTAGGTAGTCTGGAAGCGTGTGAAAACCACTTGATCAGTTGTCTTTTGGTGTTTTCCAATACTGGTATAGTTTTGGTTATCTGTCTGATGTTATCGTTTCTAATTCTATCTCTTAATGACACTCCGAGTATTCTACGTTGATATGCCATTTTTGCTGTCACTATTTTTCTTTTGTCTTGTGCTGTCATTGTCCAGGTTTGGCACTGGTAGCATAGTGATGGAATAATAATAGGAAATCGACCACCCAAAAGAAATTATTATTAATTTCTCAACAGAACTGAGCAAGTTATCTTACGCATCACGACAGGGCACAACAAACTAAACTACCAGTTAAAGACACTAAGACTGTTATATCACCTTAGTGTCCATGTAAGCAGACAGAGAAGACCGCGGAATATAACCTTCATGAGTGCATTACACTAAACCTGAGCACTGTCCCACAGAAACAAATATCCACAAAAAGCTGTATGGAATCCTTCTTAACGAGCTTTCAAATATACGTAGAAAGCTGTATGACAGCTTTGATGAGCTTTCAAATATACGTAGAAAGCTGTATGACAGCTTTGATGAGCTTTCAAATATACGTAGAAAGCTGTATGACAGCTTTGATGAGCTTTCAAATATACGTAGAAAGCTGTATGACAGCTTTGATGAGCTTTCAAATATCCACAGAAAGCTGTATGACAGGTTTGATGAGCTTTCAAATATCCACAGAAAGCTGTATGACAGGTTTGATGAGCTTTCAAATACAGAATTTTTTATCAAGAAAATCAGACTTCTTGTGTAGACATGTTAAACTGCGAACCAGAAGAGGATAAAGGAAAAAATTATCTACACATTAGACACCACATACACATTATCTACACATTAGACACCACATACACATTATCTACACATTAGACACCACATACACATTATCTACACATTAGACACCACATACACATTATCTACACATTAGACACCACATACACATTATCTACACATTAGACACCACATACACATTATCTACACATTAGACACCACATACACATTATCTACACATTAGACACCACATACACATTATCTACACATTAGACACCACATACACATTATCTACACATTAGACACCACATACACATTATCTACACATTAGACACCACATACAACAAACGAATTCCATATGTGGCCTTCGCGGATGCTGCCTATTTCGGTACTGACGCTGAGATTTTCAAGTTTAAGAAAGACATATATATTTTGTGTGTGGATGTGTATCGCGTGTGTATTATAGAAATGCCGTGTCGTTCTTCTCATAACTGATTTCAGAAGACAATACTGCACTTTAAACCATTCTACATTTGTTTGCTATGTTTTCGATAATACTCCAACAAATTTCTACAAAGTCACCTACACCACTGCATCAAGATTTCTCAAAATGATCTACACAACTACGTCAAGTTTTCTCCATCTGCCTTCTCTTTAGATATGCGATCATGCAAGCCACTGGGACTACTGAAAAATGTGTCCAGATTCTGTACACATTTCTGTAACTTAGCAAATAGACTTCCTGGAAGTTTTCTACCACCTGAGCGCTCATAATTTTCTTTTGTTATATAATTACCAACCATTTATTACAAGCAGCCACATATATTTTAAACGTCTAACAGTGAGAACATCCATGAAGTAAACATACTTCGTACATTGCAATACCATTGTCTTGTTTATTGTGATACAGTTTAGCAATTTTCATACACACAGACACACATACAGAAATACAGACATGAATACACAAAGGTATACATATGCAGAGGTGATCATCTACTTCTTTTTTACATCAGGTCGGAAACATGAGTAGCACGAAAGGTAAAAGTAGTAGGTTATAGCAGTAAAAAAAACTAAGGATTTGACCTTTTAACTTTTAATATCGATTGAATTGTTCTTTCAGACGCTGGCTTCAGACCAATCGTGCCATTATATATAATTTATAATGATTAGTTCTCAGAACTAAATACAAAAATTCCTATGTGCTACAATGTGACATCGGCATGACAAGATAGCACTGTCTGTGTATGCTTCTTTTTGTGTATTTTTGTGTGGTGTAATGAACTGTATTATTTTGTGACTAACAGTAAATTAGTAAAAAGGCCAATATGTTGTGAATAATATCGTGAAGGTTTACTGTGAATATATTTAACAATAACACCAAGTGAATGTAATACTCAAAATTAGAAGCCTTTATAATGAATCATACAATGTTAAAGTTTGTGAGAGTACTGAATATTTGTGCAGAAAGAAAGAACAGATGTCTGGAGGAACTGCTTTACAAGATTATAGACGGTATGTTTCTTTAAACTAGCTAATATTTTATAGTGGGCGAAACATACTTTTTCTGGTGGGAAAAGGGGATACTGCGTACCTATAAATAAAAGTCACTCGGCGTTGCCACTAAAAATTCACGCTACGCCACAGACAATAGTAGTACGAAATATGAAAATCGGGACCGGCAATAGTAGTACGAAATATGAAAACCGGGACCGGCAATAATAGTACGAAATATGAAAAACGGGACCGACAATAGTAATACGAAATATGAAAATCGGGACCTACAATAGTAGTACGAAATATGAAAATCGGGACCGACAATAGTAGTACGAAATATGAAAATCGGGACCGACAATAGTAGTACGAAATATGAAAATCGGGAGCGACAATAGTAGTACGAAATATTTTTACAATGTGATCGTCAATGTAGAAACAGGGACGGATAATACAAAAAATGTGAAAACGTGAATCGACAATAGCTTCTTGAAATCAGAGACAACCTCAGCACAGTAATATTGCCATCGTGAATGTTTTACATCTAGATGTAGATGTTTGTGTCCGGATGCCGAAAGCTGATTTTCGGATTCCAAAGAGTTTAAAAGATATAGAGGATTGACTTCACTGTGCTGGGTTTCCTAATTGTACTCCGTCATTCTCAACTAAGCAGCACGACGCCTGAAGAGAGTACCTCTCATAGCACGTAACTCCGTAGCTTCAAGAGATAATATACAGGAATCTCTGAAAAAAATCCACCGTGTACACAAGACGACACTAGCCGGATTCGAACCCATGACCTCTTGAACACAAACGAACAGGTTAACCACTACACTATGCAGATCCCCGTTTTTTTTTTGTTGGGATTTTATCATAACAATTCGAATATTATATTCAATGTAAATGACTGTTAGTAAGGATTTACTAACTATTTGAGAAGTTTTTTAATGTAGAAATGAACACTGAGTTATCAGAACAAGAATAAGAGCAAGCCTTCTCTTCCTATCTGTTCAGTAGTAGTAGAGGTCACGGGTTCGAATCCGGTTCGTGTCGTCTTGTTTATAAGGTGGATTTTTTTTCGGAGATCCCTGTGGATTATCACTTGAAGCTACGGAGTTACGTTCTATGAGTGGTACTCTCGGCAGTCGGCGTGCCGCTTCGTTGAGAGGGACGAAGTGCATATGGGAAACCGAGTACAGTGAAGTCAATCTTCTACGGCTTTTAAACCCTTTTTAGGACATCCATGTTTTACTTCAACGCATAAACATGTAAAATATATAATCGACATTTTTAGAGCTTGTGATGAGGAAAGTAATACTTGATAACATTTAGTAACAACCGGAAAGATCAAGGTGAGGAGAGACAGAGAAAGACAGAGAGACATTTCTGAATGGGTTGTCACTGTGACAAACAAAAATGTCCCTTAGTGAATTTATTAACAATACAATAGGCAGAGAGTTGTGGAGAAGTATGATCGCCTACGCCAATCGACATGTCATTTCATTCATTGATTGAGTAGAACAGAGACAATTAATAAAAGAATCAAGTAGAATATTGTTTATGTAAGATAATTTTTTGTTTTTTAAATTACAAGTATTTTCATATTTTACATTTAATATATATATTTATAAATATTTTTTCCCCACGAATTGCTTATGTGTAGTTCAGTTTTAATTTACAGTATAGTTTTTAGTTTTTCGTTTAATTTTTAGTTTCTAGTTAATTTTAGTTTTTAATTTCGTTTTACTTTATAGTTTAAATTTAGTTTTTCGTTTAGTTTTAGTTTCTAGTTTAGTTTTAGTTTTTCGTTTAGTTTTCGTTTTCGTTTTTAGTTTAGTTTTAGTTTTAGTTTTTCGTTTAGTTTTAGTTTTTAGTTTTGTTTTAGTTTTTCGTTTAGTTTTAGTTTTTCAATTAGCTTTACTGTATAGTTATCTTTTGCTTAAAGTTTTGTTTTTTTCTACATCGACGTTGCCGCACTCTGGGAAACCTATAGGTGCTCCGTCTCTTCCAGCACATGAAGAATAGTATACATGCTAAAGGTTCCCATAGTTCACTGGTTTTACACATACCTTATACTCTCCTCCCCCCCCCCCAATCCTGTCAGTTCCTCTGACCTGCTATACCCAGGGAGAATTCCACATTTTATAAGTCGTATTATCATATTTCTATCCAATCATGGCCAATTTGATGAGAAGGCGAGACAACTATCGAATAATCATCTGCTCATCGAAGGCCATTTTATTTTAAAATGTCAACAGAAACACGCCATTACACTAGCAGATTGGGCGTCTCATTCCTCATGCGAATAAAGGCAGGCTCAACAAGATGGAGAAGAGTTGAATTGGGAACACAGGGGAATGAAGATACTAGTTAAGGTAGAACTGCAAAGGACTGAAACCGTCCGAGAGTCGTATGGAAGTGCAGAGGGAGCCAACATCGAGTAGAAAAAGATGGTTAGTACACGCCTGAGGCAGCGAAGTAAATGAAAAGATACAGCATCGTTGTGTGGCGTCGCAGGATTGAATGACGATCAATTTGCGGGCTATGGCATGTCTGATCGATTGATATGCAGTAACATTGTGACGTCTCAGAATGTTCGTAACTCTTTTTCAATTTTGTTCTAGGTCACCATAGTTTCTCCAGTTCTGGTTGGAAAACAATACCCAGGAAGCTAGAGATGCCTTCATTAGTACAGGAACAAAGGGAAACAATAGGCCTATTATCATTAGATCGTCTCTAGCTTTTGGGTAGCATGTAGAATGCAAGCTTACCAATTTATTTCCAAGAGAAATAAGAGTCCATGTCATAATTGGACGGAGATTGTCAGCTATCACATCATAGATGGTGTTGGAATCTACATTATCTACATTGTGTTGGAGTCTACGTTATTTAGATGGTGTTGGAATCTACATTATCTACATTGTGTTGGAGTCTACGTTATTTAGATGGTGTTGGAATCTACATTATAAGTTCTCAATTTAATAACCTTCCAATTTTACATTTTCGATTAAAATTAACTCTGGCATGTGTATTATTATTTTCAGACACGAAAGGAGGTTTCAGGTTTTTAAAAACAAGTGTTACAGATGTTTAGGTACTATTCAAGGGTCAGTGGCCAGGTTTCTACGGAACAAAAAGCTAACATAATAAAACGGAACGAAATACCGATAGAGATACATATTCAGACACAGCCAAAATTGTATGCGTTTGGGGATGAGAGTCCCTGATTCTCCCGTAGTTGTAACCTTCGATAACAGTTATCATGTTGTTCCGGCAGGCTGACGTTGTTCTTGACCTAGTTGCGGGCACGGCGTGGGTGGACGGAACAACAAAGAAACCTGTCGCAAGGGCCAGATTTGTGCCCTGATATCGACGTCTGTTTCAGCGGCATTTGACTAGAAACACCATCGAGTCGAATGGCTGCTGGAACAGAGGGTGGAGCACTTATATGAACGCCCCACATGCTGTGAGGCCAGTTTCTAATCAAGAATCAAGAAGAATCAAACCCCTGATCACTCGATATGCGCGCTACACTGGGTTGAGAGTGTAAAGCCTGTGCGTTGCACACAGATCGCTAGATCCATATCCTTAGTTGTAACTTTGTACATTTTCGAGTAACGGAAGCTCAGTGCAATAAATATGAAATTGAAAAGCTGGACTGTTGTCACATTATTTGGTCACTGACCCCTGTATTGAACTGACGTGTATTGCCAATTAACTGTATATAATACAACTCAGCCGAAGACGAATGTGTCGGGTTACTGGTGCAAAAAAAACGACGAAACAATGCATTTCCATTCTCTTGACTACACCACATTAGAAATCTAGAAGGATCATGTCCTTGATACAAGAGAGATCCAGTGGGAGTTTGAGAATGAACACTGAAGAAGAGGAAGAAGAACATGAGTCAAATATATATATGTCCGACAGCAAATAATAAACAACCCTACAAGTTATCAGCAACCGATTTTGGCAGTGGCGAAGCGGCGTAAACACATTTGGTTTGGACATATAATGAGACAAAATACACATTTTAAAGTTATTTGACAAGGAACAGTCGAGGGTAGAAAGAGAAAATAAGGACAGAGAAAAGTCTTAATTGAAAACATCACAGAATGGTCTGAGTGTGATTTTTATACACTATTCCAAAGGGCCGAAAACAGAGATGTTGTGAGTCTTTTTTTTCTGTGCTTAATGTCTCAAGTGTAACAACACACCGCACTGACAATTTTGTGCTAATGTCTCAAGTGTAACAACACACCGCACTGACAATTTTGTGCTAATGTCTCAAGTGTAACAACACACCGCACTGACAATTTTGTGCTAATGTCTCAAGTGTAACAACACACCGCACTGACAATTTTGTGCTGTCTCTAGTCTGATACCACATGACACTGATAGTGTATGTGCCTTATTATTATTGTTATTATTTATTTATTTCACACCAAAGACAGATGTGTCCGGCCATTAACGCAAATAAAACTACACAGAGCATTTCCATTCTCAGGACTACATCCTGCTGTAAATCTAGTAGGACCATGGTCCTAGTACAAGGAAGTGGCAGCGGGAGTTTGAGAACTAACGCTGAAGAAGAAGGTTTCACATATGCCACAATTATTACACTTAGTAATGGTCAAGCAAGTTATCATTTCCAAGCAACCCTTTTCTCTATATTTAAGCGTGCCGTGTACACTACGTTGTTAGTGAACTATCCTTCTTCTTCCTCACCGTTCATTCTCAAACTCCCGCTGGTTCCATCTGGTGGAAGCTTTTGAGCAGTATGTGATCCAGAGAATGCACATTAAATTTTGTTCAATATTGAGGTGCCCTAATCACACTTCTAATTGTATCACCAGCGCACGGTGGATTGTCAGCGCTCGGTGGATTGTCAGCGCACGGTGGATTGTCAGCGCACAAATCATATAGTCGGACGAGTTTTGTTTGCTAAGCGAGCTCACAATTACCTCTGATACCGCGCAGATATTTTTTCTTTTACCTGTGATAATTTTATAGGCAATATAAATACGTTCAGAAGTTTGTCATTGCCTTTATAAATGGTCCAGATGCAGTTGCCTGTGGCAGGATCGAACTCGGTACCTTGACCGTGATAGACACGCTCTGAACCACTCACATAGTCGCATTACCCGATCCATTACTTTCGTTAAATTCATAAATTATTTTATTTTTTATTTTTTTGGTTTAATGTATATATATATATATATATTAAAGTCGCAATCGAGTAGAGCTCTTAACGGCAGCTAATTTACCATAATAAAACTTCTCTACGTCAAATATTTTGTTTAATATTTCATAGAAATCTGAGGTATGTTTTGTACGTTACATTCCAACAGAATAACATCTGGCACACAGACAACATAGTCCCTTTCATTGGTCTACACGTTGCAACACATTACCAGTTTTTATATCAGAGACTGAGCGCTGCATTCACAAAAGAAAAACACCCTGGAATCGTTCACATGCGGTAACGACCAAAAGTTCTAGCCCCTTCTTAATTATAAAGACCATGTGCCTGGATCAAACCAGCTAATACATAAGATAATTCTCATGTCTAGCGGGACACGTTCGGTTCACAAGGGACAAATCACTAAGAAAACCTGTCATTGTAACGCCCAGACGCGATTTGGCAAATCCTCGCTACCCTACATTCGTTGATTATTCTCACGAACATGTTCTTTCATAATAATGTTCCCGTAGGTAAAAAGGCGTTATTACTAAAATTCCATTAGTTTTAGGTGCCACCGCTTACACTCTGTTAATAGACACAAAATCAGGGTGTCCAAAATAGTTTCTTTTCCATGGCCTTTATCATTTTTTGGGCTGTTTTCACAAAGATCTGTGCACTATACATCTAAACAATTGTCTAATAAACCGCTCTACCTTAACTTTCTTGGATGCCATTATTACCGTAATTATTAAACATATATATATATATATATATATATATATATATATATATATATAATCAACATATTTATATTCAATACTATATTTATACGATATATATATATGCTATATATATAAATATAAACAATCAGTATATATATATATATATATATAGCATGTGGGGTTGCGTCCTTATGTCTCACCAATAGTCCACAAACCACTCATGCAATAGAAAACCTTAGTAGATGACATGCATGTATATTGAAGCCCTCTTATGAAAATGTTTTAGCATGTCATCTATACAATTATAAACCCTCTGTGAGTAGAAGTTTCCTTCAATAGACATTGTACTAAGCCGAAAGCTGAAGTCTCCTGGGTATAAAAGAAAGCTTAGAAAAACCATCCTATTGCACAAAGGAAGAGCTAAACGCTCGCAATTCCTGAGGTTTTTAAACAAACAGTCTATCGATTGTCTTTTCTCTGCTTTGTCTGTATGATATTGCAAGATTAAAGGATGATCGGTTTTCGGGTGTGATACGTTTGGTCGCTGGATATGTAGTAATACTTTGTTGTCTCAGAATTTTGTTAACTCTTTCAATCGACCTTCTTTTTTTGGTCTTTTGTATCTGTTTCCATTTTTATGGCGCATGCTCTTGTAGATGGCGAGGAAATTTCATTCTCATTAAGTGGACGAACCATTTAAGTTACTGGTCTTCAATACATTTTACTACAGATGATGTTCAGAGAGTTCATGTAGTTTCTTAACTCTTGACATGATCTCTTCTTGTTCTGTTTGCTGCTTTTCTTTGACATCTTATTTCACACCTAGTACACTTTCTCTCTTGTTCTTTTGTTAGTGTCCATGTCTGACATTGATAACGCACTGTTGGTAAAAAGATTGAATTTATGATTTGCTTTTTGGTTTGTACTGGGATAGATTTGTGTTTAAAACTTACTGTAAAAATAATTTGAATGAATGAGTACAAATAAATACAGATAATTAAATTATTACCGTATGTTGTGGTGGATGGTTTACCAGAATTGCAATCGCCCACCCCCCATGTTTTTTTCATTGATAAAAAGCTCCAATATGACTAAATTGGACTAAAGTCCTCAGTTTACAGGAGAATACTTCACCGTAATGGGGCATCTACTAAGAAAATAAATGTTACAAATCACTACCAATAACCAAGAACATAACATGTACTCCAACATCTACAATCTATCGCTGCCCATAACATGTACTTAAACATCTACAATCTATCACTGAACATAAAATGTGCTCCAACATCTACCATCTATCGCTGCCCATAACATTTACTTAAACATCTACAATCTATCGCTGATCATAACATGTACTTAAACATCTACAATCTATTTCTGCACATAACATATACTCAAACATCTACAATCTATCGCTGAACATAACATGTACTTAAACATCTACAATCTATCGCTGAACATAACATGTACTTAAACATCTACAATCTATCGCTGAACATAACATATACTCAAACATCTACAATCTATTGCTGAACATAACATGTACTCAAAAATTCATTTTCGATCTCGGCAACAGAAAACTCCCAGCGCACCGGAGACGTTTGCCTAGTCGCTTAGGAATTGAGACCATCTCGTGGACAGAAAAATCAAACAGTCATGGAAGGAAGCACGTTTCCTGGCCCGGTAAAAATACAAGGATCTGAGAAAATAAAGGTCAACAGGAGTCCGTTGTCCATTTGATGTACTTTCTTCTTAATCAGTACAGATTTACGGCAAAGCTCTTTTAGATTTAACGGTACTTTGTAGATACATCTGCTGCTTGCTGCCTGATATTTATCAAGAAGGTCCAAGTTCACTTCATGTGGTCAGCTAACCAGAGATATATATAGTGTTACCAGGGAAAGATTGTGGATTTAGATTTTAAAGGTATATATCCTGATGTTATTCTTTGTATCGTGACTAAAATTATGTTTGAATATTTAATTGTTGTCATTGGCTCAGTTGATGTTGATGTATTTTTAGTATTTATTATAACAGTAGACATGTTGGAAGTAGTATATTTGTAGTAGTGGTAGAAGTACTACCGCGTTGAAATAATATTTGCAGCAGTGGTAGACGTAGTACCGCGTTTAAATAGTAACAGTATTAAGTAAGGTTACTTTTGAAGTAACAGTAGTGGTAGTAGTAATTGTAGTTATAGCAGTAGTAACAGTAATAGTAGTAGTAATTGTAGTTGCATTTATAGTAGTTGTAGTAGTAGTAGTAGTAGTAGTAGTAGTAGTAGTAGCAACAGTAGTTGTTGCATTAATATTATCGATGGTATAATAGTAGTAGTTTTAGTATTAGCAATAGTAGTAGCTTAGTTTTTGTAGCGGTAGTTTTAGTAGTAGCAGTAGCAGTAAGACTTTAGTAGTAGTTGCAGTAACAGTAGAAGTAGCAGTAGACGTAGTAGTAGTAATCATGTTACCATTACTGACTTTCTTGGCAATATAAATAACGCTAAAATAGGCAGGTTAGCACGATACTGCTAATGCAGTTGATGGCGTATTATACCATGTTCTGACATCTCATCCAGTTCTGCTTTCTTCCAAACGAATTAGCATTGCCGACATGGGTTACTGCTAATGGGTAAGACACTTTCTTCATGAATTCTGCCCGGAACAAGCAGTCATGTGTGATATGTATTGACTATTTGTCTCGTATTGATTATGTGTCTCGTATTGACTATGTGTCTCGGCAATTTACACTGACCTGCTTCCAGACCGTCTATAAAGACACAAATGGCTGTTATATCATTACTGTCGTAACTAACACTAAGAAGTTGATATACAGAAGAACATGTAGAATCTCATTGAAAGATAAACAAAAAATAAGTTTATCCTGGGAAAAAACTAATAGATAGAGAAGTGATAATGATAGTTCTGTTGAAAACATTACGACAGGGAAATTTAAAGGCTGTAGGGTAAGAAATCAAAACGTTGGATTGAATCATTCAGAAGCGGACTTAATGCGGTAAATAAGAGTGTACCACTGTATCAGAAGATGTAAGGTGTTGGAGATCCGCTGTTGACAACCTTATTTTTGGAGACGGTTGTTGATCTGATCTGAGTGTGTCATCAATACATCCATCTCGTTTTGTATGAATCATATCCCTGGTGTAGTGGTTAAGCCGTTCACTTTATGCCCATGAGGTCGCGGATTCAATTCCCGCCTTGATGTCTTGTTAATAAAGTGAATTTACTTATCTCTTCAAGTTACGGATTTACTTTCTATACAATGTAATCTCGACAGGCGAAGTGTCGTTTCGTTGGGAAGAACGGTATGCATATGGGGTACACGGAGTACACTGAAGCCAATCATCTATGTCTATTTTATGGTCAGAATGTTGTAGTTGTCATAGCAACAACTAAACATCAGTTTGAAGATGCAATCACGGGACACAAGTGCGCAGGTGGTCGTCAAAAACATAATGAACAAGGGAACTTTAGCTACCCCTTTGAAAATGACAAGACATGACACGTCAGCAACAAGTGTAGAGCCATTCATTGGTTGATTTTCTCTGGGTGAATAGGCTGCACTTGTAGAATAAGTCTTTGACTGCACTCAAATGTTTATGAATTAATAAAAGGAGCGAGTTTAACACATTCATTCTTAAACACCACCTGTTAAAATTACATTAAATGAACTATCCTTTTCTTTATAAAAAAAAAAAAAAAATCCCTTGCGCTGTACCCAATTACATATTTATGTATTTAATATTTTATGAATTGTTATGTTGATGTTTTGTAAATGGAACTAAATAAAATACATTAACAATGTTTTACCATTTTAACCCAATATATTTTCTCGAAATCCACAACACTTCTTAACTCGTTTAAAAATTCAGAGATCTTTTGAAGAATTATAACCAATAGAGTGTACCCTCAGCTTTGTTTTCTTTAAATTACCAGAAAAATGCGTGTTATTTTTCACTTCATGAGATACATTTGACATATTCCAAAACCATTTAGTTGGTGTACAAATAATTGCATTGTTGACGACAACTTTTATCAATCCCTTTTTCTCTTGTCAACAACATTTTTTTTTCAGAACACCCCTCCCTCTTGTTGACTGTTGACGTAACTTATGGACAGTTCTTATGTTTATGTGTATTTTTATGTCTTGTAAACTATTATGCCGGTTTTATGTGTGAGTATGCATGTAACGATTGACATTTCGATCTAAAATCTCCCTCAGATCATAAAATAATATAATAATAGAAATAAAACATAGAATAGTAAAAACAACGTGTCTCTATATAAGCATGACATAATTTAATGCAATATAGTGTAATTAAATGTATGCGTTCGTTCTCAAAATCCTACAAATCAGCATGATGCGTTCGTTCTCAAAATCTTGCATATTATCAGGATGTAATCCAGATACCGGTATACTATGTGCTCTCTATGGGATGGCACAGCCAAGCCCGCACTAAAAGCCTCTTTAGTCGTCTACTATGACAAGCATGACAAGAAAAAAGTGTTGCTATTGTCTATTACCATTTAACCCCTTCAACAGAATTAATGTTAATTACAAATCTGTCTTTCAAAGGTGTGAAATTTAACCTAACGGTCAGAAATACTAGTGCGTTCATTAACACATTCTAGTAATTTCTTTCAACCATAGACATCCCAAAATGGTCACCATATCCTATCATCGGTACGATAGATGATAGTGAAATGAACACAATCACTTCAGTAAATGAGGTTGTGTTCTCATCGATCACCGCTCTTAATAGGTTGCTCTTTATCTAAATGAGATATCCACTTTGATAAAGTATCCCTTTAGGAATTGAGATCAATAATATGGGGGTGTCGTGGCCATCGAATGTATAACTAATTGATTTGTTGGTAATCCCTCTTATAAAGTGATGTATCTGGCGTTACTCATTATTTTCATTGGTCACAAAGTTTGATTTGGCAGGTATGGATAGTCACGGAAAAAAAGTCAATATCGCCACTTCAGAAGGATGATTCCTGTATTTGTTCGCAGGGATTATATCGTCGATGTTCACAATGCAGTTTGACGTTATACAAACCGGGTAGAAATTTTGTTTAATTAATCAAGATTGCAAAAATTCAATAAGAACAATGTTAAAAAATATGTCTTCGACAAAGTAGCGTCTGATTCAGAAAAAATCTACAGACATTTGTCGATAGATAACTCTGTAGTCTACTTTAAATCAGATGGCCGCAGATAATGTACTATGCACATTTCCGTCTTTCCATGTGATAGTGTTATTGATGTGTTATATATAATCTACAATCCATGTCCATTATGACGTACAACACACATATTACGTAGTATGCAACTTTCCGTCTTTCCAGGCGATAGTGTTATTATTGGGGTATAGGAAATATATCTAAAATTCATATCGATGATGGATGTGACTCACAGAATTGCTTCTGAATTACTTTAACAATGTATATGGTCGGGCAACTCCACCCCAAGACCTTCTTAGTCACCTCTTACGACATACAGTGAACGTAGCAATGTCTTTATTCTTTACTTCCCTATTGGGCCACTTTAAGGCAAGGGCAAATAACTGTTCTAGCACCAAAAAGGTGTTTAACTGTTTCAGAATCTGTCCTGTGAAAAGTGTTGGACTGTTTCAAAATCTGTCCTGTGAAATGTGTTGCGCTGTTTCAGAATCTGTGCTGTGAATTGTGTTGCGCTGTTTCAGAATCTGTGCTGTGAAATTTGTTGGACTGTTTCAAAATCTGTCCTGTGAAATGTGTTGCGCTGTTTCAGAATCTGTGCTGTGAATTGTGTTGCGCTGTTTCAGAATCTGTGCTGTGAAATGTGTTGCGCTGTTTCAGAATATGTGCTGGAGAATACTCTCGTCTCCCATATAATGTAATTAATATTTCATTACCCCGTAAATACATTTAATTTCATCGCTGTTTTCTTCAGATAACAAATTATCATTATAATCACAACCTCAAACCAAATTAACTGAAATTTCCTTCATATCTGTAATGAAAGAATGATGTTGCTGAGGACATTAAAGCAATGTGCAGTGTGCAATCAGCATTAAAAATATGAACATCAAAGGAGAATTTACATAGAAAATTGTCAGAGAAAACTAATGGTCAAAACTGAAAATAAGGGAGGGCTACAGAGAGTAGCGTTCTATTGATTTAGCTTAAGAACGATTCTTTCATAACTGCATTTAGCACTGAAAAATATATCGATGTTATAACAGTGGTGTGGATTAATGATTACAGTATTGATCAAAAGATGATAGGTAAAGTTTGTCTTATCTGGTGATAGATGAGATATAGGAACCGGAGGTTGAGGTTCGTTTCTAGTGATATACGAGATATAGGAACTGGTGGTGAGGTCCGTCCTACCTTCAAATGTAGGAACCGGGGATATGGTTCGTCTTATCTACTGATAAGTGAGATATAAAAATGAAGATAAGGTTCTCGGTCATATCTAGTGATAAATGAGATATAAAAATTATTGATTCTTGATTAGAAACTAGCAGCATAGCACACGGGACTTTCCCATAAGTGCTCCGTTCTCCGTTTCAGCAGTCATTCGAGTGTATGTAGACTCAAAAGTCCCAGGCAGGTGTTGATTACGTGATCTTCGGTTCTTACCTAAAAGAGTACATTTTCTTCCCTCTCTTCTACTCACTTCCATTTCTGTCATTCTTTGTATGTTGTCGGTCTCATTGTCAACATCTTCATTTAGCAAGGAATGTGTGACTGCATTCATTAAGTCAGCTTTATCCACTGTCACTACTTTACCGTCAATCGCAGCATTATCTGTCAATGAAGCAGCTCTTTCGTTTCCTCTGACTCCAGTGTGACCTAGACAGTATATCAAATGTAATTTTCTGTGCAATTGAATTGTTCAATAGCGCAATCCATTCCTTTCTCCACATGTTATTTTCTATCTTGCGCAGCATGTTTTGAGAATCTGTGAATATTACCGAGTGGGCTAATGTAACAGTTATCAACCAACTTAGTGCTGCTGTAACTCCCTCTAACTCCATCCTCATTCTCGATGTGGTAAAGTCGTTTCTGTAGGCAACAAAAATCCCTACCACATTTATTTGTATTTCTGTTGACTAAGCCATATGTGTATAATTATGTCTTTTGGTTTCGGGTGTATCTGGGCGAGATCTTTTAATATAACTTATGCCATAACATTCCATTACCGGCACGATTTATCTAGTTGAATTATTACGTTAGTCAGTGATTTTTTCCCTCAATATCCACCTCCTCCCATTCACTGCCCTTTTATACTTCTTCTATTTCACATACTCTTCACAGTATGTCTTCAGCTTCTTCCATCCATGACCTACCCCGATTGATTCATTTCCCTATTGTTCATAATAATTCTTTTGACACATTGAGATATTTGCTAGATCATCAATGAAAATAAAGAAGAGTTTGCAGCTTGTAGGTGAGCCTTGAGATAGTCTCTCCTCCAGAGATATTTTCCGAGATAGTGTATTGCCATAGCTGGTGGCTATGATTCTTTTTGTCAGGAAGGAATGTATCCATTTTAACATCTTCCCACCTATTCCTATTCTGTTCATCTTCAGGAAGTGTCTCTTTCTCCAAACTTTGTCATATGCTTGCTCAAGGTCAATGAACACTGCTAATGTGCGTTTTCCTTCTTGGATTTTTCCCTCTTTTGGTAAATTCATCACATTTTGCGTGAATCTGAAGACAGTGTCATCTTTGCGACATTTGCGCCAGAAGCCTGACCGATTATCTAAACAGTGATGGTCTTCCATCCACCAGTATAGTATGTTGTTAACGATTCTCTCAAACAGCGTGTCTAATGAGGTAAGGAATATGGGTCTATAATTTCTTGGTGTTCCTGTCGGTTTTCTTTTCTTAAAAATGATGTTGCTGGTTACTGTGAGATATGCTGATAGCAACTGTCCCTCCCTCCATGGAGTAATAAGCCATTGGAGTATTACTTTTGCCTTTGGTCCCAGCTTACGTATCATTATATTTTTAATTTTATCTGATCCTGGAGTTTTATTTCTAGCACGTTTCCGTATTGCCATTTTCAGTTCTTGTTTGCTGAATAAGTCATTGAAACCAGCAATATTGTTCTGATCTGTGTTAAGTGTTGTACATTATGTAAGTATTATGTCTAATTTCTTCCTTTGCTGTGACGTGTTCACATTTGCATAGACTATGTTGAACGTAGCTGCTTTCTTGATGGGTGCTGTTGTTTCATTGCCTCAACCATCTACTATGGGTGTTGAATTGGTAAATCACAGGTAAATATCCAGGTGTGAGTATTCAAAGCATTGTTACACCGGTATGGTAAGTAATTTTGTTGACATCGAAGTATGCCGGTGAGATGCTTATGTAACCAGGCTGTAATTCGACTCAAATAACTCGTCGAAAGGTCGCGAAACAAAAGTGGAATAAAATATTACATTTTCCAAACCGTCACAGCGTATTTCGTCGAGACCGTTGGCAGTAAAGACCTCCGTTTAGAAAGTAAACAAGAGTTCATTCGTAAGGTTTATGATTATTGTCGTGTATCCGTAGGTCAGTATTTATATTTTGTAGTCGCAAGCAAAAAGGTCACTGATATCTATCTATCTATCTATCTATCTATCTATCTATCTATCTATCTATCTATCTATCTATCTATCTATCTATCTATCTATCTATCTATCTATCTATCTATCTATCTATCTATCTATCTATCTATCTATCTATATATCTATCTATCTATCTATCTATCTATCTATCTATCTATCTATCTATCTATCTATCTATCTATCTATCTATCTATCTATCTATCTATCTATCTATCTATCTATCTATCTATCTATCCATCTATCTAAATATCCATCTATATATATATCTATCTAACTATCTATCTAACTATCTATCTATCTATCTTTCTATCTATCTATCTATCTATCTATCTATCTATCTATCTATTCATCCATCTATCTATCTATCTATCTATATTTCTGTCTGTCTGTCTGTTTATCTATCTATACACTGTGGCCATTGTTTGCCTTGCAGCATCAAGGGCAGAAGAGTTCATTTCAGATGGTCTTCTTGTGTGCTGTTTGTAAGCTTCTTCCTGTGGCTCCACTGCTAAAATGTCTCTCCAAAGACCAACGAAAATCACGCAAATAATCAAAAACAGACTTTCAGGTCATGTTTACTTTTCTGTACACATATCTTTTACTGGAGCCTGGCCATGATTTCACGTGATATAGATGTGTATGCTGGGTATCTGTTACGAGAACATAAGAACAATATGCTTGAGCACAATAGCATTAATATAATAGCGGCTCAACAGGAACCACTGTTAAAAATCGGTTAATGTCGTAAACTCAGGTGGTACATGATGAGACATTGCTCGATGACAAGAGATGATCTTCAAGGTACGGTGGAGGGTGGAAGAAGACGAGGTGCGATGAAGAAGACATGGCTGGATAATATCAAGGACTGGACAAGGTGTCAAGTTTCTTCAAACTCATCATTGTGGTTGGGGATAGAGATGCGTGTGGAGCTTTCTACATCAAATATCTCCATGTGACATCACTACGGGTAATGGGTTTTATTATTCTTATTATTATTCTAGTTTGGGTGTCCACATGTCCAATTTTGTTTCGACAAGTACATAAACAGGTTGATTAAGAACTATAAGTGATGATTTCTAGTTATGGAAAATGAATTCTACCGGGATCTGATTCACGTAAATGACTGATGTAAATGACTGTAAATAATTCAAGTAAATACATATATGTAAATGATTGTAAATAATTCAAGTAAATACATATATGTAAATGATTGTAAATAATTCAAGTAAATACATATATGTAAATGACTATAAATAATTCAAGTAACTACATATATGTAAATCTACTCCCTAAAATACACATTTAATATGGTATCGATCTAATCCCTAAAATACACAGTTAATATAATATCCATCTAATCCTTAGACTACCCAGTTACTATAGGGACTTTCAATTCCTCAATCCACCCAGTTAATATTATAGTGCCAATAAATTCCCTAAACTACCCAGATAATATGGTGCCGGGCGATTCCCTAGTCTACCTATTTCATATGGTGCAGATCGATTCCATAGACCCCCCCCCCCCAATTATTATTGTATCTATCTATTGAATGGCTGCTGGCATGGAAAGCAGATCACTAATGAATGATCGATTTATTTATATTTCGAGAGTGGTATCTTTTTTGTATTGTAGTTCATGTTGTCTTCAGGCATTGTTGTTTTATTTCTTTCCCCAAATTTTTGTTAATGCGGGTATTTCTGTCAGTTCTTGTGTATACGTGCATCATTGTTACCTTGGATGTCTTTACTGTTACATGTCTGCCGCCTAATGTTTTTGGGATAGTGCAATTATTTTTAATTTTTTACTGTTTGTTCCCTGTTTTATCTGCATTCTCTTGAAAAAGACTTTACTGTTGAAACGTTGAAACTGTCTTCTATACTATTATGTGTAGTATTTTTTATAGCTAGATTATATAGTATGATAGCCTGTGTTTTCACTGTAGATCTAACCAATCTTGTGTTTGACATATGTACGTACTATTGTATTACAGACGCATGCGGTTGTGTTTGTGGGTCTCACAAAAGCCGAACTAGACAAACCACCCACACAACAGAAATCTTTGTAGATGACATGTGGTTATATTGAGGCACTCTTATAGAAACTGTGTAGCATGTCATCTATACAATTATAGACAACCTCTGAGTAGAAGGATCCTTCAATAGGCATAGCACGAGCCAAAAGCTGTAGTCTCCTGGGTATGAAAGAAAACTCAGGAAAACCACCCCACTGCACATAGGATGTAAGAGCTAATCGTTCGCCACTCCTGGCGTTCTACAACAAACAATTGTTATACAGTTTTACAGTAATCGCATTATCTGTCACATTGAGCACGATGATCGGGATAGGGGGATTTACAGCAGCACTTAATTGGTTGATAACTGATACATCAACACACGCGGTAATATTCACAGACTCTCAAAGCATGCTGCGCAAGATAGAAAAGTTCATGCCGAGACATTAATTGTGGGACTTATTGAACAACTCAATTGTCCAGAGCATTAAATGGATATACTGCCCTGGTCATGCTTGGGTCAGAGGAAACGAGAGAGCTGACTTATTGGCAGGCAATGCGGTGATAGATGGCACAATGCTGAGAAGAGATGAAGCAGACCTAATCAAGGCAGTAATAAATTCATTTCATGATGAAGATGATGTCAATGAGGCTGAGAACGTACACATACAGAGAATGTTAGAAATGGGAGTATCTAGTGGAGAGGGTGGAAAAGTAAATATTTTGGAAGGTCCTGAAGAGCACGTAATCAACACCTGACCGGGACTCTGAGTCTACATCCACTTAGATGGTTGCTGAAACGGAGAGTGGGGCACTTATGGAAATGCCCCACGCGCTGTGAAGGTAGTTTCTAATCAAGAATCTAGAATCAATCTCATTATCAATCTAATTATCAACCTCATTATCAACCTCATTATCAATATCATTATCAACCACATTATCAACCTCATTATCAATCTCATTATCAACCACATTATCAATCTCATTATCAACCTAATTATCAACCGCATTATCAACCCCATTATCAATCTCATTATCAACCTCATTATCAATCTCATTATCAACATCATTATCAACCTCATTATCAATATCATTATCAACATCATTATCAACCTCATTATCGCTTTCATTATCAATCTCATTATCAACCTCATTATAATTATATTTATCAACCTCATTATCAACCTCATAATCAATCTCATTATCAACCTTATTATAAATCTCATTATCAACCGCATTATCAACCTCATTATCAACCTCATTATCAATCTCCTTATCAACCTCATTATCAATCTCATTATCAACCTCATTATCAACCTCATTAATCAACCTCATTATCAACCTCATTATCAATCTCATTATCACTATCATTATCAATCTCCTTATCAACCTCATTATCAATCTCCTTATCAACCTCATTATCAATCTCATTATCAACCTCATTATCAACCTCATTAATCAACCTCATTATCAATCTCATTATCAACCTCATTATCAACCTCATTATCAATCTCATTATCAATCTCATTATCAACCTCATTATCAACCTCATTATCAATCTCATTATCAATCTCATTATCAACATCATTATAAATCTCATTATAAACCTCATTATCAATCTCATTATCAATCTTATTATCAACCTCATTATCAACCTCATTATCAATCTCATTATCAATCTCATTATCAACCTCAATATCAATATCATTATCAACATCATTAACAACCTCATTATCAATCTCATTATCAATCTCTTTATCAACCTCATTATCAATCTCATTATCAACCTCATTAACAATCTCATTATCAACCTAATTATCAACCGCATTATCAACCCCATTATCAATCTCATTATCAACCTCATTATCATTCTCATTATCAACCTCATTATCAACCTCATTATCAACCTCATTATCAATATCATTATCAACATCATTATCAACCTCATTATCAATCTCATTATCAATCTCATTATCAACCTCATTATACATATCATTATAAACCTCATTATCAACCTCATAATCAATCTCATTATCAACCTTATTATAAATCTCATTATCAACCGCATTATCAACCTCATTATCAACCTCATTATCAATCTCAATATCAACCTCATTATCAACCTTATTATCAATCTCATTATCAACCTCATTATCAACATCATTATCAACCTCATTATCAATCTCATTTTCAACCTCATTATCAATCTCATTATCAATCTCATTATCAATCTCATTATCAATCTCATTATCAATCTTATTATCCATCTCATTATCAATCTCATTATCAATCTCATTATCAACCTCATTATCAACGTCATTATCAACCCCATTATCAATCTCATTATCGGTAATCACTTTAGTATTTTATGCGACATGCGTAACAAGCCGAATATAATTTTTTTGTCCTCGCTGTCGGATATCGGTAGAGAAGAGATGTCAATACAATATTTTCATATCAAGGTACAACGTCCATAGTTGAAACACTGACAAAATAACCATCTAGACGCTATTTGCTAAGTTGTAAAAATATATACAGAGAAGTATCGGAACTTTTTCACAAATAGTTCTCCTTGACAGTTAGTTAGAAACACGGGTACATGATACCTTTATTCACCTGTTCTTACCTGTATAAGTAAAACTATACAGACATGTGCGCTTTCAAAACTACAAACATTACCTGCGGGAAATCAGGGAATCTCGACCGGGATGTTAGAGGATGGGATGTTAGAGGATGGGATGTTAGAGAATGGGATGTTAGAGGATGGAATGTTAGAGGATGGGGTGTTAGAGGATGGGATGTTAGAGGGTACTCAA
Source organism: Meghimatium bilineatum (assembly GCA_034231615.1). NCBI lineage: Eukaryota > Metazoa > Mollusca > Gastropoda > Stylommatophora > Philomycidae > Meghimatium > Meghimatium bilineatum. The sequence continues at coordinate 81,564,885 of CM067320.1, forward strand.
CTTTTATGATTGTGATAATAAGAGAAGAGACAGATGTAAAGAATAGTAGAGTGGTGTGGTACTGGGGTCGATTAAAGAATTGTACCTCCGTGTAGTACTGATGCCGATTTAAAGGATGATGGTGATGATGATGTTCCTTCTTCGCAATCAACGATGAGCATGCAATGATAAACTATTAAAAATGAGACGAAAAATTATTGAAAAAAGAAAACATTAGTGGTTGTTTTGGTTTTGGTTTGGGAGTTGGTAAATGCTCGAGAGTTCTTATTCGTGCCAGGGAAAGTCTAAAGCAGTGCATGCATGAGGGCAGAAGATCCCGAGTAAGAGCGTTTTCAGATCTTTTCTTAAGCTTCTGTTTCTTGTAGATTCCCTGCCCACAGTTTTCTTTCCTTTTTTTCGAATTTTGTGATGGCAGCGATGATCTGAGTGTGACAAGCTGAACACTCAAGAATTGTAGTCTGCAAGAGGCTAGTATCAATACTGCAGTGTTTGAAGTACTTTAAGATTTAAAGAATAGTACATCTGTGTGTTACTGGGGACGATTTAAGTAATAGTACCGTCGTGTGGTACTGGGGTGGATTTAACGATGTACTGTTCTCTGTGTGGTACTGGGGTCAAATTAAATAGTACCTCTCTGATTTAAATGATTTTGTAATTAACAGGTGCGACTACTGTACAACTATAATTCAATATACGAGAAGTGTAAACACGGGGTATGGCGCTTTTGAATAACTAAAAGCACTTTTAATTCTGCTCTTTGCGTGTTGCGTGTAACAATCACACATGTGGGGTCTATACGCTAGTACAATTTTCAGTCATTGTCCCCTCGACCAGTAAACACGGATTTTCAAGTCCACTCGCCGCTATTTGTGGTCCATAGCACAGCTTAATTGTAGCTGGTTTTTGTTTACATGTCTTCATAAATAACAGACTTGAAAAAACACGACACATCTCTGTACATTCAGCACAGATCTGCATACATAACACAGATCTGAAAATAGAACACAGATCTGAACGCAGATCTGCACATTCAACACAGATCTTCTCACACATAGACATCTGCACATATAATACATCTGCACATGCAAAACATCTGCACACAAAAATACAGATCTGCACACATAAAAGAGATATGTGCGTACACCACAGACCTGCATAGCCAACATATATCGGCATAAACAATACAAATGTACAAACACAGATCTTCACAAACAGGACAAATCTACAAGCAATATAAACATCAAAGATGTGCACATGCAACAAAACGTACAGATACCACAGATGATTGAATGATACAAAAAAGACACAATTAAATCAAACAAAAGGAGCTCCCATGAATTTTAAATAAGGTTAAGGAAAACGAATAAATGTCAGATGAATTAGTTAGAAGATAAACGAGATAGGATATCTGGTCCTGATGGGAGCAAACGAGCAAAGATTGGATCCTTTTGTCTAAATGTGAAAGGGCTATGTTTAAACCGGATCTGATTTTCACAACTAAGTGGAAACGTCCTTCCTTTTACTACGTAGACTAGGCCAAACGCTTGAATGTAATCTGTATATAAATGGATAACCGCGGATTATTCAAAATTCGAGGGGTCTCTTGTTCATGATGTGTAAAAGTTGTTGAAAAAAAAATATTTTCAAAGCAACGAAATGTTCTGTTAACGAACAATTTAATGATAGTCGGGGTTGCCATGTGGTTGGAACTGTTTGTTACCAAATTGTTGGTGGAAATAAATGGAGAAAATGGGAACATTTCAAAATTATTTACAAACTACTATAAAGCAAGATTCATTTTCAAGAATAATACCCTTTCATAATATTGTATTGCCAATCTCTACCTATCGATATTAATTTATTGTACAAAGAAAAATATAAGTTATTGTTATTTTGATTGTATTTCTATCGTTATCTTGAGCCTCTCTAGACATGAAAGCTATGAGGGAACTACAAGGTCAAACTTTTGAGCATAATAAATTACATACCTTTCTTTTTACTATCTAGAAAATATTTTTTTTAAATAATTATTGTCCCAACTATTATCTAGTGTTTATTGCAACCTTGACAATATACGTTCTTAGTGGTTGCTGTATCTGTTCTCACAATAGTAATAACGTTTCCACTTAGACGTCCTGAGAAAAGTTTTCACTATAGTAATAACGTTTCCACTTAGACGTCCTGAGAAAAGTTTTCACTATAGTAACAACGTTTCCACTTAGACGTCCTGAGAAAAGTATAATCAAATACTTGTTTGTAACTTGTACACTTTATTTTACTTGTGTACATGAATAGGATAGAAAGTGTCTTCATGTTTGTCGTAATGTGAAGGTTTGTTTCCAAGTTTACATTTGTGTTTTCTGGATTATGCGGTTTCGATGGTGTAGTTAGCTTATTATTAGAGATATTGTGATGATAGATTTAGTTCCATCTTGTAGGTTCTGTGATTTTTGTTCGTAGTTAATTATAGAAGGATTGTAAATCAATCAAGTTTGCTCCGACTTGCGATTTACCTATTTTCGACGCAGACATTAAAATGACGTCTCGACTACTCCAGCTAAAGGACAATTTAACAGCGTAGAATGTCATGACAAAGAGACAGCTAAAAGGTAACAGCAGGGAATGTCTATCCCTATAAAAAAAAAGTCTGTAACGCAACACAAGGCGGAGGAATCAAAATTGACCAATGGCTCAAACGACGAAACAACAAAGTGTCTGGAGCACAGGATGCACGTTCAGGGCATAACAAAAAATAACACTACACCAGTCTGGGAAGCTAGAAAATTTTATGTTATTGAGGCAGAAAAATTAGATATAGATATTTCAGGAGTAGTCGATACGAAATGGAAATATGATGGGTACGCAAGAAAAGAAAATTTGAGTTTTATACATTCAGGAGAAAATTATCATGAACAGGGGGTGGAGTAGGGGAGGGGGATAGTAATACTGATCAAGAAATAAATATATATATATATATATATACATCATCACGTACTGGACATACAACTACAGAATGATAATGCTAAAAACCAAAGAAAAAACTTTTGATCTGGCCATTGTACAAACATACGCACCAACTACAGACTACAACTGACGAAGAAATTGAAAATTACGACGTAGGCCTACAACAACTACTCAAGCCAGTAAAATCAACAGACATTCTAATAGTCACTGGAGGCATGAATGCAAAAATAGGGCAAGGAAGACACAATAACATTGTAGGAAAATTTTAACTAAGACAAGAAATCACAGAGGAGAAAGACATACAGTTCTGTGAGGAGAATAACATGGCCATATGCAATACATTCTTTGAACATGTACATAGAAATTGTATACATGGACAAGTTCTGGAGACAGAAAGAGGAGCCAAATATATTATAATATGATCATTAAGAACAATAACAGATTTAGAAATAGCGTTAATGACACTAAAACATTTCCAGGAGCTGATAAGTAGTTGACTATTGACTATTTAGTTATGCCATCGCTGTGCTACCAACAGCCAAACATGGACAACGACAGCACAAGTAAACGTAAACTTGTGATAGCTGAAATGGCATGCTACGCAGAATCCAGGGTATATTGCTAAGAGACAGAATGAGGAATGAGAATATTCGACAAAAAAACCGGCATCACCCCATCGTTGGAATATATTAATAGACAACAGAACAAATGGTTTGCACACATCAGCAGACTATCATCAGATAGCGTACCAGAACTATGCTCCATATATACAGTGAAGGCAGACCTAGAGGCCGACCACGAAAACGATAGACCACCGAAATAAAAGAGACACAACATTCCACAATATACTCAGCAAACACGAGGACCATCTCCAGAAAACTCTTCTTCCCTTGACGCTGAAAGGGCACAAAGAGTTTAGCGAATAGATACACTATTTATAACCAACTGTTTTAGTGAGTAGGCCAATCGTGTAGCAATTCCTTGTGTCTAGAGATCCATGGTTTAATGTATAAACATTCTAGATGTGTCTTTTCGGTTTCATATTACAGATGATATATTATTGTTACAGGTGGCACTTACTTCCTCATCCCAAAATCTAGATGGAAGTTAAGAAACAAATGATTTACAGCATATTCTTACCAACACTGTGTTACCAGTGCCAAACCTGGTCTCTTTATCTTCACATTACAGAACGATATTGACATGTGAGATAAAATGCTGTAAGAAAGATGTAGGGGTCAACGGGATTGATAGATTACGAAATGAATACCTCAGGGAAAGAATAGTTATAACATCTTGCACAAAATACATAGAAAGACAGCAGATCAAGTGATTTGACCACACTCTGAATCAGGGCCTATAACTAAATGCGATCAGGTAACAAAGCCAGAGGTAGACCACGGAAAAGATGGATAGAAAACGTAATGGACATCTTGAACAAACATGGTCATAACACGGCCGAGACAACACATTTCGCCTTTGAGTAAAAGCTCGAACTTCAATAACCCCTATACGTTTAATGGCAAGATTGGATAACGAAACATCTGAGGAAAGACAATAGACTGATTCTTCTTTCTTCTTCTTTCGTTCACTTGAAACATGTCTATATCTGTAATTCTGTCTCCTTAATAAAACTCACTGTCTTTTGTAGTTCATACAGTGTCCCATAGAGCTTTGATTCCAGTGTTGTTTCTTCTGGCCAATATGTCTGCCTCAGCGTTTCATGTTCAGAACACTCTTGACGTATATGTTTGGCACTATGTGCTGCCTGTCCACATGTACAGATGGACATGTTGCCAATCTTGAACTTTGTATACATGTGACTTCGGAGTCAGTTGTGTCCTGTTCTGAGATGTAGAATTATAACTTGTTCTGATCTGTTCATAATGTGATCGTCATCTTGTGTTGGTGTTTGTGGCTTTCTTATTGACTTGATCATCTGTTTTTTTCTGATGGTAGGTGATTGGTACATATGGTTGGTCTTCGGCAGCACCTTCCTTAGCAGGTTGGTCTGCTTTTTTATTTCCTGTAGACTGATGACACACATAGAATCCCCTACCACCTTTGATTCTGCCACAAAAGGAAAAGGTGCAATGTTCACTGATATGCATCGACTGTCATCCATTGGGAACTATTTGACAGAAGACAAAATTATGAAATTGAGGCACAACAATCAGTGACAATGATATTTTTACAGGTGATCGGTTTTCAGTCCATCCCCAAATTTTTCCTAGTCGCCTCCTACAACATGCTTATAAAGAAAACAGTTGCCTTATACTTTGCACCCTAAGTCCTCGTCCCGGTTGACACATGGGGTGACTTTGAATATTGATAAAAGTTCAGTATGGCAAAATAAGTTAAACAGGCTACTAAAAAAACCTAACTGTAAATACAAAATAGATTTTTTTTAAGTATATAAAAAACATACAATAAAACAGGACAATTTTCACGTATCAGTCCAAATGAGGCCTAAGAAACTAATAACGTTTAAACTAAACAAAACCACACAAAATTGGTATCTGAGTTGACCAGAGATGTTTCCCTTACGCAGTAACCGTTTGCGAAACGCATGTCAAGTAAAAGAGAAAATACGTTCAGTTCAGTTCAGTGTGTTCATAAAGGGTGCTGTCTGGAGATATATGTGCAAAGATTTAGGAATTTCCGTATCAACTTTCAACAGTATCAATTCGTGCATGATTTGAAGGTTTCATACAGAAATTGTTTGTTGATAAATTTATATAGCAGTTTCTTTTAAAATAATAAAACAAATTAATAATGATGGCGTAAGCACAAATTGGCAGCACTCAAATCACTATCTCTTCAAATTACACTCTAAGATTACTTATAAGAGTGTATCTTACGTATTTGAGAAATAAGTTATGGTTTCAAATAGAATATATGGGGTTATTTCTAAAATTTTAGAGGGTGCTCGCGGAAGTGATCAGAATTTTGTAGATAAAATTTATTTGGTAATTACAGAAAAAAAATCTCTTATCAACAGTAACGGTGAGTGCTATGATGAAATCAGAATGAGTTTGGCTATCTCGTCAAAGAAGCTGATAAAAATAAAAAAACTTATGACTGAGCTGCTGCAAAACAACAAAACTAACATTCCTAAGAGATTGCATATTCCCAGTGGCAATATATTGGTGTGAATCCTGGACAGTCATCAGCAAAGTGAGAAATAAAATAGCAGTATTTGGAAGAATATTTTACAGGAAAATCCTCAGAATAGCATGGACCATAAATATCACCAATGTAGCCATCGTGAGAGAAATGAATGTAAACGAAAACTGGCTAAACAGCATGGTTCTTTCCAGAAAACTACAATATTTTGGCCATATCAAACGTCATGATAGCCTAGAGAAGACCATAATGGAGGGGATGATACCAAGGCGACGAACACGTGGCACACCGAGAAAATGGACAGGACACAAGACATCAGAAACCACCCGAACATGACAGTAACATAAGCAGCAGGAATGTCTCAATATGACAAGAGTTTCGAAAGACTATGGTAACTGGTACATCCTTTCAGGATATGCTACCTGATGAGTGACAGAAGCACAGAACTTATAATGACGAGATACAAGCTGGAGCACATATTAACGCGCGTCAAAAATAAAACAATGATTAGGGAAGAAGGTGTGTATGATTATGATGTAGTCAACAATATATTAGTTACAGCAGTGAAAGAGTGGATAGATTGGCTGGTACTGTTTACAGCAGTGAAAGAGTGGATAGATTGGCTGGTACTGTTTACAGCAGTGAGAGAGTGGATAGATTGGCTGGTACTGTTTACAGTAGTGAGAGAGTGGATAGATCGGTTAGTACTGTTTACAGTAGTGAGAGAGTGGATAGATCAGGTTAGTACTGTTTACAGTAGTGAGAGAGTGGATAGATCGGTTAGTACTGTTTACAGTAGTGAGAGAGTGGATAGATTGGCTGGTACTGTTTACAGCAGTGAGAGAGTGGCTGGTACTGTTTACAGTAGTGAGAGAGTGGATAGATTGGCTGGTACTGTTTACAGCAGTGAGAGAGTGGCTGGTACTGTTTACAGTAGTGAGAGAGTGGATAGATTGGCTGGTACTGTTTACAGCAGTGAGAGAGTGGCTGGTACTGTTTACAGTAGTGAGAGAGTGGATAGATTGGCTAGTACTGTTTACAGTAGTGAGAGAGTGGATAGATTGGCTGGTAATGTTTACAGCAGTGAGAGATTGGCTAGTACTGTTTACAGTAGTGAGAGAGTGGATTGATTGGCTGGTACTGTTTACAGTAGTGAGAGAGTGGATATGTTGGTAGGTTCGGCTACTGTATCGAATTTCAGGGCTACTGATCGCGCCGACTTTTGTAATCTTCGAAATAAACTGAACGATCACACGAAATTAGTGAAGATGATGAATCGTTTTCCATGTCCAGAATAAATGATGCTGCCACAAAATGAACATCATTATGGACAGTAAAGAATGTTTGTGAATCGACAGAGAACCTGAAACTATCAGTCGTCGTGTAACTGCAGACATACTCGGCGGGAGATCACGGCATCTTTGTATGTGCCCTGTGTGTAGTGATGATGATGTCTGGACTCACTAACAACAGCTGATATGGACGATAGTGACCATGTACAGTGTTTCTGCGACTGGATAAAATAAAGTTCATTAAATGAATATTCGCCGAATGTTGTAAACAATTTATGATGTAATCAATGTTTCTCAACTTGTGTGGTGGTCTCCCAGAGAGGAACAATTTCAATATTTTGAGAACCAATTTGTAGTCATTCTAACTTTACTTAAGTTTTTAAAGTATATTTTTGGGGAAGAATGATTGATCAATTCGATTAGTAGGAGATTAGTAAACATTTCGTTTAGTGAGAAGCTCATACCAAACATTTTGAATCAATAGAAATCTATAGAAGTTAGGAGCTTTAATTTTACTCACTATCAATTATATTACTGAAAACGCTCAAAATGAGTAGAGGATTGACTAAATTATACTCGTATTATACCATAACCATCCCTCTTAATGAAAAAGCACGCCGCCTGCTGAGAGTACTACATATAGCACGTATCTACGTAGCTTCGAGTCCAAGGATCTCTGAAATGATCCATTTCATAAACAAGACGTCACAAGCGGAATTCTAACTCGCGACATCTTGAACACAAAGTGAACAGCTTAAACACTACGCCATGGAATTCTCTATCTTACTGTACTATTACTACTTCTAGATATTGTGTTTTATGTAAATTTTCTCTTTTTGTTTTGTTTCATCTATTCCTTCAGTTTCTGCATGATCTTCTGTTATGTATCTCCTTGCTGAATTCGTGATCATACACAGTGTCGTATGTGTTTTCCCGTGGTATCTTGTTTTCATGATAAAGGTATTTTTATCTAAACGTTGGCTTCTGACCGCTTTCTTTCGTGCTTAGAATAACTCTCAAAACTTCATTACCGCAGTTGACATGTTGGAGAATGAATATACCATTTATTCATCACAACCACACGGACATTAATAAATATCATTTTTATACCAACAAAGTGCTATTAATGTCAAAATGGATCCTTTCCAAAGCACAGGAAAGTAAGATTACAGCATGTGAGATGAGGTGTTTGAGGACGATTGTCAGCGTCACAGGAATGGATAGAATACGCAAAGATGATAGAGAAATCGTAGGAACTACACCAATCGATGACTACAGCAGGGGAGACTAATTCCAATAGTTTGGACATTTAATGAGAATGGAATCCTGATTGCCCCCACCCCCCGTCATGGGCGCATAACAACAGAATATCGGGGATGAGGGAAAGAGGAAAACCATAACGTAAATGGTTCGAGAATATCAGAGATATTCAACACCACCACTTGATTACAACAAAAACAACAGCAACATATTTGACAATAGAACATAGATTTCAGTTCTCCGCGACGGTTCGTGGCTGATACAAGACAAGAAATGTTGAAGTGGTGAATGAACCAAGACAATATGAGAACCACTGAACGTATAGCCCTAACAGTGACCGAGATTTTGATTATTGTCGTGTTTGCTTTTCGTCGGTCCCTATTTCTATACTTGGAGTCGCATTTTAAAAAAAACCAAGCCAGGACAGACCAATGAAATAGCCTTTCAGGTCATATTTATTCTCTGTACAGAGGTCTTTACCTGCGAAGGTTTTGCCTTAAATTTGTGTGTATAGTCTTTCCAGTCCCAGATTGGAAACATCAATGAAGTAATACAAATATGCGAGATATACACTTCTCAAAAGTTTTCATTAGGTGACACGAGTTTGTTTGTGCGTCAGGCACAGTCCGTTGAGATACTTTCAGGTAACTATGTTTGACCTTTGATGTGTACTCTGAGGGAATGTACATAAAATCTTAGACAGGTATCACAGGTATGTGTTCTCACCTTTATAAAGGTTGACTAGTGGATTCTTTACTTAAAGAAATGTTGATACCGTCTATAAATGTTTCTATGTTATTGTTTATAGCTTCTATAAATGTTTCTATGGTATTGTTTATAACGTCTATAAATATTTTTTTTATGGTTGACACATTTTATAAATGTTCTCCTGTTATTGTTGATAACATCTATAAATGCTCCTCTGTTATTGTTGATAAATGTTACTCTGTTATTTTTGATGCCCCTGTTATTGTTGATAACTGCTATACATTCTCCTCTGTTATTGTTGATAACTACTATAAATTCTCCTCTGTTATTGTTGATAACTACTATAAATTCTCCTCTGTTATTGTTGATAACTACTATAAATTCTCCTCTGTTATTGTTGATAACTACTATAAATTCTCCTAGTTGTTATTGCTGATAACCTTTTTAACTGCTCTCTTGTATATATCTTCAGCAACAGTTGATTTATTATTTCTTATATCCGCAGAGAATAATTCATATATGAAATAGTATACAACATCGTTCAATTAATCATCATCATTATGTGAAACGCCGTTAACGCTTTACACTAGGCCATCAGCAAGAACTACGTTCTATGTTTAGCTATCTTCTGTATCGAATGTCCGCGGTTTGATCTCATTCATTTCTTGTAGCAGTGCAACTTCTTGTACCTCCGTATAATTTGTTTTATCTACATTTTTTCAGCTTTCCCTAAAGTGTTCATGCTAGAATAGGTGACGTTATAAAATCTAGTTATTATATATGTTTGATATTTATTTCTTTTTTTAGCGTCCTGATGAAGATGTTTTAGTAGAAACGTCGTTCGCCCCTGTTGATTTCTTAATGTGTTTTATATTTTGCTGTAATGCTCCCTACGTGTCTCTGGTTTTGTCACCTCATTACTCTGTGTTTCCACCACCTCTCACATCCTTAGTACGTTATGCTGCTCACTAACTCTGCAGGTTTACCCTTTGACGCTATTTGACTGTTTCGGTGAAATTTCATAGGTCACTTTGTGTGGGCAGTCGATGACAGTCACTGGAAAAGTCAAATATGAATGATGTTTCCAATGTCCGTAAGACTATTGTCGAGGGCGTCGGTTTGTGCAGGACGTTCATTGTCACCAGCATGTTTCTTGTATAGTTATTCTCTACAACACGAGCGTAGATGAGAAAAGGCGGTTTGGAGTACTCAACCAATTCCCCCTTCCCTCCTATCAAATAAACTTTTATTACCTGGAACTCAGTGAAAAGGTGGGTAAACCCCTCCTGTAGCGATTTTTAACACAATAGTGTCCAATTTGTTCATCAAAAAGTGGCATTTAACATGTAATACAACGGTGTTCAAATTGTTCATCAAAAAGTGGCATTTAACATGTAATACAACCGTATTCAAATTGTTTATCAAAAAGTGGCATTTAACATGTAATACAACGGTGTTCAAATTGTTCATCAAAAAGTGGCATTTAACATGTAATACAACCGTATTCAAATTGTTTATCAAAAAGTGGCATTTAACATGTAATACAACGGTGTTCACATTGCTCATTAAAAAGTGGCAATTGCGAACGAATGACCTTTTTTAAGTTTACCACCCCCTTCCATCTCTCTCTCTCTCTCTCTCTTTATTGAAAACATGTCTTCGTCATCAGCGGTCATTCTCAAACTCCCACTGGATCTCTCTTGTAGCAAGATAATGGTCCTAGTTGATTGCTAGCAGAATACGGTCCAGAGATATGAAATACATTGTGGCGTCGTTATACTTTCCCAAATGGCCCGACACAACCGTCTTCGACGGGTAAATCATACCTAAGGCCCTGCTCAACATATTATATCTACACAATTGAGTTAACTATGAAGCGTAGGCAATAACTGTTTCCCTTTCATTAATCATGTTTGTTCCTGTGTTACTCGCCAACGAATGCGTACAAAGAGTGTTTATATTCATTCCTGTGTGTTTTTCTCATAAACTGATGGCAACATCGGGAATTTGAGCTTGGTTAGTTCAGCTGGAGTATACTCAATTCACAATTTGAGTTAACACATTTTCAATAGGTGTAAACTGCGCGGATCAGGTTCAAACCCCGTTTTCCACATTCTGATTTTTTATTCTATACCTATTTGATGTTTCTTAATTGTATTATTGAGAGTGCATTCCTCTGTGATGCCAGTGTCAATATTGTATTTTACTAGTTGTGGAGTTACCGTGAGATTTATAGTGACAAAAGCTGTGATCAAGTTATCGAGTTGCAGTAAGATTTATAGTGGCAAAGGATGTGATCAAGTTATGAAGTTGCAATGAGATTTATAGTGGCAAAAGCTGTGATCAAGTTATCGAGTTGCAGTAAGATTTATAGTGGCAAAAGCTGTTATCAAGTTATCGAGTTGCAGTAAGATTTATAGTGGCAAAAGCTGTGACCAAGTTATCGAGTTGCAGTAAGATTTATAGTGGCAAAAGCTGTGATCAAGTTATTGAGTTGCAGTAAGATTTATAGTGGCAAAAGATGTGATCAAGTTATGAAGCTGTAGTGAGATTTATAGTGGTAGATATGTTGAAAGTCGCATGCCCTTGTTGTCGCCACGCAACATGTTCATGTTATTTTTTTTTATTTATACTCTGACAAAAAATCAATTCCTTACCGGGGATCGAACTCTAGATCTCAAGGGTGTGAGACCAAGCTACTAACCCCTCGGACAAAAGCCACAAAATATTTTTTTTGTAAATATAATTTAAACAGTGTAATCGCTTGATATTACAAATGTAAATTTGTGGTAAGATGTCACAAATTCAACCAATAGTATTTGATAGCCAAATATAGGGTTAGCACGTGTCCAGTAATACGCTTTGTTGATTGGTCACAGCTGATGGTAGGCCTATGCACAAAATCTGAAAACTTAAATATAAGGCAAATGTAGATTAGAGTGTACAACAAGCGAAATGTACGGGAAATGTAGATATGAATATACAAGAGGGGAAATGTAAACAAGTTATAAATTGTTGGGTTTTTTTTTTGGAATACTTTTTGCTTTTATTTTGGGAGGTGGCAGAACCACTATACTTACCTTATCTCTACGGTTCTTAATAATAGTGATAATTTGCAGAAGAAAGACAAAAATTACAAAAAGGAGAAGAATCGTCAGCAGCAATAAGTCCAAGAATACAGATAGGAGATGAATTGTCAACAGCAATAGGTCTACAGGTCTTGAAGCATATTATTTTTTGGCGTAAATAAGAAGACCCTCAGATGAAGGAATATGGTGCATACAGTGAACGTTAGTCCAAGTAAGTTCTATCAGAACTGCAACTATATCGCGGCTCTGGTAATCCTGTCACCACCAAATCTAGAGTTAATATTCGATAAGTAAGTAGAATATTAACCAGTAATCTGTGTGAATTTTCAAATATAGTGAGGTGTGTTGTTATCTACTTGGCTTGTACGCTTTATTTGATACAAACAACCTTTTAGTGAAGACGTTAGCTGGGATTTCCTTGATAAACAACGTTATTTGTGGTTTAATACTTTGTTGTTTGATCAAAGGAGATCCACTTTTTAGTTATTATTGAGACGGTGTAACATGTTCAAACCAGATGTAAAGTAAAAAAGTAAAGTAAACCATAGCGTTTATTAATGCCGTAGGGGTGTGAGATGTTAGCGATCTCACATTTCAGTGGCTCTGCAAATGAGGGCGGTGGCCATCTCCTCTCCCTCGCAGTCTTTACTTCCCGGATTAATCCGGTACCCATTTAATGCTAGGTCGACCCGGGAGTCGTTGTGAGCTGAGAAACATTTCCGCCTCAACTGGGGAATGAACCGAGGACCACTCATATGCGAAGTCAGTGCGCTAACCACTTCCCTACGCGGCTCTATACGGCTCCATACGCGAACCAGATGTAAAAACTACTTAATTTGAGTCAGGAGTTATGGTTGCAGGTTATCATCATCGCAGTATGGACAAATCTCAAGATGCTCCGATCCTTGTTTCAATACATCTATCTGAGTGTAGCGTTCGATAGTTCCATTTCAATGATGGTTCATCAGTCTCTTTGTATATCTATTATGTTTCTCTTTCCTGTGCGAAATATACGTGATCTGTATAAATCGCTACCGTAACCTGATTCAATCAGTTCTAGATGTTTCACCTCTGCAGCAAAAACTGGTGGACCGGAAACAGTATGGTTATTCAATGAGAGATGGAACAGATAACGTGAAGTGTCAAACGTGATACAAGTAAGATTAATGATCACCGATTTGTTTTTGAATAGATTTCACAAGTGTTCTTATCACTGGATACTATTCATGTCTATACCTCGTGTTGTTTATATGATCTCTTGTTAAACGAATCATGTCTCTGAGTATATTTACGTGAATAGAATTATATATGTTTATTACTATAAATATATTAATAAATATGGTATATGTTATGTTGTGTTTATCCGTGTGGAAACCGTGGCATGGTCTTCGAATTCACTGAGCAAAGAATAGGGACACTGTCTTATTTATACCGTGGCATGGACTTCTAATTTAGTAGTTAAGAATAGGATGACTGCCTTATTTCCAAATATGTCGCAGTAGACTAAGGAAAGTTGGGGGGATATGCTGACATTTTACCTGTGGGGAAAATTATAGTCACCTCTTTTCTCAATTTCGTGTTTATTCTATCACATAATCCCCAAAGAGGACGAAGGAGTGACGGCCCGCAGGATTTGTCCTTTTGTGGCAGATTTCTAGTCACGGGAAATACTAGATGTGGTAGGTACAGGGTAGGTACAAGCAACCTGATGTCGGAGATGAAGATAACTCTTCATGTACTAATCCGCAGCAAATATTACGTGGGATGGCCAGCTCCCTTTCTTGATGTGTTTTTAATACCCCTTACTGTGAAGGTGTACCGAATCTTCATCGCAGTGAACAATGTTTTTCGAAGAAGTCTTTTGTATATAGGAGAGTGAGGGGATATGTACATACGTGTGTGTGTGTGTGTGTGAAGGTGTGTAGGTGTGTGTGTGTGTGGGGGGGGGGGAGGAGATCTTTGCGTTTTCGTAGGCAGCATGCTCCACAATTTTTGTATGCAGATATTCAATTACACTTTCGTATTTTGTGGTATCAATGTTGGCATCAATTTACCGCGCACTACTATAGTTATGAATGCGCGTCTTAAATACGATACATCAATATATATCTATATCTATATCTATATCTATATCTATATCTATATCTATATCTATATCTATATCTATATCTATATCTATATCTATATCTATATCTATATCTATATCTATATCTATATCTATATCTATATCTATATCTATATCTATATCTATATCTATATCTATATCTATATCTATATCTATATCTATATCTATATCTATATCTATATCTATATCTATATCTATATCTATATCTATATCTATATCTATATCTATATCTATATCTATATCTATATCTATATCTATATCTATATCTATATCTATATCTATATCTATATCTATATCTATATCTATATCTATATCTATATCTATATCTATATCTATATCTATATCTATATCTATATCTATATCTATATCTATATCTATATCTATATCTATATCTATATCTATATCTATATCTATATCTATATCTATATCTATATCTATATCTATATCTATATCTATATCTATATCTATATCTATATCTATATCTATATCTATATCTATATCTATATCTATATCTATATCTATATCTATATCTATATCTATATCTATATCTATATCTATATCTATATCTATATCTATATCTATATCTATATCTATATCTATATCTATATCTATATCTATATCTATATCTATATCTATATCTATATCTATATCTATATCTATATCTATATCTATATCTATATCTATATCTATATCTATATCTATATCTATATCTATATCTATATCTATATCTATATCTATATCTATATCTATATCTATATCTATATCTATATCTATATCTATATCTATATCTATATCTATATCTATATCTATATCTATATCTATATCTATATCTATATCTATATCTATATCTATATCTATATCTATATCTATATCTATATCTATATCTATATCTATATCTATATCTATATCTATATCTATATCTATATCTATATCTATATCTATATCTATATCTATATCTATATCTATATCTATATCTATATCTATATCTATATCTATATCTATATCTATATCTATATCTATATCTATATCTATATCTATATCTATATCTATATCTATATCTATATCTATATCTATATCTATATCTATATCTATATCTATATCTATATCTATATCTATATCTATATCTATATCTATATCTATATCTATATCTATATCTATATCTATATCTATATCTATATCTATATCTATATCTATATCTATATCTATATCTATATCTATATCTATATCTATATCTATATCTATATCTATATCTATATCTATATCTATATCTATATCTATATCTATATCTATATCTATATCTATATCTATATCTATATCTATATCTATATCTATATCTATATCTATATCTATATCTATATCTATATCTATATCTATATCTATATCTATATCTATATCTATATCTATATCTATATCTATATCTATATCTATATCTATATCTATATCTATATCTATATCTATATCTATATCTATATCTATATCTATATCTATATCTATATCTATATCTATATCTATATCTATATCTATATCTATATCTATATCTATATCTATATCTATATCTATATCTATATCTATATCTATATCTATATCTATATCTATATCTATATCTATATCTATATCTATATCTATATCTATATCTATATCTATATATATCGTTGTCTGAATAAATACTATTAGGATTTGTTCATAAATTAGATACAAGAAATTTTTCTTTATTTAAGGTCGCCCCCCCCCCCAGTTGTCAATAACTTTCGAGAATACAAGAAGCCTTCTGCTTCATTATGTCAAACGATTTCCACTCTCGATTTTAGAAATATACACACAAAATGTATGAATGTTTATTCCGTGTAAGTGTTCCTTTAATGTCTTTATTTCGTTTGTATATGTCTCTTGAAAAAGGTCCCAGTTGGACCATAACGTGGAAGAAGGCCTGGTTTTCTGTTATTTATTTGTTTACATTAGATGTATTATTAGTTATTTATTTAAATCAATAACAATAGCATATTATACTAGTTATCAGATTGTTCAAACATTCCCCTAGATGCGACAGGTCAAATTGCCCACATTCATGAGTTCTTTATGGAAAGAATATATCAAGCGATGTTTATATATTCATAACTGTATATGCACCGACGTTACATTGAGTTTACAAATTCTTGCGACTCTTTCAAGCTTTGCAATTCCAAACATATTTAACAGAAATTGATGAAACCGAAACTCTTTAACTCAAGAAATGTTTAACAGAAATATTGATGAAACCAACACTCTGTAACTCAAGAAATTTTTAACAGAGATTGATGAAACCGAAACTCCGTAACTCAAGAAGTTTTTAAAAAATATTGATGAAACCGAAACTCTGTAACTCAAGAAATGTTTAAGAGAAATTGATGAAACCCAAGCACAAACTGTGAAGTGATAATAACACCTAGCTGTCCCGAAGATAGGGTGGGGGGGGGGAGGGGGAGTTTCAAACACCTCATTACAAATCTTAACGTGATTTTTAGTAATAGGAACTCAAACAAAATGTCCGTAAATCCCCTACCTTCGTGGGTTTTTTTCATGACAAAGTCTTTACACACGAAATTTACATACGACAATTGAACTTTTTTTATTTGATAAAACCTGATAGATAAAACCTAAATTTGATAAAATTTGATAAAAAGGTACACATATCTACGGCCCTGACGCCAAGGATACATTAGTTTAGCCGAAGCATGCAAGTATTTCACATATTTACTTATTTGAGATATATTTAAAAAAACAGCTCACGTAAGTGGAACAAAAATTGTAATGTTTTCCTGTATCTTAAAGGTGCTTATTTGGTTCGCAATAACGAGGACAACAATAAATGTGAGCTTCATGTATTGACTTAGATTGACACAATCTACGGTAAACATTACTCAAGTTTAATAATTATATGGAAACTACCTGCGTTCTTTTACCTCACCAATGAAAAATATTATTTTAATGCATAGTCGATTCATTGAGATCTGATCTTGGTGATTTATTGCAATTGATATTTATATGTGTAAAATATACAAGTAATGTTATAACATATTGCACGCAGTCACATTTGTGGACTCCTAAAATAGCAACTGTAGATACGTTTATGACTCATCGAAAGATATGAATAAAATACACAGTCATGAATCATGAATGTAATGTCCTGAGTAATGTAAGACCACACGCAAAACTTCATTTAAAAAAGTGCGAAAGTTCTCGTGATATTTCATGAAATCAGACAACCTGGGTTTTAAAACCTACTGTGATTTATACATTTGAGGTGTGGATATATATATAGTTATAGAAGACTTGGTGTATTTGAGGTGTGTGTATATATATATATGTATAGTTATAGAAGACTTGGTGTATTTGAGGTGTGTGTATATATATATGTATAGTTATAGAAGAATTGGTGTATTTGAGATGTGTGTATATATATATGTATAGTTATAGAAGACTTGGTGTATTTGAGGTGTGTGTATATATATATGTATAGTTATAGAAGACTTGGTGTATTTGAGGTGTGTGTATATATATATGTATAGTTATAGAAGAATTGGTGTATTTGAGGTGTGTGTATATATATATATGTATAGTTATAGAAGAATTGGTGTATTTGAGGTGTGTGTGTATATATATGTATAGTTATAGAAGAATTGGTGTATTTGAGGTGTGTATATATATATGTATAGTTATAGAAGAATTGGTGTATTTGAATTGTGGATATATTATGATGATAATGATGATGTTCCTCCTTTGCAAGCGAAGATAAGCATGGCATAAAAAACATTACATGCGATGAAAAAAAATATATATATAATAATTAAAATTGGTAATTAACTCATTTGGTTTGTGAGTTCGTAGATGCCCGATGAGTCCGATTCGTGCACGGAAAGTTCTATTGCAGTGCATGCAGGAGTGCTGAAGGTTCGGGGTAGGAGAATTTACGGATTTGTCCTTCCGCTTCTTGCGCTTGTGGATTGCCCGCATTGTTCTTTCTTTTTCAAATTTCGTGATGCCAGCAGTGATCTGGGTGTGCCAGGCTGAGAGATCAAGTGCTGTAGTCTCTCAGGAGCTAGGATCGATGCTGCAGTTATTGAGAGAGCTTTTTAGGTGATCCTTGAATCGCTTTTTCTGCCCTCCACTTGAACGTTTACCTTCGCACAACTCCCCATAGAATAATCTCTTTAGAAAGCGATTGTCTTGCATACGGACGATGTGGCCAGTACAGCGGAGTTTTGGATATATATATATAGTTATAGAAGAATTGGTGTATTTGAGGTGTGGATATATATATAATTATATAAGGATTGGATGAAATTCGCGGATACGTAAAGGAGCTCATGTGTTCTGACAACATTTCGTGTAAAATAAGAACTATTAAATGATTAAAAAAACTCTAAGAAATAAAATATTTTGAACATATTACAAGACATGACATCTCGTTAAAATCCTTACGTAAGGGTAGAGTTGAGAGATGGGGGACCACGAGATAGGCAGAGAATACAAGAAGCAGAGAAACATCACGAGATGGACAGGTTACAGTTTAACGAATTGTACCACCAAAACAGGAAACAGAAGATATTTTTGGAGGTCCAATGCAGCAAACGTCGTTGCGGAGACGGCACTTACTGATGGCAACAGTGTTTACTGATGCCAAGTATAATTACAGACTTACAACAGAATGATGTTATTGAGCGATAAAAATTAATCAAATGTTACAAATGTCGATAAAAGAAAACAGATAAATAGGTACAACCCGTAATAAATCGTACCAGTCAGTCAGTTCCTCTTTTGTCAAGTTGGGCACATAGGGCGGATGTCATAGTTCTCCATGCCTGTCGGTCAGTTGCTAGGGATTGCAGGTCTTGTACATTTATTCCTGCGTGCAATTTAGAATTTGTTGAAATATTTATTGATGGTTTCATTTTGGTTTGCACTATAACATCCGTTACAGAAACACTCGGGAGTTTTACAATGAAAAATTTTTTAATCGTCGATTTACGTATCCAAAGGAATCAAGAACCGTTACACACGTCCACCATCTTGAAACTGGTAACCGGAAGTCCTAAATCGTATAATTCATAAAAACAAACAAGTTTCGCAGCAAACCAGAGAGATTTATCAAGAAAGAACAAAACAAAAAGACAAAACATAACGAATATGTAAATGAAAAAAAAATTAAAATGAATGGAACCATTAGATAAAATTCAGAGTTCTCTGTTGCACTTTGGTTATTGCATATAATAACGGAGAAACCAAAGAATATCTGATAACAAGGCTAGGCGCACAGTTACAAAACTGTTGAGTAGGTAGGAATAATGACAGGTAGTGAGTGATATTTTACGAGCACAGAAATAGTATGAAATATATAATAAACAAATACAAAATATGCTATAAATAATCATGGATGTAAATACGCCTTCAGTATGGACGTGAGGTTCGGCTTACAACAAAGCTCCGTCGCTCATTTTCCGGTGCAATGCTTTCATTTTTACTAGAATTTTTGAGAAATTTAATTATTTTTTTAATTTTTAAAGGAAAATAGTTAAAGCGTGATATTAATCAGCCATCTGGCTAAATTCTTAGTACTAAATTACATGTTTTTGGTGTACTGCTCGGGGGGGGGGGCCTGAGTAGGGTTTGCATACGGACATGTCAACAATATAACCATTATTAAATGCTGTGAACTCCTTTTTTCAGGTGAAGAGGAGTCATCACTACTCAACTTTTCAGGCAACACTTCCAACCAGCCTTTCACCCGATGAAGACATTAATATTACTTGTGTGAATTAAATATAAAATCTTCTCTAAGTCTATGAAGGATAATATGGGCTAACGTAAACTTAACAATGCAGTACTTCATTATATGATCCGTGCCACGGGGGTTTTGCCCAGGAAATGAGAGATGATTAATGTATTTGACTGAAGTTGTCTTCGCAAAATTCTAAACATAAGGTGACAAGACAAAACAACCAACGAAGAATTGCATCGTACAAAGTTACCGGCTATTATTAAATATTTTCAATAGTGCAGGGTGGGATGACTGGGGAACCGGAATAGAATGGAGAAAGATAGTGTACTGAAACGTGCGATTTAACACTCTATCATGGAGTACAATCATTTAGGAGACCATTAAAGATTGTCATTCTCTCAATATTAGATGTCTTCTTCTTCTTCTTCTTCTGCTGCTGCGATCAACTGTTAAACACTAAGTTCAATATTGGTTATATATAGAGCGGTTTGTTTTAAGCTATCTTGGGGTTTTTGATACTGCACAACTGATGACACGTCTATGCTAATACACACCAAATGGTGACCCGTCTATGCTACTACACACAAACTGAATGACGCTTGAATACTTCTACATAACAACTAATGACGCGTCTATTCTACTACACAACTTCTACTATCAATTTTTAAACATCTAGTCCAATATTGGTCATATTTAGAGAGATTTGTGTTGTTCATATTGATTTCCTGATACTACACAACAATTGATGACTAGTCCATGCTAAAACACAACAAATGGTGACGCGTCTATGCTACTACACAAAATGTAATGACGCGTCTGTGTAACTACACAACAACTGATGCCGTACCTTTGCTACTACACAGATTATACTATCTTTTGTAAAACATTTGCAGATAACCTACTGTGAGCCAGATTGTCATTCTCTGAGTGGCTACACTGTGAAAGTTATTTAGTATATTTTCTGGTGTCTGTGTTGCTAGTTCTCAAATGCAGGTGGCAGAATCGATGATATCGTTTCAGTGTAAATGTACCTTTAAGTGGACCAGTTCTTAGTCGAAATATCGTGACTGCTCATTTCTGTTGAATTAGTTAATGTTGTCTTGCTCATGATTATAGTTTCTGTTTAGTTCTCCCCACTGAAGTAGCATTGATTCTTTTAGCAGAGATTTTGCTTCCTCCAAACTTTGGGTTACGCGGGGTTTGAGGGAGAATATTGACATGATCAATACACAGGAATGTGCATATTTCAACAATATTTCTTCTAAATATGAACATAGCAGTCGACGAAGACGGATGTGTCGGGCCATTGGTGCAAATAAAACGGCAACACAGCGCATTTTCATTCTCTGGTCTATATCCTACTGAAAATCTAGTAGGGCCATCGCCCTGCTGAAGGAGAAATCCAGCGGGAGTTTAAGAATGAAAACTGAAGAAGACGAATGAACAGAGCACAGCAAGTTACCAGCTCCATGCTCCGCATAGGATACCGTGGACTACATGCACACTTCCACAAGACAAAGGTTGTCGAAACTGACTAATGTCTATATCAAAAATATCTCTAGACTCCAGAACAAACCTGCAGACATCCCCACTATTCGGCGACATCAGAACACACTTGCAGACATCCCCACTAGTCGGCGACATCAGAACAAACCTGCAGACATCCCCACTAGTCGGCATCATCAGAACAAACCTGCAGACATCCCCACTAGTCGGCGACTTCAGAACAAACCTGCAGACATCTCCACTCTTCGGCGACATCAGAACAAACCTGCAGACATCCCCACTCTTCGGCGACATCAGAACAAACCTGCAGACATCCCCACTCTTCGGCGACATCAGAACAAACCTGCAGACATCCCCACTCTTCGGCGACATCAGAACAAACCTGCAGACATCTCCACTAGTCGGCGACATCAGAACAAATCTGCAGACATCCCCACTAGTCGGCGACATCATAACAAACCTGCAGACATCCCCACTAGTCGACGACATCAGAACAAATCTGCAGACATCCCCACTAGTTGGCGACATCATAACAAACCTGCAGACATCCCCACTAGTCGACGACATCAGAACAAATCTGCAGACATCCCCACTAGTCGACGACATCAGAACAAATCTGCAGACATCCCCACTATTCGGCGACATCAGAACAAACCTGCAGACATCCCCACTCTTCGGCGACATCAGAACAAACCTGCAGACATCCCCACTCTTCGGCGACATCAGAACAAACCTGCAGACATCTCCACTAGTCGGCGACATCAGAACAAATCTGCAGACATCCCCACTAGTCGGCGACATCATAACAAACCTGCAGACATCCCCACTAGTCGACGACATCAGAACAAATCTGCAGACATCCCCACTAGTTGGCGACATCATAACAAACCTGCAGACATCTCCACTAGTCGGCGACATCAGAACAAATCTGCAGACATCCCCACTAGTCGGCGACATCATAACAAACCTGCAGACATCCCCACTAGTCGACGACATCAGAACAAACCTGCAGACATCCCCACTAGCTGGCGACATCAGAATGAATACATGACCCCCCCCCCCCCCAAGAGACAGAACTGAAAGTGAAACTGTTAGGCAACCGCGAGAACCTCCTGCTAACGGGTGACTTCAATGTAGCAGCCCACCTACCTGTATACTGTCTATATACTGTGTATATACTGTGAACATATGAGACTGATCTTAGAAGAAGAACAATAGTATTCATGAAAGCACATCAATAATAATATTATTGTCTGGATCGATGTATTTTGAATATGTTTAAAATAGGTAAGCTTGTGTTTTTGGATAATGTGGAGAAGCAAATGTCCTACTGTTTACAGGTCTTAGCTGACGACTGTGCTGTACCGTCTCTCTGTGTCCATTATATTCATAGGATGTTTATATTTCATTTAGTTTCAAATGTTGATATTTTCTTTGTAGTAGTATACTTTCACATTGCAAGTCATAAAAATAAACAATAAAAACCTAATTTGCACAGGATAAATATATAGACAAAAATAGCTGACAGCTAGTTAATAAAAACTGGACATGAAAGCCCTAGACCCGACCGTCTGAAGTATAAGAGACCTGTTCGATAAAACGTAAATATGAACTAGTATCAAATTTGTGTGAAATGTATTGGTTGGCCTTGGCTATTTTTGGCATGCGACTCCAAGTATGTAAATAGTGACCAATTAATATTCATATAATAATCAAATACGTAACGAACAGGGTCCAAATTAATTCAGGTAGGAGGCCTGTTATGTCGAAAACCACGCCCTAACCCTACCTTACACTTAGTAGTATACAAATAAGCGTACAGACATATATCGCACGGTAGTGACTTTCAGAAATACAATATTTTTACAGGGATTCTTATTGACTGTAGACACAAAGTATACAAAAGAAGACCAATGAAAATCACGAGAAAAGTCAAATAACTTTACTTTAGCAGGATGAGTCCGCAGAGCTGTGTTGTTGATGGACTCTCTACACCCATATAGCAAGTGTCCTTCGCATGCCTAAGAAGCCAACAAGCTCCAAATACACAAAATACAATAGAGATTTTCAAACAATATATATATATATGTATATACATATATCGTGTCATAGACAGGAATCTGTGCATGACGAGTTCATGTATAATACCATTCATGTACTATGCGTGAAAGCTTCGGTTGTGAAAACTGATTCATAGAATGTATTTGAAGTGTAAACAGAAATTTGTTAAAAACTGAGGAGATAGAGAGAGAGAGAAAGAAAGAGGTATGGGATTAAACCCGATTTGCTCTAATAACGCCTAAAATTGGCCGGATCCACAGGTGTCTGTTTCAATTTCTAAGTGAAGCAATGTCTTTTATTGATTTAACTTTGTTCCTTCTCAAAATCCTGCAGGTTTCCAGAACATAGCCTTGAGTTGTGGTTCTCAGGTTGGACCGTGTGGCCAGACATGGAGATTTGCAGAGGTTCTCAGGTTGGGCCACATGGCTTGACATTGAGACTTGTAGAGGGTCACTTGGAATAAATTCTGAAATTGGGGGGGGGGGGGGGGGCTATAACTTATATCCCCTGTTAAGGTGGCGGCTGCATAGGAAGGTACCTATTTGAATGATGCACACCATAGATTACAACACTACATATTATATAATATACGATATACAAGATTGACGGCGATAATTAGTATATAATATACGACAGATTTACCTGGAATCGATCTACTACACTGACTACTGAGACAGGTGAATCTGTTGACTCGTGGCAGGTGCAACTGACCTTGATGATGTGGTCATGTTACTGTTTTCTTGCAGCAGGTTAAAACTCTACCTCCGTTAACCTGATCTTAATTATTCAGTACAAATATTCACAGACATCTAGACACAGGGACTAAGCGGGCCTCACACATAATGTGTGTTTTCATGGTGACCATGTTCACACTACTTTGGCTAGAAATGAAGTACTTCGGGATAGTTTTGGACACTGAACTAACGCAGAGCACCGTGGTTATATAACCGTTATAAATGTGGCTATATAGCCGTTATAAACGTGGTTATATAGCCGTTATAAACGTGGTTATATAACCGTTATAAATGTGGATATATAGCCGTTATAAACGTGGTTATATAACCGTTATAAATGTGGATATATAGCCGTTATAAACGTGGTTATATAACCGTTATAAATGTGTTTATATATCTGGTAATTTCCTTGCTTTACATTGGATATATTGGATTTCCTATGGAATGTCTGCAGGCGTGTTCTGGACTTTGGAGACGTTTTTGACCTAGACATTTGGACAACTTTTATTTTGTGAAATTGTGATTGTAATCTGCAGCATCCTATGTGAAGTGTGACGATGGAACTTTGTTGTGATATGTTCAGATTTAGAATGAAATCTCGTTGAAAGTTGCTTCATGATCATGTGTATAGATACAGAGGAACATTGTAATCTAGATTAGTGCTGATACGATAAATCACCAAAGATGAGTGATAAGTGCTTGATAAGTACGCATGACTCATCTGGAGATGGACTTGATCAATATTGCACGTGGTATCTCGGCTATATTTGGTAACAACCGACCCCTTCTGTGACGCTTTACAAGCCCATAGCATGACATCTAATATAGATGACATCTAATATATATAAATGAGACGGGGCTTGATGAAATCTAGTCATCTATTTTGTTTTTATTGTGTTATTTTCTGTTGTTTGTCTCTTGAAAAGGGTTCAATTTGAGCCGATACGTGGAGAATTGTCCTGTTTAGTTTTATTGTGTGTTTTTTTATATATACTTTTTTATATATTTTTATTAATAGGCAAGGTAAGTGTTTTAGTAACCTGTTTAATTTATTTTGCTTGACCATCTAATATATATATAGGTGTTCATGAAACATATCGCATGATATCATGTCATATCCTGCAGTAATGTATTTTATACAGTAAGGGTTGCCATATCCTGCAGTAATGTATTTTAATTTAGCAAATATTCATCTTTTTATTTGGTCACAACAATGATTAGTTCGAGCACAACGTTGTATGAATTTTCAAAATGTCAAGGAATATTCTATATGTACGTCTACTATACGGAACTTCCGAGTCTGATGTCCCCTCTTTAAAAGCACTAGACATTTGATTGTTTCTTTAAACCGAGTCTGATGTCAGTCTCTAAACGAACTAGATATTTGATTGTTTCTTTAATTTTACTAAATCACTTTGACTTTAATTATGAATCTTCAGGACCAGATTATTTCAAAGATCTATGCAGACTCGGACAACATGGCGAGGTCAACTATCATTTTAGAGTTCACTCTAACTCTAACCATAATTCTAACCCTAAATCTAACCCCAACTCTAACCCTAATTTTAACCGTAACTCTAACTCTAACTCTAACCCTATTTCTAACCCTAACTCTAACTCCAACTCTAACCCTAACAATAATGACATGTGAATGAGCAAACAGAGAATATGGCTTCAAAAGTAATATAACAAATAAAAGAAAGGAAGGCGGTGAACTGAACTGAAAGGACCACTCATTTCTCTAATTCCCATTAATTATGTTCTGTTTTCCGTCAGAGATTGTTTGGTCATTCATAGTGGTCAACCAGAATGTCAAGTAACTGTTCTAATTTTGCACTACCTCGCCGTGATGTAGTCCATTGAAGACAAGCGGAAACGCATTCCCGCCCAGAATAGCGGGCGGTCAACCTGATAATTGCAATTTGCGCCAAAGTTGGCCAACGCTTTGTTGAGGATGTTGGCAATTCAATTATGCACAGAACGATCGAGATAAAAGAGACATGAATAGTTCTCTACATCGGACATATTCCACATTCTGGAGCCCAAGTGTGTCTCAGCAAGAGCTTGGTTAAATGTATCACAAGAGGGGCCACGAGCGAATACAATTTGGCAACCACTGTGCTAGATGACTAGATGACCTTGTGGAAAAGTAAACTAAAGCCAACATTACAACTATGTCCTAGTATTAGGTTCGGATGTTATCTTTATGTCTACACATTATCATTTGAATGTCTTCAAACAAGAGGTTTCATCGTTTCGGAAATAATGTGAAAAACAATTTAATTGTGTGGACATATCAAGTGATTCTTGCGTAATACCTTACAACTAGGTTGACATACGACCAAAAGAAGGGCAGGAAATTTCCTAAGCAACCTCATTATATTGAGAAAAAGCAGCAACTTCCCACATGACCCCACACTAAAGCTAAGCTAGTCACAGCAAACGACAATTTTTAGACTCCGCACAGGACACTGCAGATTACTAGCACATCTCCACAAAATGAAGGCTGTACAAACTAACCAATGCCCATGTTAAAAGGGTTCCCAGACTTCAGAACACATTTTGCAGACATGTCCACTCTTCGATGACGTGAGAACTAAAATATGGCCCCAAGAGACTGATCTGAAGGTAAAGCTGTAGGGCAACCGTGAGGACCTCCTGCTGACAACTGAATTCATGGAGGCGGCCCACTTTCATGTATAGACTTATGAGCATAGGAAACTGATCGCAGAAGAAGAAGAAGATAAAATACAGTGTGGGCGTAACACAAAGTCGAGCGACAGGTAATGTTTGCGTTCTGTTACAGTAAAACTTCAATGTGAAGGCGTTTCTTGGTAATGTGAAAGCTTCGGATTTGACGTGTTCAGTTACTTTTTAAGTTTATTTTCTGAAGTGATAGTGTGAGAAAAACAGGATGGGATTTCGTTACGTGCTATAGGGATAATCTCGGCTGGCATAGTGCCGCTTCGTTGAGACGGATGGGGGAGAATAAATGAGGAAACCCGACTACACTAAGGGCAATCCTCTACACCCGTTGAACCGTTTACTGAACCAATGTTTAACATCTACGTTTACAAAAAAAAATACCTTTATCAAGGCCACGCTTACGACACAAATTAACGAACATAGTACTGCACATGGTAGAGAAGATAACACAGACTTCTGGATATATCCCATTTATCAATTTTTCATCTGTGAAAGTGCCATTTTTTACTATTATAGTCGTGTTTTATGTTGTGTTCTTGCTAAAGGTATTTTGTTCGAAACGTCAATATGTGTGTGTGTGTGTTATCATGCGTGTTACCAGTGATTAGCAAATTCGTATAGCCCTATTCCAAGATTCAGCTGTTGTATTACAGTTTTCCTGCAGTTACTGCCTATTGTTCAGTTAGAGAAACACTCAACCGATACCCACTAGCGAGCCTGTCTGAACTCAGCACACAGATACACCCTAGAGCGCATATCTGAACTCAGCACACAGATACCCCCTAGAGCGCATATCTGAACTCAACGCACAGATACCCCCTAGAGCGCATATCTGAACTCAGCACACAGATACCCCCTAGCGACGATATCCACTCAGCACACATATACCCCCTAGCGACGATATGCAAACTCAGCACACAGATACCCCCTAGCGACGATATCTACTCAGCACACATATACCCCCTAGCGACGATATCCAAACTCAGTGCACAGATACCCACTAGCGATCATATATGAACTACAAAAAAATGTGACGGATCTAATGATTTCTTATGTGGTCCCACTTTATCAATGTCATGTCTAGCATCACAGCTTCAAAAAAATGTTTGGCAACATCGATCAGAAAGTAAGAACAAGAATTTCCAGTTAAAACATCAACAATTTTTTGGTCATATTTCACCGACAATAATTCATCTGGTCATATTTCATGCCACATTTACGCTTCTAAAGATAACCTGGCAACGCTTTCAGATTTTATGCATGCACAATAGGACAGTAGATGCTTCTTCGTTGAGAGGAGAGGGTTTGTATCTAACAAAATGATTGGAATTCTCGAATTTTGTGTGTGGCTTTTTTAATGAACATGGTTGGTTGGTTGGTTGGTTGGTTGGTTGGTTGGTTGGTTGGTTGGTTGGTTGGTTGGTTGGTTGGTGATCCAGCGGTCCATGGGTTCATGCCCTTTGACCCTTAAAGAACATCATTAAAGGCAAGAAGCTGTGAGTGAGGAAATCGCTTTTTAGTATTCTTCCTAGTACTGAAAGTAATTTTGCGACTTGCTACTAGGTTAGGACCACAATTATGTATAAAACTAATGGATGAAGGATCACACCTCACCTCCATGAAGGTTTTTTGTCAAAACGTCAGCCGATTTCGTCCTAAACTATTTTATTATAATTGATATTATAACCTTTTTATTTCTAGTTGTAGGTATCTGAAGCAAAAATTTACTTATTTGCTATTATCACTCACCTCCATAAAACTCCATAAACATAACATAGCACAAGAAACATATGAAAAATATGCATTAGCACGAAAAAAATCAAAACAACTGATTAAAGAAGCTAAAAGTAAATCATGGTCTGAATTTGGCAAGAACTTGAATAAGGATTACAAAACAGCTACAAAACGCTTCTACAAAACAATCAAAGTTATGAGAATCAGAACAGAAAATCACGATCCTACAGAACTAATAAATGACAGAGAAGGTAATCCCATTTCAAATAAGCAAAGAGCATTAAAAAGATGGAAAGAATACTTTTCTGAGTTAATAAATACAACACCAAGCAATAATACAGCAAAAGAAACCATAAAGAGTTGTAATGAACAAGAGCCAAAAATTCTCATAGAGGAAATTGCCGAGGTCATAAAAAAGGCAAAAAATAACAAAGCTCCAGGGATAGATAACATACCACTAGAAATTATAAGAGCAGCAGAAGAAACAGGATTATATTGGCTACACATAATTTTTAACACAGCGTGGAGGTAACAGAAGACACCAACAGACTGGAGGAAAGCTATCATAGTGCCAATATGGAAAAGGAAAGGCAGCAAAAGAGACTGTAACCAGTACAGGGGAATTTCCTTGTTAAGCCATGCAGGAAAACTATATGCAAAAATAGTAGAGAAAAGACTGAGACCTGTAATAGAACAACAACTTAGCAATACACAAATGGGTTTTAGAAGAAACAGAGGATGTACTGATGCAATATTTATTCTGAAACAGTTGACAGAGAAGTCAATAGAATACAACCAAAATTTATACATATCCTTCATAGATCAAGAGAAAGCATTTGACCGAGTAAACAAAGAAAAACTATGGGAAACATTAAAAATTTATGGAGTATGCCAACATTTAATTAACGTTTGTAGAAGTCTCTATAACAACAGCAGTTGCACTATGAGAACAGCTGCAGGCTACACAGAGGACTTTGTGATTAGCACATGAGTAAAGCAGGGATGTGTATTATCCCCACTACTTTTTATTACATACATGGACCATATAAACAAAACAGCAAATTCTAATGAAGCAAATGAACTGCTTTTTGCAGATGACCAGGTTTTATTCCACAACAGCATTAAAAACCTGCAAGACCACCTAAGCATAATAGACACAGCAGGCAAGCAATTTGGAATGAAAATCAACATAGACAAAACAGAAGTAATGAATATTGCAAGAGAAAAGGAGAACATCAACATACAGATAAATAATAAACAACTAAAACAAGTAGATGAATTCAAATATCTGGGCAGCACATTGAGATATGACAACAAACAAAAAGCAGAAATAAACGCAAGATGTAATAAGGCCTGTCAGATCATTGGTCAATTAACACCTTTACTAAGAAACAAAGATATTACACTAGAAAAAAAGAAAGCGCTTTTCAACACCATTTTCTTACCAACATTGAGTTATCAGTGTCAAACTTGAACATTAGATTCTAGAACAATACATAAGATTAACACCACTGAAATGAAATGTGTGAGACGTATGATTGGAGTTAGCTTGAGAGACAAAATCAGGAATGAATCACTAAGGAAACAATTAGGGATCAAGCGAACAATAGAATACATACAGAAACAACAAGTTAAATGGTACGGCCACATAACCAGACAGAAAGAGCAAAGTATTATCCAAAAAATACTTAACAAACGATACGAAAACAGGAGACCTATTGGACGCCCTCGTAAAAGGTGGATAGATAGTGTATTAGAGACACTCGGAAATATAACAGCAGAGGAGGCAAATAGAGGGACAAAAGACCGTACACTCACTCTCCCCTCAACACCGAAAGGTACATGAGGACAGAAAGAAGAAGAAGAAGAAGATAAAACTTATAATGTGTCTCCTTAAACATATAGGCCCATGTCACGGTACAATGTCGATTTTTTCATATAGGCCTATATCACGGTATATGTGTCAATTCCTGTCTTCTCTTATTGGTCCCCTCAACGCACAGTTGGAGTCAGATCTCATAATAGACGATGTTTTAAGTCAACTTGTCTGAGAAATGAGTCATTTACACTACAATTCAGGTAATTTATGATAATTTATTCACCGCGACAACAATTTATGCTGGTTCCTTTTATCTTTTCCTCTAAAAACAGTATTATACATGGGCGATAACTACGCTTAGCACCAGGGGATATAACTGCATCTTAAAGCATAGAATTAGCAGTATAGTTCAGACATTTCCTTACTTACATTAAAAACCGTGTACGTTGATACATACAAATCTTTTAAATATATTTCTTACGTCAAGGCCTCCGATATTTAATATTAGATTAAAAAATGTATGTCAATAACTTCAACATGTAGATCAGCTTCGACCAGGTTGAGAGCATATCTAAGACTCATGCGCATATTACAAACTTAACAACTAGTTTAGATACAACTGGGTTCGATACAAGTATCGTATGATGGAGGTCGCGTTAGCCAGGACTTCTATTATTTTGTATGATTGTAAAGCTCTAATATAACCAAAGTTGACAAGAGTTCGTGATCTAATATAATAAAATTGGACTAGAGTTCGTGATCTAATATAACCAAATTGGACTAGAGTTCCTGATCTAATATAATAAAATTGGACTAGAGTTCCTGATCTAATATAACCAAATTGGACTAGAGTTCGTGATCTAATATAACCAAATTGGACTAGAGTTCCTGATCTAATATAATAAAATTGGACTAGAGTTCGTGATCTAATATAACCAAATTGGACTAGAGTTCGTGATCTAATATAACCAAATTGGACTAAAGTTCGCGATTGTAAGGTTTATATCTCCCTATAAGAAGTATATATTTTTCTGTATTCACGAAATATGTTTCTGCATTCAACTCCTTTCAGAGTTTTTTCGATATATTTTGTAAGGAAAAGTTGAGGTTGGAAGGTGGAGAGGAGGACAGAGAAAATCTTGGATGGATCAAGGAATGGACTGTGTGTGATTTTTCTACACACGAATGCCAGAGGATAGAGATGTATGTAAAGCCTCTCCTGCTCATGTATCCAGTGTGGTTATGGGTTTTATTATTATTATTATTATTAGTTTCATATCAATTATATTGACTAAAGCCCCCATCACACACAACATCCTTATATTGACTCAAGCCCCCATCACACACAACATTCTTATATTGACTCAAGCCCCATCACACACAACATCCTTATATTGACTCAAGTCCCCCATCACACACAACATTCTTATATTGACTCAAGCCCCCATCACACACAACATTCTTATATTGACTGAAGCCCCCATCATACACAACATTCTTATATTGACTGAAGACCCCATCATACACAACATTCTTATATTGACTGAAGCCCCCATCACACACAACATCCTTATATGTATTGTATTTCTTGTTCTATAATATTACTAGGTTGCTTCCAACCCCTAGAAATTACGAACCATAAGCTATTGGTTCCAATGTGCATTGATTGCTGGGTTTTTTCCAAATTTTAATTCATACTCAGAAAACGTCAACTCTCAGCCATATGCATCGCTTTGAGAAGAATGCCTCATACTCTGATTATGTTTATGTTCGCATGGACAATAGGCGGCTAGAGAATA
The DNA here is from genome assembly GCA_034231615.1 of Meghimatium bilineatum. Classification (NCBI taxonomy): domain Eukaryota; kingdom Metazoa; phylum Mollusca; class Gastropoda; order Stylommatophora; family Philomycidae; genus Meghimatium; species Meghimatium bilineatum. The sequence continues at coordinate 81,597,563 of CM067320.1, forward strand.
TCATGTTTTGATTCAGAAGAATGAATGAGTACAGAAGTGTTTGTATGACGTTTTGTACTGATTTCTCCAAAGTGGCATCCCTGAAACCTGGATGAGTAATGGCTCTTATTATTTTTATAATTAATAATATTGCTATTAATATAACATTGCCTAGGAATCACATGAATATTTATTCTTATCTATAGAATTGCTAGTATATCTTCGTCTTTCTTGAACTTACACAATAGCTTCAATATTTTGTGTCGCTTATTTTATTGATTCAGTGTTCCCTAAATCGTCACTAACCGATTAAAAATCGTCTAAACTATCTTGCATGGAACAATTGAGGGTGCTGGTGGATAAAAAGGGTCCAGAAGAAAGTATGGATTGATAATATTAATGACTTGACAGGATTACGGTTCTCCACACTTGATTAACGAAATGAGAACAGAGAGGAGTAGCGAAAGTATTGTGCTGATATTTCACAGTGCCACGCCTACGACCCTGAAGGGTCATTGGACTGATGATGATGGTGATGATGATGATGATGAAATGGTCACTTCCCTTCTATTATCTATTACAACGGCGGTGAATTACTAGAAAGTCACGGGCCTTATCAGCCATCTACGAACTCATAGCCAAGGACATAACTCTAACTGAATTTCAAAAGGGGATGTAACTAATGGTCATCATTATCATGTGATCATGTGATCATGTGATAGACGATCAATAACATTGTCTGTTTATATATATATATATATATATATATAGTGGGTATTCTTTCCAGAACGTTATTTACGTCATGGGTACTCTGAACTTCTTTTTTCCAGACAAACAGGCCTTCTTTGGCTAGAGACATGTGCATTCATTGATGTCGCTGGTCGATTGTCTTCTTTGTCTTCCAATTCTTCTCGCACCCGACACTCTGCTCTGTAAAATCAGCATCTCGATAATCTATTAAATAATCAAGAGGCCACTTGAAATCAATCCATGTCTATCTCCCCCAGGACCAACATGGCTCAATTTGAGACACCCTGCTAGAAATTCTGCATTTATATGCAAGAATAATCAAGAGGCCACTTGAAATCAATCCATGTCTATTTCCCTCAGGACCAACTTCGCTCAATTTGAGAAACCCTGCCAGAAATTCTAGATTTATCTACAAAAACTCCCGTAGCTGAGGTAAGGAATGTAGATTGTTAAGAAACAGTTTCATATGAGCTTAGCGTATACATGGGTCTCTGATTTACGAGAGAAAGGTAGACTCTGCGGTAAGGGGAGTCAATTGAAGAGATAAGGTTTCATTGCTAAGGGAGAGAACTTCCCGTGAATACGAAATCTCCGTTTCTATAATAATACTAATCATGTGATTTTTTCTTATGCGGAAGTAATAAATCAAAGTTAGTCTCACACATTTTGCTTCTTCCAAGAACAATTAAAAAACAGAGATACACTACACCTTGTGACGTTTGCGAAACTTGAAAGAGTGTGAATCACAACGTTACAAATTTATTACAATTTAAAGTCTTGGATGATTCCAACAGACATAGAGGACTCAGATTTTTGGCTCAATGTGTCGTCGCGTCTTTTCAGCGAAGTTTGACGTTGATTTTAAACAAACATCGCTGTCATGAGGTAATAATAGACCTAAGAATAATCGAAGGACATCCAACACTTTAGAGTCATGAGGTTCTAATAGACCTAACAATAATTGAAGGATATTGAACACTTTAGAGTCGTCAACATTGAACATCGTTCATGATTCCAAGCTCTAGACAACAAGAAAAAAAATAACGTATCAAAGGGGCAAGGCTTTTGATGATAAAAGAAGAATAGCCGTCTTGTGAATGTCTACGAGAGCTGGAAGAAGTAGAAAACTGCGCTAAATCAATGAAAGTATGGAGAAAGAAGTTCTTGACCAATGTTGCGATCAGTTGTGAGCGGTGAATTTCTCAATGGAGATTACCGATTTATTTTTCATTATACGGTTAAATTTAGTGATTTTATTGTTAATCATGACCGCGTACGCCAGCCGGCATGGCACCTGATAATAATGATGCGGTTAAAAATGCAATATTTAAGTTTCTTGGTAATAGGCTTACGTGTATCGCAATAACCATTTTTTGTATGGTGTATAACGTGTGTATAATGAAGAGAGGTCCGTATCAAAATAGCATCTTTTTAAATATAAAGAAATGCTGCCGAAGACGGATGTTTCGAGCAACTTGCGCAAATCAGCGTTACTACGTATTTCCATTCTCTGAACTACATCCTGCTGGAAATCTAGTAAAAGCTTTGTGCTGTTACGAGGGAGATTCAGCGGGAGCTTGAGAATATCCGAAGAAGAAGAGGAAGAAATAAAGAAAAATTACCATTTCTTCCAGGTTTCGAACCACAGATTATTTATCGAATAAAGATTTTTGGCTCGAACATATATTTTTTACCATGCCCTATTCGTTTATTTTTAATCCGGTTAGTTTAGTTATATATGGACTCCCTCTACAGAACGTTCTATTATAACAAATATCCCAATATAACAACACTTTTAAATAACCCCAGTTATGTTTATTCTATATTTTTGTATTGTATATAGCGAATTTCTCTTATTACATAATATTTTATTGGTCCAAGTTGTTATAACGGGATTCCACTGTAAATGTAAAACTTTTTTATTTAAAAAAAATCAAAATGATGTATTCACTTATTTTACCTATTTACATAAAGTATCCGATATTTCGGTAGAACAGTTTACTAGTGCATTGATATTTCTCACTGAACACTGTCAACTTATATTGTCAGTCGAATACTTTAACGTTTCAGAAGATCTAATTCCTTCACAGGAACAATTACATAAGTTTAATAATACAACACTGCAGCACAATAGGAATAAAATAGGAATGACATTTACTAACAACGCAAGCCAATGTCAGCATTGTCTTCTACGGTATGAATGGGCTCAGTTAATTCAGGATGTGCCTAAGGTCGACTGATAAATCCCAAGTGATTCCGCTGCCAAAGTTACGTCTCTGGTAATATCAATGAAAAAATATTTGTATGCACATAGCCATTGAATAATATTACTTCTGGCTCTAATATTTTTAAATCTTTTATTAATCATTTCTTTCACCAAGCAATATCCATTATTGATTTTAAACAACAATATTTTAATAACTTCAGCCATCAGTCCAGGACTAGTGTATGCATGAATGAAATGTTATATTTATTGATGAATTGAGTGGAACCATGGAAAATTCAACTTAAAACAGCTTTACTAAAATATTCAAATCATGGGAAAGCAACAGATAGTCCTGATCTAAGATTCAGTCAACGAAGAAGACGAAGTGGTCAGAAGAAGATGTGGCTGGATAATATCCAAGACTGGACAGGATGTGAAGTCTCAATACTCATGAGGATGGTAGAAGATAGGGATGCGTGAAGTTCTTTCTGCAATAAATGTCTTTTTGTGGAACCCCCCCCCCCCCATCATAACGGCATATATTTTTTATTCATTTTATTATTATTATTATTATTATTATTATTATTATTATTATTATTATTATTTGACAGCCAGTCCAGTTTCCTAGATAGGGGTTGCTGTATTTGAAAGCTCCTCAAGAACCCATACATTTTAACATTTTTTAACGGCAATTCTGGTTTTCTTGATAAATACTGATGTATTTTGAAAGCGCAATGCTCCCGTACAGCTTGCTGTGGATATCTGTCTCTGTAGGCCAGTGCTCCTCCCTTAACGGGTTTAGTGGAATGCAGTCTTGTAGAATATCTTCCGCGGTTTGTGCTGCATGCCCACATAGGCACAGAGGTGATGGAAGAATCTGTAGTCTATGTAAGGCTGTTTTAGTTTCTTGTGCCCTGTCCTGGTTCGTAAGAAGATACATTTCTCAGCTCTGTCAAGATAGCGATAGTTGTCTTTTAGGTGGTGTACTTTCCTAATAGCTTTGATGAGGGTCTTCTTTTCTTGGTAGGTAATTTCTTGATCTTTATGTTCCTGTGTTGCTCTATCTTTTGTTAGCATATCTGTCTTTTCATTTCACGTTATGCCAATGTAGCTTTACCCGTCGTTGGATGGTCACTCCTACCAGAAATAAAACTGTGTGATGATGAGAGCAGCCTAAGACAAACGATTAAATTCACAAAAGAGATTCGTATGGTTACATTACTATGAAGAATAATGGAACATTCGGCAGCCCAGTTACTAGTGCGCTGACTTTTTTAATAGATTAGAAAATTATGAATTCGGGGTAAGGTCCGTATTTTTATTTGACCAACGGTGTAACTAGAGATGGTGTGGTCAGCACCAAGCCCATTGCATTATTTGTACACATCTAGTACATATTTGTGCACATCTGGTACATATTTGCACATACCTGGTACATATTTGTACATATCTGTTACATATTTGGTACATATGTGTACATATCTGGTACATATTTGTACATATCTGGTACATATTTGTACATATCTGGTACATATTTGTACATATATGGTACATATTTGTACAAATCTGGTACATATTTGTATATATCTGGTTCATATGTGTACATACCTGGTACATATTTCTACATATCTGGTACATATTTGGTACATATGTGTACATATCTGGTACATATTTGTATATATCTGGTACATATTTGTATATATCTGGTACATATTTGTACATATCTGGTACATATTTGGTACATATGTGTACATATCTGGTACATATTTGTATATATCTGGTACATATTTGTACATACCTGGTACATATTTGTATATATCCTGTACATATTTGTACATATCTGGTACATATTTGTACATACCTGGTACATATTTGTATATATATGGTACATATTTGTACATATCTGGTACATTTTTGCACATACCTGGTACATATCTGGTGCATATGTGTACATACCTGGTACATATTTGTACATACCTGGTACATATTTGGTACATATGTGTACATATCTGGTACATATTTGTATATATCTGGTACATATTTGTACATACCTGGTACATATGTGTATATATCTGGTACATATTTGTACATATCTGGTACATATTTGTACATACCTGGTACATATCTGGTACATATTTGTATATATATGGTACATATTTGTATATATCTGGTACATATTTGTACAAATCTAGTACATATTTGTATATATCTGGTACATATGTGTACATATATGGTACATATTTGTACATACCTGGTACATATTTGTACATACCTGGTACATATTTATATATATATCAGGTACATATTTGTACATATCTGGTACATATTTGTACATATATGGTACATATTTGTACATACCTGGTACATATTTGTACATACCTGGTACATATTTGTACATTTCTAGTACATATTTCTACATATCTGGTACATATTTGTACATATATGGTACATATTTGTATATATCTGGTACATATTTCCTAAGGCTAGGTCGAATTAGGAGTTGTGGGTGATTTTAAAATATTAATTGAGCTTGAACTGAACCTTAAGTCGCCTGACTAGGAAGGCATTGTACTATCCACTAAGGTACTGTGCCTCCAAATCAGTTGGTACATGTTATTAATTCATACGAAATAAGTATTGGATCCATGTGTCACAAGAAGGTCTGGGCTGATGGATGTACGTATTAATATATTGATGGATGTAATCACTAATGGAACGATGGATGACATGATTTATGTAACGAATAATGTATTGATGGATAAAATGTTTCATTGACTCATGAATTTAGTTATCAATGTATTGATGGATTAATGGATTGAATGATTAATGAAATGATTAACGAATTGGAATGATTACTATATTTACGAGTGAAATAATTGCTGGATTAATAAATGAAACTACTTATGTATTGACGGATGAAATCATTAATGATTTGACTGATGGGGGGTTTAATGGATTGATTAATTTAATAGTTAGCGAATTTAAATAAATAAATAAAAGAAAATAATTGATGTTGAAATATAGGATATTATGGAAGAATTATTAATAATATGTACTCAACTGCAGCCAAACTGAAATCCAACAGGGGCTAAACTTGGAACAGGGTATGAAGCTTCTAACGAAGGATTTTTAAGTGAATTGTTTGGTTTGGTGGATTCAATTTGTTAAAGATGAACGAAAATGATGGATGAGAAGATGATACAATTATGACTGCAATGAATCATATATAGATATTTAAATTTATGACTGAGTTGGAGAATGATACAATTAATGAATTAAAAGATGACATTCTGAAGTCATCAATGAATCTACAAATGAATTGACGGATTAAATAATGAATGTGCAGATGAAATAATGGATGAAAAGAAGAAAGAGTGGACAGATGAAAGAATAAACCCTGTCAATACTGCATTTTTTCCCATTAGGGAGTTGAGGGAGCAATTAATAGCTAGTGTGATAAATTTAAGGCCTGGAAGGGAGCTTTCAGTGGTTTGAGTGATAAAGACCTACTGTCGGCACGTCATGTTCAGTTTGGGGTTTTAAATTTATAAATTTACACTCCGAAAGAAAAAAAACTCAGCCTTTTCCGAGATCGACCCCTAAAACTCACAGACGGGAAACCAAAGTTCTAACCTCTTGGCCATGCGCAAAATTGAAGAATTGATGAATATATTGATAAATGAATTGATGAATGAATTGATGAATAAATTGATGAATGAATTGATGAATGAATTGATAAATTAACTGTTGAATAAATTGATGAATGAATTGATGAATGAATTGATGAATGAATTGATAAATGAACTGATGAATGAGTAGATGAACTGGCTGACGAATTTATGAATAAATGAACAAATGACTTGACAAGTGAAGTGTTACATGATTTCATAAATGAATTGATCAATGAGTGGACAGATGAACTTATTGATGTATTGATGACTGAATCGACAATAAAAGAATTGATGAACGAACTAACATGAATTGTTTTATCATTTCACCTACGAAAGCAGGAGAAATATTGTGAAAAAATGTATGCAATTGATGAAAACATGATAGTACCAATAAGTTACGAAAAAGAAATGAAAATACAGATTTAACAATAATGTGTATGTAAGTACACATACAATTTTGGACACATAGTCACAAATGATGGCAGATGTGAAACAGAAGTTAAAAGGAGAATTGGAATCGCTAAAAGCACATTCAATGACATGAGAAAAATAGTAACATCTAAACAAATTACAAACAAATTAAAAATGAGAATCATACAATGCTACATCTATTCTATATTAATGTATGACTCAGAAACATGGATACTAAATAAACAATTAGAAGACAGAATTGATGCCTTTGAGATGTGGGTATATAGAAGAATAGGGAGAACATCATGGAAAGAGAAGAAAACAAATAAAGAGTTGCAAAGACACTTAATATGAAGAAAGAACTACTAAGAGAAATAAAGATCAGGCAAATAAAATATTCTGGACACATTAAAAGACATGACACCTTATTGAAGACCTTGCTTGAGGGTAAAGTCAAAGGGAAGCGAGCAAGAGGTAGACAGAGATGCAAGTAGCAGAGAGTATCATCACAAGATGGACAGGTTGTAGTCTATCAGAGTGCACAACCAAAACAAGAGATAGAGGATTTTGGAGGTCTGTTGCATCTAACCTTCGTTGCGGAGACGGCACTTGATGATGATGATGATGATGTAATATAAGGAACTAGATATGTTAGACTAGACGGTACACAATTTTTCTTGCACTTCGTACTTCCCTTAATGGCACCCGCGCCGTTTGTTTATTTATTTGCTGGCAGCGCGAACTAGATTTCATGTATTGTTTGACAACAAATGACATCTGCAAGACGGTGGCAGTTTGTTAGTCTTGATATCAAATGACCAAGAATGGTTAGTGGCAACTATTAGAGAGTAAACTATGCGCATGTATAAGTTACGCTCTAAATATACGTTCTAAAGCTAATGATGTACCAGGGAGTGTTTCCATGTTTACAAATATTTACACCGAATTCTTATGTGGGTAATTTTTGGGTGTACCCTCGACTTTTACGCAGTCACGTAATCTTATTTCGTTTTTCCCATTTTTTTACAGTTTTGAATTTTATGTTTCCCTTCAATTCACTTTATTAATTTTTTCCTTATTTCTTCTCCCAGATAGAGTTGATAGATCGTATTTTCACGTCACGCACTTAACCAATCATAAAAATAGATAGATATTTAAATTTTGTTTATAGTTCTTTCAAAATTCTACCCATCCTGAATCTTCCTTTTCTCCTCTCCTTGTACTTATACCGTCTGTCTCTTTAGGGTTGTCCATAAATTAAGTTAACAATTAGGGAAGGTTTTATAAAAAGTGTTTTATAACAAGGATTTGCAAAGAGTGTGAGAGTTCTTGAAAGGAAGAGGAAAAGTGTGAAAGTCCTTGACAAAAGTTGATGTAAATAATACCGTTTTTAATCATCAGTAAAATTGTTTGAAAAAGAGACTTAAAATGTGAAAAATATCTTGTACGCTGTTGTACTTTTTATGTTTCAATTTTGTAAGAATTGGGTTAAGAGAGCGTTATTCAATTTTTTTTTAAATATAAATAATCAGGGGAGGGATGTCCCTGACTTTTTGACAGTTCTTGACAAGGGGTGAGGGGGTCCCTAAATTATTTATAATTTTTGACAATGGGTCCTTAAATTATTAACAGGTCTTGACAAGGAGAAGAAGTGTCAGAAATTTAGTAAAATAATAGAAGCGATAATTTATGTACAGCCCCTTCTCCCTTTAATATGTGGGTTCCAGAAACACGGTCTATCTTAAAATCCATCCTGCTGATCTATTTCATGCTTAAACTATTCATCTGTAGCGCCATATTTTTCACTAATTCCTACACTGAAATTTGTTTAGTTCTTCCTCCACTGAAATGTATTTACCTGTTAATCCACTGAAATTTGTTTATTTTTTTCTCCACTGATAATTGTTTATTTATCCCTCAACTAAAATGTGTTTATTTCTCCCTCCACTGACATTTCTTTATCCCTTGTTTATGTTGTTTATTTCTTCATCATCGATTCCTCATTGTCGGCCTTAAAATCTAATTTATTTAGTTATTCTTCCATTGAAATGTATGTAGTATGTCAGTTTGAGTTCCTTAGTGTTCATCTTATCATACACTTGCAAACCTTTTATTCTATCCATTGATTTCCTGCTCTCAGAGTATCAAAATACCTAGAGGATTGACTTCATTGTACTTGTGTTTTCTCATAAGTATCCGATTATTTTCATTCATATGTGTTAGGAGAGTACCACTCATGGCACGTATCTCCGTAGCCATGACTGATAATCCTCAGGGTTCTCCCCCACCTTGACCCAAAAAATTAACTTTGTAAACAAAACGATACCAGGCGATAACTTAACTACAAAGCTAGAGAGATCACACTAAAGATATTGCTGTCGGAGACATGCATTTTTGTGCACTAGTTCCACATTGATGGTCGTATTATACCCTTCTATTCTAAAAAAGGCATCCACAGATGAACGTTTGTAGTTTTCTGATTTTCCGTTTCCTTGCACACCATGTTTCTGAAAAATTGCAGTTTTCTGACTGTCAATTGAGTTGTATTCTATGTTCCTGAGCCATCCAAAAGCAGAGATATAACTTTTGGTTTAAATATTCGTATTTTCCATTTTTAATCGCTTTTCCTTGTAGGGACATCTGTATAAGACGTTGATTTTGTACATGTATGTGCTACATTTTGTAGAAGTTTTACCCTACTCTAATGTAGTTTTAAATATTAAATTATTGAAAAACAAATCTAGAATTTAAAACTTGTAAAACTCGGATTCTATATGTAGTTTTTTTTAAATCCAAAATCTCTTATCATTAACTGTGTTTGGTTTAATAATCTCTTAAAAAATATCAACATGTATCTTTCATGCATGCTGTAAGAGGCGACTAAAGTAGTTATGGGTGGTTCCCACCATATCAGTTACGTTCTAGGACTTCAGCATGACTATAGCGTTCAGCACAACTTCTCCACAACTCAGATACTAGATATAGTTTTTTTCTCCAAAATCGCTCAACTGTGTTTGGTTTAATTATCTTTTAAACGTTTTGCTCTCCGTTTTGAAAGTGAACCTGGTGTCTTCGAATAATTAACTTATCGTTTAACTTTTACACTAAACTCACCGAAGCCTCGAAAGCCAAACCTGCTTATCCGTGTATTGTGCTAATCCCTGAAAAATCCTGGTTATTTCAAACGCTAGTCTTGCGCAACAGTCTTCAGGAGCTTTGACTTGTAGCATGCATGTTGCTAACTGCCGAAATTATGCTCGCTGCCTTTCGACACTGTAGCAAAAACTTACGGTCAAGTATAAATGTTTCATAAAGTGTAGTAAATTCTTCCTTAAGTTTTAACTCGGTGTAGTAAAACTTTCGTGAAGTTTTAACTCGGTGTAGTAAAACTTTCGTGAAGTTTTAACTCGGTGTAGTAAAACTTTCGTGAAGTTTTAACTCGGTGTAGTAAAACTTTCGTGAAGTTTTAACTCGGTGTAGTAAAAAGAGAAATAGATTACGTTAGCTAAGTCAGGTCCATAGTATGCCAAACTGCCCCATTCCTAAAACTAAAACTATTCGGAGAACTTTCTGAAGCCCAGCAAACCCGCGGTGGACCAATGTTGAGGTATAAAGACAAGTGTAAATCCAAAATTAAAACTGCTTCATAGAACCAAACAACTGGGAAAACAGGGCCGAAATTTATGCTGTCTGGAGACATAACCTGCATGCAGGGCAACTTTTTTCAGAAACAATATGTTTAAAAATATGGAAGAGAAAAAGAAAGACGCAAACAAAAATGGTTTGTTCATGACATGATCACTTGAAAAGTTTCAATTCCTGAGAAAATCCTCAATCGCCTGCTTCTTCTTTTTGCTTAATGACCGTCTCCACGACGCAAAAAGCCATACGTACGTACATACATGCATGCATGCAGTCAAACACACACACGCACACACACTCAATATATATATATATATATATATATATATATATATATATATATATATATATATATATATATATATATATATATATATATATACACATATATAAATATTTATTTATTTATAGCCCACAATGGGACATTCTGGGAGAATTTAAAAGAGAAAACTGGCTAAACAACAAGGTTCTCTCCACGAAATTATACTAATTTTCTCATATCAAATGACTTGACAGCCTAGAAATAAATCATGATGGAAAGGATGATGCCAGGCAAAAGGGGTAGACCACAAAGAATATAGGCACACGCTGCTAAGATCACCTGAATAAACACTTACAAAACCAGGAAAATCTGTTCAAGATCGGCCGGATTTTTGAAAGGATGTGATGAATGCTATATCACGTCCATCATATTCTACATCCAGTCCATCATATTCTACATCCTGTCCATAATATTCTACATCCTGTCCATAATATTCTACATCCTGTCCATCATATTCTACATCCAGTCCATAATATTCTACATCCAGTCCATCATATTCTACATTCCTTTCCATAATATTCTACATTCCTTTCCATAATATTCTACATCCAGTCCATCATATTCTACATTCCTTTCCATAATATTCTACATCCTGTCCATCATATTCTACATCCAGTCCATCATATTCTACATCCAGTCCATCATATTCTACATCCAGTCCATAATATTCTACATCCAGTCCATCATATTCTACATTCCTTTCCATAATATTCTACATCGAGTCCATCATATTCTACATCCAGTCCATCATATTCTACATCCTGTCCATAATATTCTACATCCTGTCCATAATATTCTACATCCTGTCCATCATATTCTACATCCAGTCCATAATATTCTACATCCAGTCCATCATATTCTACATTCCTTTCCATAATATTCTACATTCCTTTCCATAATATTCTACATCCAGTCCATCATATTCTACATTCCTTTCCATAATATTCTACATCCTGTCCATCATATTCTACATCCAGTCCATCATATTCTACATCCAGTCCATCATATTCTACATCCAGTCCATAATATTCTACATCCAGTCCATCATATTCTACATTCCTTTCCATAATATTCTACATCGAGTCCATCATATTCTTCATCCAGTCCATCATATTCTACATCCTGTCCATAATATTCTACATCTTGTCCATCATATTCTTCACCCAGTCCATAATATTCTACATACAGTCCATCATATTCTACATTCCTTTCCATAATATTCTACATCCTGTCCATCATATTCTACATCGAGTCCATCATATTCTACATCCAGTCCATCATATTCTACATCCTGTCCATAATATTCTACATCCTGTCCATCATATTCTTCACCCAGTCCATAATATTCTACATCCAGTCCATCATATTCTACATTCCTTTCCATAATATTCTACATCCTGTCCATAATATTCTACATCCTGTCCATAATATTCTACATCCTGTCCATCATATTCTACATCCTGTCCATAATATTCTACATCCTGTCCATCATATTCTTCACCCAGTCCATAATATTCTACATCCAGTCCATCATATTCTACATTCCTTTCCATAATATTCTACATCCTGTCCATAATATTCTACATCCTGTCCATAATATTCTACATCCTGTCCATCATATTCTACATCCTGTCCATAATATTCTACATCCTGTCCATCATATTCTTCACCGAGTCCATAATATTCTACATACAGTCCATCATATTCTACATTCCTTTCCATAATATTCTACATCCTGTCCATAATATTCTACATCCTGTCCATAATATTCTACATCCTGTCCATCATATTCTACATCCTGTCCATAATATTCTACATCCTGTCCATCATATTCTTCACCCATTCCATAATATTCTACATCCAGTCCATCATATTCTACATCCTTTCCATAATATTCTACATCCTTTCCATAATATTCTACATCCTGTCCATAATATTCTACATCCTGTCCATAATATGCTACATCCTGTCCATCATAATCTTCATATGGATGATGCTATAAATGCCAAAAATAATATGTGGACATAGTGATTTTATGACCATGAAGAGGACGACACATGTTATCAAACAGCAGTCACAAGTTAGTGTGTGGGTGTTCATCCATCACAACTGATGATGACCATTTGTTACATCCACTTTTGAAAATTCAGTTATAATTATGTCCATGCCTAATAGTATGCAGATGGCTAATGAGCCCAATTCGAACTGTAAATTGACAGTTCGGACATGGAATGACCACTGTAGAAGGATTTTGATCTGTCTGTGACTTTCTAGCTACTCTCTGCTGTTGAGCTGCTGCATTTCTCCTCTTTTCACAAGCTGATGCTCTCTTTTTGACTGTATAGAGCTATGTAGATCTATTATGTGCTAGTTCTTCCCATGTATTATTCCCATGCTTGGTCTATTTCAACTTTCAGGGAGGTCTTTAACGAATTATTGTAGCTTTTTTTCTGGCTACCTTGAGATCGTGTGCATATCTCCAGCTCACCAAAGAGAAGTATGTTTGGCTGGCTATGGTCTGAAGAACGTACCAAATGACCTGCCCAACGAATGTGTGCCTGCATCAGGATATTGTCAATGCTACGGATACTAAAACTGTCAAAGACAGTAGTATCTGGAATCTTGTCTTGCCATCTGATGTTCACAACTTTTCTGAGACAAGTTGTGTGAAAATGATTGAGTTTCGTCACATGACGTCTATACACAGTGTATGTTTCAATAACGTATAACAGCACTGGAAGTACCACTCCGTGGATGTGAAAATGACTTACAATTTAGTATTATGGTAGTCTGTCGCCCAGTACGACCAGACAGTATCGAATATTACGCTGTAAGGATAGCGATTTGGAGGGGCGGGGCACGTGCTCAAGTACATTGTTAGTGATACATTGGTTATAATTTTTTTCAATTAAATGCATTTATTTATATTAATAAAACCGATATTACTAGGATAATTTTCATCCTGTAATTTGTGTCATACACAGGACAAAGGACTAATATTACATATCGTATTACCACCAACTTAGTCTACGGAAACCCCTGTAGACATAGTCTGAAGTTGGGTGTTATTTTAGCATCCCAGGACTTTAAGAGATATTTATTTGGAAAGAACCATTAATGTTTCCTTCTTTGTTTCCTTGTACTAATGTCATGTTCTATTTTTTATAATTTTCTAAGGGTAAATTTGAACTCCTTTAAACTTCCCCCCCCCCCCGGAACTCTTGGATATGCTCCAGTATATACTATTTCTAAATCAGCTCTTGTTATAAGTTTTATTACCAGGTAGAAAGTGTTGAGATTTGGCAACAACATTGGAACCCTATAGTGTGTATCCTAACGCAATACTGCTGCACAACTTTTAGTTAGCATGTATGCGAGTCCCTCGTCCAGAATATAGTTCTGTGAATTTATCGCCATAGAACATCGAATATATTTAAGTTTAGTGTATGTACTAGTATTTTATATATTTATTCAAGTTGAGTGTATGTACTAGTATTTTACATAGAACTTATTCTAGTTTAGTGTATGTACTAGTATTTTACATAGAACTTATTCGAGTTTAGTGTATGCTCTAGTATTTCTAATATACTAAGAAATAACACAAAACTCAAAATCTTCAACTTCTGCATAATTCCTACAACATTAAAATATGGATGCGAAAGTTTAAAAGCAACATCAAACTTAGAACAATGACTAAACATCTTTGAAAATAAATGTCTTAGAAGGCTACTGAACATACGTTGGTCATACTTCAAATCAAACACAGTTGTCAGACAAGAATCAAAACAAGAATATGTATCCACCAATACTATAAAGAGTCGCTGGAATTACATCGGACACGCCCTACGAATGGATACCGAAAGACTCATCTGTCAACCTTTGATGTGGTCAAAAAGGGCAAGAGAAAACGAGGAAGACCAAAAGAATTTTTATGTAAAACTATTACAAGAGAACGTTTCACTTTCGGTATCAGAAACAATGAAGACCTAAAGCAAATTGCAATGAAACGAGAGACATGGAAATCTATGACAACCGCCCTATGTGCCTTCTTTGACCCTAGATGATTAATTAACTAACTAGTATTTTACATAGAACTTATTCACGTTTAGTGTATGCTCTAGTATTTTACGGTTTCTGGCTGTGGTTTCGAAGTCTGTAGATTGGAAAGGAGAGGGGGGAGGTTGTTGGGTGATAAACTCCCCCCATCCCTTCCATTTGGAACATGACATTTAGTGATGGAAATTTAGCGAAAAGATTGGAAAACTAACAATTTTTTCACAAAAAAGGTCATTAAATATCTGATGAAAAAATAGGGAGTTTCATGCGAAGATTGGCTAACGTTCTGTTTTAAATTAAGTCCCCTACACCTTACTGAAGATGTATCAACGGCCCTGGTGGTGTCTAATACCACTTTCAAATTAAGTGATCGCTATCATTAACAGCGCACTGACTCACACCGTACGCGCACAATAATGTGGATAGTCGGCGGTCCCTTTAACCATTGCTGTAAATGATGTGGAACAAGGAATAAAGTGCTGGCATTGTTGAATGTACAACAAAATAATGAGATGTCATGTAGAGATTTGCTGGGATTAAGTGTTGATTTGTTTCCATAGCAATTACGCCGTTTTCATTGGCTTTTTCTGTAGCAAGAAGGGGCGTGGCGCATCATTTGGGTGTTGTAACATTTAGAATCTGTAATTACAAGATTGGTATGAGACTGCGCAATGTGACTAGAGGTTGTGTGATTCAAAAGTGGCATTTGTTGTATTCTCACTACAGCAAACGAAATCAATTAGGTACCATGATTATATATACATACTACGTGCCTAGACGTACAAGCAGGCATATGTGCATGCAGTCATGTTTCTTTAATATCGTCATGACATGGTGGTTGAAACATTTTTCCTTTCCCTGAAGGGTTCGTGAATTCGATCCCGAACTTTGATTTAAGGGTTCGTTTCTGAGTTCGGGGCGTCTTGTTAACAAATGCGTTTTTTTTCTGAAATATCTGAGGGATTAACGTTTGAAGTTACTCAGTTACGTGTTACTAGTGGTGTGTTCAGCAGCAGGCATATCCATTCGGTAAGAGGAATGGAGTACATATGGGAACAGCTAAGCACATATGGGAACAACTAAGTACAATGAAGTTAATCATCTACGCATTGTGAGCCCAATTTGTGGATACATACATACATACGCACACAAACACCTACAGACAGACATACATACACGTCCGCATACAAACACCCACAGGCATACTGCGTAAGACAGAAAAGTTCATGCTGAGAAAATAATGGTGGGACTTATTGAAAAAATCAATTGTTTAGAGAATTACATGGATATACTGCCCTGGTCATGCTGGGGTCAGAGGAAACGAGAGAGATGATTTATTGGCAGGGAAGGCGGTGATAGACGGCGCAGTGATGAGAAGAGATAACGCAGACTTGATCAAGGCAGTAATAAATTCATTTCAAGATGAAGATGATGTCAACGAGGCTGAGAACGTACTCATACAGAGAATAGTAGAAATGGGAGTATCTAGAGGTGAGGGAAGAAAAAATAAATTGTTTGGAAAGTCCTGAAGATCACACAATCAACACCTGACTGGGACTCTGAGTCTACATACACTGGGGTGGCTGCTGGAACGGAGGGCGGTGCACTTATGGGAATTCCCCCCGTGCTACGAAGTCAGTTTCTAATCAAGAATCACCCACAAACATACATACATGCACACACGCACACAAACGCCCACAGACATACATACATACACCCATACAAACACCCACAGATAGACATACACACACGCATACAAACACCCACATAAAGACATACATACACAGACGCACACAAAAACTCACAAACATACATACACACACGCACACAAAAACTCACAGACATACATACACACATGCATACAAACATCCAAAGATTATACATACACGACAACATGCACACACATGCGCACATCACACACACATATATACACATATACATACATGCGCAAAATCATATATGCAGGTCACTCCAAATTTGCAATTTTCATTATTTCTATATACATGGTGAGGCTATATCTTTGGTTTGAACTTTAGTATAGCAAATGGCAGGTTTAGATTTCAAATTACAATGTTTTGTATTTTTGTGTTATTTTGTGTGTGTTCTATTCAATTTAAAAAATACACATTGTATACGTGGTGGTAATAGATAAGAGCTGTCTTTATTTCCGCAGCATTTATGATCATCCCTTAACTCATAGAATTCTACAAGCCCATTAGATAGGTATGGACATTGATTTTATTTACCGTATGTCTACTGAAAAGTTCTTTTCGATCTTTATGAACACGAAAATAAAGTAGTATTATATTGCGCATATATATATAGCTAACAGGAAAATATAAAGCGAGTGTGATGAAAGATTGTAAACTGCTCAGAAACTCCCTGTGAAGAAATTGGATATTTTGTTCTCCTCGGAAAATTATGGAGCCCTCCCTCCTTTAAAAAAACTATCTTTGTTTCGGTTGGGGGGGGGGGGGCATCCCTTGGGATTCATTCAGTGCTCCCGATGGTTGCGTTCCTGCAATCTCTCCTTGCTATTCGCACACCACGTGGTGGTTGGTCGTAGAAACATTCAGCTGTGGTTATAAAAAAAAGCATCTCAAAATGCGTAGAGGTCTGCTTTTATTGTACTCGGATTTACTCCATTCGTACCCTGTCCCTCTCAGTAAGCGGACGCCCACTGTCGAGAGTAAAACTCATACCACGTGTTATATTACCATTAAACTGTGGATTTTGCTGTGAAATAAAGAAATAAGTGCTTACTTTATAAATACTCACATCTATAATAATCAGAAATATAGTCATTGATTGTATAGATTCGATCAGCAACGCTGCAACTACACTATACAACTACACTATACAACTACACTATACAACTACACTATACAACTACACTATACAACAACTACACTATACAACTACACTATACATTGACTCTTGGACAAAACTCACTAGCGACATGTATCTATAAGATATAGTCTAGCGACATTCATCTATAAGATATAGACTAGCAACATTTCTTTATACGATATAGTCTAGCGACATTCATCTATAAGATATAGTCTAGCGACATTCATCTATAAGATATAGACTAGCAATACTTATCTATAAGTCACAGTGACATTTATGTGTAAGCTATAAACTTCCGACATAATGTCGCGAAGTAACAGATGTGTTATTTCTGTGACCACAAATGGAAGTTCAGTTTGGTGTTTCATGATTATTCGCATGGAATATGTTTTTTCTTTCTGTATGTGTTAGTTAGAGATCGCGGAGTAGCCATGTGAATTTCCTGATACAACACTGAGACAGGATTAGCAAACCGTCAGTGAGAGTACAATGTCTCGTAGTAAAATGAAGTGTATTCTGGAGACAAATAGGCAGATTACATAAAACATGCTAAACTTTTAACATGAAGATAAATATAAAGAATGTAATGAAGATAGGAAGAACAGAAATAAACACCAACATATATATTGGAAACAACAGACTTAAGCAAGTGACAGAATCTACATACCTAGGACGCAATATAACAACAGACGACAAGAGCACGTAGCATAGAAATACACAATAGATGTTGTAAAGCATACCAATCCCTAAGACACATGCCATCAATCTTCAGAAACAAAAATGTAGATTTAAACATCAAAATAACACTATTCACAGTAATTATTATACCAACGCTGTGCTACCAAAGCCAAACATGGTCAATGACAGCCCAAGACAAACGTAAACTTGTGACAGTTGAAATGGATTGCTTACACAGAATCCTAGGAATATCGCTAAGAGACAGAGTGAGAAATGAAGACATTAGACAAAGAACCGGCACCACTCCAATCTTGGAATATATTAAGAGACGACAGATAAAATGGTTTGCACACATCAGCAGACTACAATCAGACATCATACCTCATCAAGCCATGCTACACAGATACCGTGAAGCAAGACCTATAGGCCGACCACGAAAACGATGGACCACCGAAATGAAAGAGGCGACAAACTCCACAATATACTCAGCACACACGAGGGCCATCTCCAGAAAACTCTTTTACCCCTGACGTTCATTGGCAACAAAGGGTGTAGCGAATAGACATACAGACAGACAGGCAGGCAGGCAGGCAAGCAGGCAGGCAGGCAGGCAAGCAGGCAGGCAGGCAGGTGACAGACAGACAGACAGACAGACAGACAGGCAGGCAGGCAGGCAGGCAGGCAGGCAGGCAGACAGACAGACAGACAGACAGACAGACAGACAGACAGACAGACAGACAGATAGATAGATAGAGACAAGCGATATTGTTTTCTCTGTCAGCTGTTTGAGATCAGCACACAGAAATACTCTTGAGAACGAGTCAGTAAATAATGTACGGGAAATTCCAGCAATGATTGTTCACTGACACCCCCTACCGTGACGTACGGTGCTATCCTTTCTTGTATCTAAATGTATGTGGATGATGTCGATGACTCGTTGACGTTTGTTTGCCAAGCCGTGCACTATGTCGCTAAAATCTTTCAGATAACTTCGCATAGAGATATAAGCTGGTAAACCCAGTTTTTGAATGAGTATGCAAGGGTGGTCTTTCTTCAGTCGTAGTCATGTCGTAAAAATCGTTGAATGTAAAAAATATTTGTTAAAATATATGGGCATATCTGTTTCAATGTCAGTGTTAACGATGACGGATGAGAGATGCGTGCTGCTTCTCTGTAACACAGCACCGCCATGATGTATAGAACATATTTAATGAGATGCAAATTAATGCGTTTGTGGAAATTCGTTTAAGAAAGAAAGATTTTTTTCAGATTTCAAATATTGTCAAATTGGATAACTAAATGTGTTTTTGAAAAAGTAAAGTTTTCCATTTTTCAAGCTATTGAAGAGTATTGGGTGTCATGCTGCTTTTCGTCTGAGTGAAAGCACCACTTTCCTCTCTGATAGTCTCCCCCCGCCTTTAGCCGTGAAAGCCCAGGAACTCCTGATGTGTCTCTCAACCGACCCATCTGTATATATAATTATATCACCTTTCCTGGAATTCTCACTGATCAGAGCGAGCACCTCCGACTCGAGCACTGTCGGAAATCATTTCCTGCACTCTATATTGAGCGCTATTAATCCTTCGAAGGCTGTTGGATAATCCGAGGGCTCAAGACTCCATTCGGCACCAGGTAGTACATCCTACAATCTGCACACGCTCTGTATAACGTCCTCTGCGCACCCCATCCACGACTTTCCTCTCTTTAGTCGACTGCCTTTGACTTTGATAATTTCTGGGTGTAGAGGGTGCTCTTTATCAGCGGTGATTTTTAGGTAGTCCCGCGCCCTGCACATTTGTATTCTTTGCTCCGCAGGTGAGCAATCAAGTAGGTGAAATGGAACAATAATGCAACCGAATAAATTATATTGTGTTTCTTGTTACTCTTTTATTCCAATATGTCACTTTCTTCTAGACCACACAATTCCATGCAGTTTTCGGCAATACTATTGTTTACTCTGTACTTGTCTGTTCTTAATTTGAACACAACCTTTTTTAACGAAACCTCGACTTTGTTATATCTTGCAGTTCGTCTACTTATTACAATCTTACACACACACTATATGTATATATATATATATATTAGAACTTTACAATTAAATGTAAAATAAACGAAAACTTGGGTCTTGGAACGAGCCCACGAACTGTTGTTTCAGTAACCATCATTCATTTTACTGGGTTGTCATGTATGTGCTTAACCCCTCTCAACGGACATAAGTCACCAGTGTTTGCTATAATCCAACAAGCTATAAATAAAGGAGCTGCGGTATCAGTGCTTTTTTAAACAACAACAAAATTCTATCGGCAACACTGTAATGTACCAGTTTCGGTTCACAATTCCATCTTGTCGTCACACAATACGTTGAATGATGAGAATATTGCTCAGGACACATAGATCGACTTAAATCGACACTTCTCGTGTACTTATTAAAACGTACTGTTGTAAAAAAACGGCCAGATTTCGAATCCAATATCTTGGTAACTGATAGCTTTGAATGAGATAGTAGTAGTAGACCCAAGCTCAAATCCCAGCTTACTATTTTCCACACTCAAAAATGTAACCCAGAGGCACTATTTGGCATATATAAACCAATGGTACCGTGAGTGGTAAATATTGACGGCTAAGAGCAAGCTACTTAATCGCTGCATGACAACAGATAGGTAGGATGTTACTAAGTGGGTTTACCCTAATCAAAGTTATATACATTGTTCTAAGAATAGCTGTAGCAAATTAAACATAGACACAACATAGACACAAACATGGACACAAACATAGACACAACATACATACAAACATAGACACAAACATAGACACAACATAAACACAAACATAGACACAACATAGACACAACATAAACACAAACATAGACACAACATAAACACAAACATAGATACAAACATAGACACAAACATAGACACAACATAAACACAAACATAGACACAGCCTAGGCACAAAACATAGACTCAACATAGACACAAACATAGACAGCGGAAATGGCAGAAAATGAAGGTCCCACAATATCGGAACCAACGATGAAATATCGTAATCATTTCTTCACGGACATCCCGGGTTGATCCCCCACAGAAAACATGCTAATACGAATCTGAAATCACACATGAAAACATGCTTACACACATATCAACACGCACATGCACACTTACACACATAGCAACACACATATCAACAAATGTTATAACCACCAAACATCTTAGTTCCAAACTAGCAAACGATTGCTAGTAGTTACTTCTCGTCTGAAACATTTTTTCTACCAGCAAACATTCCAAAGCTTATCGACTATACAAGACTGCGGATCTTGTTTAAGCCCCGCTGTTTGGAGTGTCAGTTTTCACAAGTTATTAAATGATTCAAGTCATATTTTTACATTGTGGAGTCTATTCTCAAGCCGATCTTCAAACTTCCACCTAGTTTAGTTCGTGATTTTGTCAATAGGTGATTTCTTTTGGTATCTCACGGAGTCCACAAGTAACCAGAGAATGAGCAACTTCGAATGTTGGAGAGGCATACGCTATGTTTGTACTGTAAATCAGAAACAGAATACAAGAATGATGTTTGTACTGTAAATCAACAACAGAATACAAACATGTTATTTGTACTGAGAATCGAAGTGATAAATAGTTAGTGCACTAACTTCCTATACCGGTAGTCCAGGGTTCGATTCCTAGTTCAGTGTGGGAATATTAAGCTGTTCACAAAGCTGTTCTCTTCTTAACCTAAGGAACCTACCGTCAGAACTAATATGTGGAAGTAAAAATACCCTTGTGTACATTGTAGGAGAGTTGACAGTAAGTTCTCCCCACATACTCAACTCATAGAACTAGATATTTTGATCATCGACCACCTACAGCTGTACTAACTGTCTATCTATACGCTGTGTCCCTTGTTTGCCTTGCGGCGTCAGGGGTGGAAGAGTTCTCTGGAGATGGTCTTCTTGTGCGCTGTTTGTAAACTTGTTCCTGTGGCTTCTTTGATTTCTGTGTTCCATCTTTTACATGGTATGCCTCTGGCTTTATAACCGTTATGTCTATGTGTCATGGCCATTTGTGGCATGCTATATGTCGGTAGTCTGGAAGCGTGTGAAAACCACTTGATCTGTTGTCTTTTGATGTGTTCCAATACTGGTATTGTTTTGGTTATCTGTCTGATGTTATCGTTTCTAATTCTATCTCTTAATGACACTCCGAGCATTCTTCGTAGACATGTCATTTATGTTGTCACTATTTTTCTTTTGTCTTGTGCTGTCGTTGTCCAGGTTTGGCACTGGTAGCAGAGTGATGGAATAATAATAGTCTTGTATAATGCATATTTAGTGTCTATGTTTACATTTTTGTTCTTCAAAATACGTGTCATCTGTCCTAGGATCTGGTATGTTGTGTTACATCTATTTTGTATCTCTTTACTTGTTTTCTCTTCACTCGATATAATGCTTCCTAAATAAGTGAACTCATTTACCTGTTTAAGGTGTTTATCATCGATGGAGATAATGGTATTTCTTTCTCTCTTTGCTATTGCCATTATTTCGGTCTTTTCAATATTAATCTTCATGTTGAATTTTTGAAATGTTGTGAGGAGTTTGTTCATATGTTCTTGCAATTGTTCATCTGATGTTGCTATTAGTACTTGGTCGTCTTCAAAGAGTAGTTCGTTCAATTTTTCTTTTATGTTTACTTCTTCGTTGGCACCTGTTAGTTTACAGATGTGGTCGATATATACAGCTGTACTAACAATAGAAGTTAATGTAATAGTCAAAGTTTTTGGCATTTCCTATTCGGGATGTAGCCATAATTCCTCTTTCTTTAGTTATAGTAATTTTCTAGGCATTATAAATACTGCAGTAGTTTGCAGTAGCTTTCTTAACTGTCCGGATGCACAACTGCCTGTAGCAGGATTCGAACCCGCTGTTTTGGCCGTCACGGACGCATAATCGTCGGAGTTGAAAATGTCCTTGAATTAACAACATACAAACGTCCAATTCTGTGCTCGAGAAGTCATTCTTTGAAACATTGTCAGGGACACTCAATCAATCAAGTGACAGGCCGACTGGCGTAGGCGATTATATTTCTCCACGATTCTCTGTCTCTTGTGTTGTCAATAAGCTCGGTTGGTGAGCTTCTACTGTGCCACGATACAAGCCCATCTAGTAACTGTTCTCTCTGTCGTCCCCTATGTCTTCTCCCTTTGATCTTTCCAGTGGTTATTAAGTGTTCAAGCTGTGTTCTTCTCAGCACATGCCCTAGAAACCTTGACTGTCTGCCTCTAATGTTTGATATGATTTATCTTTTTACGCTAGCATCAATGACACTAAAAGGGACACTAAAATTGCTTAATAAAGCATATGGTAATATCGCAATGAAGAAATAGCAAGTAAAGGTGTAGCAAATGCGTTTTCATGATGGTCGACACATTGCGGAATTATGCTGCGTAACAATATGCCGACACATCGGTCGCTACTATTAAAGTAGTATCTCGAAAAGTACAATGTCATTACCAAGGTATCGATTTCATATTCTCCCTACCGTACACCTGCTGATTTTCTCATGTTCCCTCTACTGAAACCAGCACTGAAAGAACAGCGATTCAATGATGAAGATGCCGTTATCACCAATGCGACAACACAGATGAGAGAGCTGCCAAAGAATGGGTTCCACGAATGATTCCAGCAGCTATATGCGCGTTGGCAAAAGTGTGTGGTTGCCGAAGGGAACTACTTTTAAAGGAAATTCAGCGTAGAACATTATACTGTTACTTATTTATAAATAATCCATTAATTCCAGGAATAATTTGAAGCTACCTCGTACATTATACAACCAACTTCCATATTTTTCGAGTCGCATATACCCTTCCTAAAACTTCTTTCTTAATCTAAGCTTTCCAACAAGCAATGCTAATATTTTATTAGCACGAACACGTGAAAAGAACTTTAAATTACAACGTGCAACTATGTGAAGTGAAGATGAATGTGATAATTACGATTTATTTCATCAAATGTAAAGTGATGCCTATATCCGCTGACTAATATTTGCATAATAAGATTTTATTACTACAAGTAATACTGTGTTTGCCCAGTGCATCTGTTTCGTTGTATCACAATTTACATCAAATCTTTCATCTCTGAGTTATTCCATATAAATAATGTAGATCGTTGGTGAGCAATACACGGCCCGCGGACTAAATTCTGCTAGTCAAATCATTTTTTTATCCAACCCGCCGGGCTGATCTAAAAGTACTATCTGTGAAGGGCTCAGATTTTTGAAAATCACTACTTGGTATTCCATGAGCCTAAAATTTGCTTTTTGACTCCTTATCGAACGAAAGAGGAGCGCGGTAGCCTAGTTGATAGTGAGCTTGCCTGCTATTACCGGGTTACAGCGTGCCGGGTTCGAAACCACGTCCGGTCATTTAAATAAATCCTAGTAGGAAGGCTGCATCTTAATAAAGGGTTTAAAAACCGCAGAAGATTGACTTCACTGTACTCGGTTTCCCATATGTACTCCGTCACTCTCAACGAAGCGGCACGCCGCCTGTCGAGAGTACCGCTCATAGCACGTAACTCCGTAGCTTCAAGTGATAATCCACAGGGATCTCCGAAACAAATCCACCTTATAAACAATACGACACGAGCCGAATTCGAATCCGTGACCTCTTGAACACAAGGCCAACAGCTTAACCACTACACCAGGGAGATCCCCAAATTGCTGCAGCTTAGTACATGAAGAGTTATCTTTATTTCCGACAGCAGATTACATGGGACCTACCTTTACCTTTTTTTTTACCAAACGTAAAAAAAGATAAATCAGGCCGTCATATCTAAAACGATTGCTCACTCTTATATAGACAAATACTACAGATGTACTATTGAGTTGTGCAATGTACGAATAAAGTGTGCTAGATATACCATAAACTCGTACGTAGAATTCGAAGAAGTAGCTCGTACGTAGAATTCCAAGAAGCACTTGTATGTTATGTTATGTACCTCCAGGGCCATAGGCGGCGCATAGGGCAGAAACCATAGCCTTCCATTTCTGTCTATGTGTTGCCAGGTCTTTCAATTGTTGCGTGTTGTTTAGGTTTATTGACATGCCTTCTCTATTAATGGTTCTTCGTAGAGTTTCTCTAGGTCTCCCTCTTCTTCTTACTCCAGGTGGCACCCAATATAGTGACTGCTGGAAAATTCTTAGGCTGTTCATTATTAGAACATGGCCGATGTAAGTCCAACGCCTTTGTCTAATGAAGGAAGATATATAGGTTTGTTTGCTTTCCTCTCTTATAGTAGTGTTAGATTTAAAGTCACTCCACTTAACATTCAGAATGGTACGTAGGAAGAAGCACCACGATCAAGATTTACGCGAAGAATGCTAATGTTGTTGTATGTTACCGGGACACGACTCCTTGTCTAAAAACAATAATATAAACAACATTTGAGGACGGAAGACAGACTGCTGTTAGAGAAAATTATGCATTAACAACATCAGAGCCGTGCAGAGCTATGATACAGAGAGGCAACCGTATCAGGCGGCGCAGTAATCAGGTGGCATAAGCAGCACAATCAAAATACAATTTGAACAATTCTTTCTTCTTCTTCTTCAGTGCTCAAACTCCCGATGTATCTCTCTTTCAGCAGGATCATTGCCCTACTAGATTTCCATCAGGATGTAATCCAGAGAATGAAAATGCAGTGTGTCTCTGTTTTATTTCCGCCAATGGCCTGACACATCCGTCTTCGGTGGATGAACCATTCAATAATATTTTTTTAAACATTAAGTGGCAGTATTTCGAAGACTTGCTTCATACTGTGAAAATATACCGCAGGTCCCTGAATAACACCGTGACATGAACAGAATTTGAATTATATACATTCTTCTTCATCGGAGAAGATCGCAGAAAATGGAAATATTTATGTGTCAACACATCCTCCGTAGCAGTGCCGCAACACCCCTACGATCTTAATGGATCCTGGGATATAACACTAATAATGGTTTAATTTGATTTTAGCAAATATTAGGATTTGTATTGAGATTACTTTCAGACGACAGTCCACGTCATTTTTTAGTGTATTAGTAGATGTATTCGTGGTTTCTACAAATTCAAGAATAGTCGATTATTAATATCCTACATTGGGATGCACTTACGAAACAATAATTATATATTATAAACAATAAATATATATATATATGTTTTTTTTGGCGCTGGAAGGGAGCAAAGAATAGGAACACTATCTACCTTAGTTGCATGTCGTAAGATACAACTAATGAAGTTATAGGGTAGCCTTAGCTGTCCAGTCACAAATGGGGTCTAAGTGACCCGAAAGTTATCCTGAAATCGGATGTGTCAGGCAAAAAGGCTTAAATAACGCAACAACGCTATAAACCATGATAGCGTACATTCTGTTCTCCGGACTACATCCTGTAATATGCAGGAATCTGAAAACGAACACAGAAGAATATAGTCATATATATATATATATATATATATATATATATATATATATATATATATATATATATATATATATATATATATATATATATATATATATATCTTGCAAGATCGTATTCTACTATTAGCTAGTCCAAAAGCTAGTCCTAATGCAGTTTGTATGTTCTATACAAAGCCGACGCCTTTTCTATGTTTGTCATAGATCCAACAGTATCTTTGCAAAGGTATTCTAACTTAAACACGATTTTCATTCCACATTCGTATGGACTCCTCTTCTGTCCAGGTATGTCACGTAAGGTTTGTGCCAAATAGTGAATCTCTAGACGCCGCCCTTCAAACCAACTCTTATTTCAATAGCTTAGTAAAATCCTGTTAAATCTGTCTTACACGGCAATGAGAGCCCCCCAGCATTGTAAAACCGTATCCTCTTAGGCCTGACTCAGTAATTGTAAACTTTGCATCCACTTGCTACCCTGATTATCGCCCATATTGCTTCTTTATTGATTCTTATTTGTAAAATCTTTAGCATTTGTGTACTGTCTCCTTGTAGTTACTCTTTCATGTTTTATTCATTGATCATGGTACAGTGGGATCTCATTATAACAACTTAATCCGGACTGAGAAAATGTGTATGTAATAACAGAAATTCGTTATATACAATACAAACAATATAGAATAAATTTAATTAAGGATTTTGAAAAGTGGTGTTATATAGGGAAATTTGTTATAAAAGATTGCGCTATACAGGAATCCCACTGTATTCCATCACACTTGCCAGGACACATTTAAGACTTGGTCAACTAAAGGTAACACAGTGTTATATCGAGGTTTCCTGTGTTGATTACTGTGGCAATGTCTAAAGGAACACAAGACAGCGGAAAAAAGTCAAGCATGCGTGACTGGTTAGCTTTGAGCTGGGAAATCAGCGAGAATGCACAAGAAGTAGGTCTTTCCTACTGATGCACTACTAGCGATATGGTTGCAGACTTCATCGTACAGTGAAAGTGGTATAAGTACTCAGCGTATTAGTACCACTGCTGGAGGTGGATGTGTCAAGTCATTGGCTCAAGAATAACGGTAACACAGCGAATTTCCGTTCTCTAGGTTGCATTTTCTTGAACATATCGTAGGACCATTGTCCTGTTATAAGAGAGATCTAGTAGGACCATTGTCCTGCTGTAATAAAGGACAAGTAGGAACAGTATAATATTATGAGAGGAATCTAGTAGGAACATTGTCCTACTATAAGAGGGATCTTGTAGGAACATTGTCCTACTATAAGAGAGATATTGTAGGAACATTGTCCTACTATAAGAGAGATCTTGTAGGAACATTGTCCTACTATAAGAGAGATCTTGTATGAACATTGTCCTATTATAAGAGATCTTGTAGGAACATTGTCCTATTATAAGAGAGATCTTGTAGGAACATTGTCCTACTATAAGAAAATTCCACTGGGGGTTTAAGTACACGCAAAACAACAATAGTTATAACGTAATATTTCGTACAGGATTGTCCTACTCTTCTGTATTCGTTCTCAAACTCTAGCTAGTTAACGGGATGTAGTCCGGAGTACGTCGGGATCCGCGCTTCAAGACTTGCGTGATTAAGCGTAGTGACACACGCTGCAATTCACAATAGCGAATGTTGAACAAAACAAGTTACAAACTTGCCTGCTGCCCGACGTTCATAATAACAAGAATTGATACGTATATTTCTACATTACTTATAGTACTCCCTGTTGAATATAGGAAATAAAAGCTAATAGCTAGTAATTCCTGGGGTTCTCAAACAAACAAATATTACATATAGTAGCATTCCTAATCACACAATGAGTTGAGAAACGAATTACTCAATATTACATTTCCAAAGGTATGTTTGTAACATTTCTGTTTACGTTCCTAATCAAATGTTTATTTCATTTCTAATGTTTGTTATGTTGATGTTAACACATTTGTTAAGTTAGTGTTAACATGTTTGTTAGATTGATGTTAACATGTTTATTAGATTGATGTTTGTTTGTTTGTTTTTCGTTCGCTCCATTGTAACCATCACGGATATCCGTGCGATTTCCGCCGGAGCGTGACCACGTCTATAGCATTTGTCTTATGTTTTCGGTAACAGATACCTAACACACGTCTATAGCATTGTCTTATGTTTTCGGTAACAGATACCTAACACACGTCTATAGCATTGTCTTATGTTTTCGGTAACAGATACTTAACACACGTCTATAGCATTTGTTGTCAAACACCTGGATCCTTCACTATAAGTCTGTAGTTAGAGCCCAGAACTCACAGCCATATAAAAATATTTTTTAAAACCAACATATTTATTTATATATGGTAAGTTTATGTTTACGCGTATTTGTATCGCCTTTTCTATGAGTAGCGCTGGTTAAACAGATGATCTTACACACAATTTACTCACCCGGCATGCAGTTACAATCTGGTGATCTCTTGTGTATAGTCCTGTGTGCTTGTATATGCTGCAGAGAAAACAAGCAAAGAATTAACCAAAAATTATAAAGACTAATAGTAAGTAAGAAATCTTATTGGACAGACTTGGTTGAACATGTACATATGAAATAAGCGTTATGATAAATGTTCTAGATGAGATTTGCATTTTGGGCTGTCAATAAATTACCTCAAGAATTGTTCTGAAATTTTTGATAGTTGTTCAACATGTTTTGCGTCTTCGACGACACAGCAACCATCCCTAACCCTAACCCAACCTTAAAAAAAAACAGATGCAATTTTAGTCCACAGTTCCAACGTTTGTATTCTCAAGCTACTGTGAATATGGAAACTACAACACGTAGAACATTCTCAATATCTCAATTACAAATGATGGCAGATGTGAAACAGAAGTTAACAGAAGAATAAGAATGGCTAAGTATCTTCAATGAAATGAGGAAAATAATAACATCTAAACAAATTACACACAAGTTAAAATGAGAGCTATAAAATGCTACATCTATTCCATATTAATGTATGACTCGAAAACATGTCCAATAAACACATAATTATATATAGAAATGGTGTCTTTGACATGCGGATACATAAAAGAATGGGAAGAACATCATGGAAAAAGTATAAAAACCGACAAAGAAATTATAACACCATTTACTATGAAGAACGAATGAATAAAGGAGATAAAGATCAAATAAATAATATATTCTGTACATATTAAAATATATGACGCCTTGTTGAATACCTTACTTGAAGGTAAAGTCGATGGGACCGTAGCAAGAGAGAAGTAGATACAAGCGGGAGAGTAACATATCTAAATGAACATGTTACAGTCTAGTAGAGTGCTTCCACCAAGACACGCGAAAACGGATTTTGGAGATTTGTTGCAGCCAATCTTCGTTGCGGAAACGGCTCTTAATGATGATGCTGAATATGGACCGATGTTTGTCAGGGTGACATAGAAACACGTGGAGAAGAGAGACCATGGAAGATTTCACAGAGATAAGAATCACATGGAATGATACTGTGAACATAGTCAAGGACAGAGACAGCTGAAAACTTCTTGTCCGTGGCCTATGCACTTTAGCATGTGTAATTATCCTAAGCTCTAAACAGTGTGTTTTATTTATTCCCGAATGAATAATGGTAAGATGATGAGGTCACGAACGTGAGTGTTTGTATGAGCAACCTAAATATCACTGCCTGTATTATTTTATATATGAATATATTCTATATGAATATATTTTATATGAACATATTTATTTTTAGAAACACAGCTTCTCAAGCAGAATGATATGTGGGGGGGGGGGGGAGTGGGTGTAGCTGGAAATAGTGAAAAAGGCGTGTTTTTTTTAAATAGTACATCACAAATGGTATATAATTTAATATTAACCCTTTCTCCCCATCCATTCAAATTTTAGAATCGATAAATTATTGAGTGAGAAATGATGTCTCAAAGATGTTGAGGTGATCTCTGTTTTGTTTCCCTTAAACAAAATTAATTCAGACAAAAACGGAATTGTGTCATCCCATTTATAACAATTGGTAGCTCCTGTCATTTTCTATATAATTAATGTATTCTCCCATACTGGTAGTTGTTAAAAATAGAATGTAAACACCATTCGAACTGCTAGGTTGTTTAGCACAGGTAGATTTTGAATCGTTTTCACAAATATTTTCCTAAATTTGGCGTTATTTATAAGCGTAAACAATGTCAAGTGATAAAACAAATATTTATTTAGATCTAGGAAGCGCAAATTTCGCGGGAACAGGTTTACCGTTGAACAAAATCAATGTGAATTAGACAGTTCAAACATGTGACAAACATGGTGATACTAGGACTAATTTTTTGAAAATTTTTGAATTATTAAATTACTAAGGAACTATAATTCAAAGTGCCACGCCCACTCACAGTTTTATCTATGAAAGACTTATATGGAATTAGTGGTGAAATATAGGGCTATATATTTGAAAGAATCAAGAAACAACGAAGAATGTAGTTACAAAGAATTTATAGGTTACAGAATTTATCAGTTATAGATCTTGAAATTCTATGCAACGAGATTACATCACATTTTTTTTGTAGAAAATATGTCGTAAATTTTATCGAACAATAACACTTCATAGCGACACTTATTACACCATAACATTTCAAATCAGACTGAAATTTTTTCTGTTCTTGTTTACTGTTTATCTGCCTATGTCACAGACTAAAGGGATTGCTGTAGCTTGATTAGTTTAATTTTTACGTACTTTCAAATTTAGAAATTTTAAGTTAAAAAAAGGGTGATAGATAGCAATACGGACGTTAACCAAAAAGTATTTAAGATATATGATTTTCCTTAGTTCCTGCCAAGCATGTTCCATATATTTATATGTTTGTTGAATTTGACATAATTTGTTTTCTGAAAATTGTGTGAGAAGTGTTATGTATATTTCACACATGCATATTACCACATTTCATTGTTACAAATTCCTCTTCCAACTTATGTAGACATATGTGGGAGCCGCGTAGCGTAGTGATTAGTGCACTGGCTTCGCATATGAGTGGCCCTGGGTTCATTCCCCAGTTGACGCGGAAATATTTTCCAGTTCGCAACAGCCCAAGAGTCGACCCAGCCTTAAATGGGTACCGGATTAATCCGGGAAGTAAAGACTGCGAGGGAGATGAGATGGGTACCGCCCTCATTTGCAGAGCCTCTGAAATGGGAGATCGCTAACATGTCTTACATGACACTTGTGTCACCAACTTCAAACTTAGGACATATACTGAGGGAAAGAAGAATGTAATTACACATGCTGATGTCTCGTTTTAGGTTCTGGCGAATTTACAATTATTCTTTCTGTCAAATGGGGACCATTTGAACAAATAGATAGAAAAGGGGGTATGTACTCCACATATGTACTCCATCTCACATAACGAAGCCGCAAGTCAATTGTAGAGAGTACCAATCATAGCACGTAATTCCGTAGCTTCTAGCAATAATCCCCATAGTTACCTGTCTCGGGAATCTCTGGGGAGAAAAACAACTTTGCAAACAAGAGATCGCGAGCGGGATTCAGGCCAGTGACCTCTTGAGTTTAAAACCGACTGCTTAACCACTACACCACTAGAGTTAAAAACGAACTACTTAACCACTACACCACTATAGTTCAAAACGAACTGCTTAACCACTACCCCAAGGATATTCCTGAATAAAATATGTCCCAATCAAGGTCAACTCTAAGCAAGAACTGGTGCTGAAGACGGTGATACCAAGCCGAGAGGCGCACCAGCAACCATGGCATCACGCAACATGACTAGATAACCTGTCTTCACAACAAAAATATGTCAGTACTGCGTGCACTGAAAACAGAATAAACTGACCCGATTCAGAGAACTAACAGGAGTGATTTTGACCTTGGTTGTACCTTTCCCACTTTGATCTGAACGTACGAAAAAGAACTCTAGTATCATATTAAGCAGCGACGGTGTCAGGAGTATTCTACCTCAGAATAGAGTAAACGCCACTCTTAATTTTAAGTTGAGGATGGTAGAGTATCCTTCTGAGTGTTTACCTTCCACAACTGTGTCAGGTGTGCACCCATTTCTAGACCTGAATCGACTGGAAAGTGATGATTCCGGGAAGCGTTGATATGAATTTGTGAGACGATTTTGGGTAAGTTATCAGAAATCAATTTCGACAAGGTATATCATCAGCAACAGGTGCTGTGCCGGCTGGCGTAGGTGGTCATAGATCTCCACACTATATCACATAGATCTCCTCACTATATCACATAGATCTCCTCACTATATCACATAGATCTCCTCACTATATCACATAGATCTCCTCACTATATCACATAGATCTCCTCACTATATCACATAGATCTCCACACTATATCACATAGATCTCCTCACTATATCACATAGATCTCCTCACTATATCACATAGATCTCCTCACTATATCACATAGATCTCCTCACTATATCACATAGATCTCCTCACTATATCACATAGATCTCCTCACTATATCACATAGATCTCCACACTATATCACATAGATCTCCTCACTATATCACATAGATCTCCACACTATATCACATAGATCTCCTCACTATATCACATAGATCTCCTCACTATATCACATAGATCTCCTCACTATATCACATAGATCTCCTCACTATATCACATAGATCTCCACACTATATCACATAGATCTCCTCACTATATCACATAGATCTCCACACTATATCACATAGATCTCCACACTATATCACATAGATCTCCTCACTATATCACATAGATCTCCTCACTATATCACATAGATCTCCACACTATATCACATTGATCTCCACACTATATCACATAGATCTCCTCACTATATCACATAGATCTCCTCACTATATCACATAGATCTCCACACTATATCACATAGATCTCCTCACTATATCACATAGATCTCCACACTATATCACATTGATCTCCTACTATTTATGCCATGTGAGGTTGCTAAAGTGTCCAATATTTTCTCAAGTTGAAAGCATATAAATAAATCAAATGAAACGATTGCAACTAGCAATACGATCTACTTATAATAAAGATATCAGACAAAAATATAGAGTAGAGATAAGCAAAAATGTTAACAAAATTATAGCGGATTATTTAGATGGTTGGTTGACTGACTGGTTGTTTAGTTGGGTTATTAGTTGGCTGGCTGATTGGTTGCTTGCTTGCTTAGCTGTTGACTTGTTAATTGGTTCAAAATTACTCGCATGGCTGGCTGGTTTGTTAGTTGGTTGCTTGGCTGGCTGGTCGGTTATTTTTTGATTGACTGCTTAATTAGTTCTTTTATTGACTGGTTGTTTGTTTGGTTAGTTAGTCGTCAGAGTATTGTCAATGCACAAGTGGCACGTTCATAGATTCTCCGATCTCCCATTATGCTCCCAATTACACAATGACTGATAGTCTCAAACGTTTTCTGTTGGTTGGTGAACTTTATTGTAAGTTGAAGCTACATTATTATGAAGCTACACTTTATGATCAATTCCCAGGATCTGGGTGAAAAATTAATCATCACTCTCAATAATTTCTTTTGTTATAGTTATGTCAACTAATAACAGTTATGTGTCTACCTGCGTACACAGAAATTAGTTCTGTGATCTAATGACAATTATGTGTCTACCTGCTTACACAGAAATCAGTTCTGTCAACTAATGACAATTATGTGTCTACCTGCGTACACAGAAATCAGTTCTGTCAATTAATAACAGTTATGTGTCTACCTGCTTACACAGAAATCAGTTCTGTCAACTAATTACAATTATGTGACCATATTATACGGCTCTCTGTTAGCGTGGTATAGACACGTCTGTGAAGGTCAATAAACGGGGTTCAAATCCCGAGGCAGAAAATTGTGCTACGAGACCGTTTAGAAAGTAATGATAAACTACTGAACGTAAACACTGCCAACAGAATGCTCGGAGTATGGTCACATTCTGAATAGGATATGCTACCAATTATTTTTAACCGATTCGAAAAGGGTGTTAATATTTTCGATAATGTAAATATTGACGTCTAGAACATTGCAAAACATCTTTTGCTACCTCTGTATCCAATTTGCACAATTCTGAGCACACTTGCCACTTAGCTCTCACATGTGGTTTAATCAGCTGCAACATGCATAGCGACCTTAATCTGGGAGAACATCTCGACCAGTGGACAGAAAAGAATCGTAGGAAGAGCGAGCCACGCAATTAATGTCGTCACAATTAGTGTCTACCTACCCAAGCATTTGAAAACAGGCCTCAGTAGAGTACGCGGAAGATACCACTATCTGGCACAACGGATATAACGGAGGCTCTAGCGTAGCTGTGTGAATCGCACATAACACTGCGAGGCATTCAGAACGCCCTGGTCATCCACTCATCCTGAAGTAGTTTCAAACAGTAGCGACCGTGTCTTTCCACTGATGCTAAATATGTCAGGACAAGACACCTTATTTTTCTAAAACGCCTGTTACATTTGGTAAGGTAAAGGTAGGTCCCATGGCATCTGCCGTCGGGAATGAAGATAACTCTTCATGTACTAAGCCGCAGCAACTATTAGGTGGGGTGGCCAGTTCCCTTCCTTGATGTTTTTTTACCTTCCCTAACTCATGCGTCAGGTACTCATTTACAGCTGAGTCGACTGGAGGAGTGGTCGTGTCAAGTGAGAAATTACAACCGGGATTTTTTCTAATGTCCGGACGTGGTTTCGAACCTGGCACGCTGTAACCAGATGATAGCAAGCAAGCTCACTATCCACTAGGCTACCGCGCTCCTCTTGGTAGACTGTGCAAATGTGTGGGAATGAAAGGACACTAGCCTCGCCCCAAAAAAAAATCTATTGCGCCGCCGCCGCCGTGTTGAGAAATATGGGCGGTGTACAACAGACACATTTACCTCCACTCATGCTGTATCTTCTAGCTTGGCAGGCTATAGTGACAAGATGCACTACCTGATACAGAATCCTCACTAGAGCCAACATCCCAATCATTCATACAATTCTGAAGAAGGTTTAACTGAAATGGGCCGGACATGTATTCACATGCCTGACACACGAATCCTAAAACAACTCGTACATGTTGAACTTCTCAAGGGAAACACCTTTCTTCAAGCCGGTGGACAGAATAAACGCTTCAAGGACTCTCGCAAAGTGTCTCTAAAGAAATGTAATGGTCGAAGTCACATGCTGGGAGTCTGTGACTCAGAATAACATAGTATGAAGCGACAACGCCAGTAAATTTGCGTGTATCGCCGTGAAGCAACACATCTCAGAAATACAGATAAATACTTCTGCCCGAAAAGAGAATCATTACGTCTCATATATACAGAGAAATATTGCTGCCCCAAAAGATAAAAATAGACACACATGCACCCAATTCTGATCATACTTGTGCCAAATGTGGCGTTGATTTCTATACCATTAATAGACTTCTCAGTAATCTACTCACTCTAGAGAGTTGCAAGAACACAAGCCTGACACTTATGTCATCATCGTCTGTGATTACTGACTCTCTAATATAATGGATCTGTCAGGTACAAAAAACCCAGTTCTCTTAACTAGTTAACTAAATAACGTTTCTATGAAACCGCTAGGTACAAAAACATCAGTCCTGTCAACTATTTAGCAAAATAACTATTATATGGATCTACAGGGAAACATCAATCACGCTAGCTTAATAACTATTCCTATTGATGAGCTCCAAGTTTCGCCTTACCCTTAAACCACACAATTTATCATCATACATGTTTACTCTGATATATCTTCATTTTTCTCAAATCTTGTTCTCGTTTGAACTCTGGCACACTTCTATTTTGTGGGGAAAGTATGAGGTTACCGTCACGCGCTCGCTAAGCACGTGCTGGTAATTTATCTTTGACTGGGAAATGCATTTGTAGAAAAAACGCAATGTGGAAACTTCCGTCGTGTTATATTTTATTAGGGAAATTACAGTTTACACTAAACGGTGAAGGTGAGTGAAAAATAAACAGATTGTAGTGCGTGGCTGTGCACGTGTAATCACATCAACATGCAATTGATGGAATGTATGACCCCTTCAATTATTTCTTTGCCATGTTCCATAATGAATGAACTTAACGCCGAAGACGGATTGCCAGGTCCGTGGCCCCCCAAAAATGGCGACACGGCGCAGTTTCATTATCTGGACTACATCCTGCTGGAAATATAGTAGGACTAATACAAGAGAGATCCAGCAGGAGTTTGAGAATGTAACCTGAAGAAGAGGAAGAAGAAGAATGGATGAGAGAATGCAGTAAAACTATCCATCATATAATAAATAAATATCAGAAAAGTATTCCATGCTTCAGGAAGAAGAGCAAGAAAGATTAATAGAAATGTGACATGTCAAGCATGTAAGAAAACACGGTTAAGGAAGTTTGGGTGTAGTATTTATTGGAAGTCGTCCATAAATAGAGTCAAACATTTTCTGGCACTTTTCATCCTCCCTTGTCAACAACTGCTCAATATTTAAGAAGCCCACCCCCCCCCCCCTTTTTATATTTATATTTTTTTTTTCTAATTATATCTCCTGGTAATATGCTCACAAATTTCGAGTATTTATCTACAGTGGTACAACGCATAACGACACTGACATTATAAATCCTCACTATCTTAAGAAAGTCATGTGTCAAGAAAGGTGTCGTGCCCCGGAGATACACTTTGATTTCATTCTATCTATCTTTTTGACGTTTCCTTTACAGACCGTTGTCCTCACTGCGCAAGCTGCCCAGTTTCTTACAGTGTGATCTTCAGAAAGGTCTTCAATGGCAAATGTCCATCGTAGTCTTGATCAGCCTCTTGCTGTCGTTCCTGTAGAAGGTGGTACTACTAGTAGAAAATAATTGAAAATAATACTCATGTGGAAGACAGGTATTAATCTTTCTAAACCATTGTGTCTTTTTATATTGTCCTAAATATGTACGTTTGCGTATTTGGATAGTTTTGAGGAGCTAGTCTTCTTCTATGTTCCGGTCTTTGCGGACATCTGCGTTGGTTCATCTTTTTCCATGATATTCTTAGGACCTGTCTATAACTATTCATTTCGAATGTCGATATTCGATTTTCCGTTTTTTATAATTGATTATTTTTTTTTATATAAATATATTGTTCTTCTTCTTAGTTTTTCGATAAATATATTGTTCTTCTTCTTCTACGTTCGTTCTCAAAAACTTCTGCAGGTTAGCAGGATGTAGTCCGGAGATCAGAATGCTCTGTGTCTTAGTATACAGCTTTACTGCGATAAATGCACCTTTCGGAATGACACATCCGAAGTCAGCATGGCTTCTTATTCACTTATATCGGGTGGAACAGATATTCTATTCTTCTGCTACTTAGCAGAATCGCCATACATCCTTAGTCGCCCCTTGCATGGAAGGTAAACAGTGTTGTTATTCTTTGTCCTCCTTTCAAGCCCGTCAACACACAGGCTACAAATATTATATGCAATTTTGACCGCAACAAACTTCGAGTATTTGGGTACAAGCACAAGAGACTGCGTTGTAGAAATCAAGAGAAAAATTGCATGGCAACATGTCACTTGTCCAAATTAATCTTTGGCAAAGTACAGCTTTACAGCCAAACTATGTATGATCAGAAAATGCATATTTCCAGTTGCAATGTGCGGTTGTGATCATTGACATTAAATAAAATAGTTGCAATGCGAATCACTGCTATCGAAATGTGATACTACAGAAGAATATTACGTATACCATGGACAGCTAAAAAAGACAAATCAAGAAATGTTAAGATCACTAAAGGTCACAGAGGGCTTGCTCCTTAACAAAATCTTAACAAGAAAGCTATGTTTTTTGGTCATACAGAGATACATAACAGAGTGGAAAGATTAATAGTTAAAGGCAGAGTTAATGTCAACAGGAGAAGAAGGCGACCAAGACGACAATGGTGCTGTGATTATCAGAGGTAATGTCAACAGGAGAAGAAGGCGACCAAGACGACAATGGTGCTGTGATTATCAGATTTTTTATAAACATGTCTCTAGCTGCGGTAGATCAACTCGCACAGATTCACAGTGTTCAGATAATACATGAGGAAGACCACGTTCTGGTAAGAATGTCATATTATATATATGTGTATGTGTGTGTATATGTGTGTGTATGTGTGTGTATATGTGTGTGTATGTGTGTGTATATGTGTGTGTATGTGTGTATATATATATATATATGTGTGTGTGTGTATATATATATATATATATATGTGTGTGTGTATGTGTATGTATATATATATATATATATATATATGTTATCTATATATTTATATATATTGTCAATATTTCCAATACTAATATCCAGCGACCTACCTTTCAAAGTGGTTCGAAAGTTGTGATCGACCGTACAACCACGTTAAAAAATAAAGGGATGAAATGCCAATTAAATAGTCAATAGACAATCTAATGTGTTCTCCCAGTAATGAATCCGGGAAATGCACCCCGAATATTTGTTTTCTGGAAATGGAGCTTATATGTAGTACTGTTCTATTTTTTTTATTGAACAAACACTTCAATAGAGGTACTTTAAATTCGTACATGGCGACATGGTTGCGTCCTTATTCAGAAAATTATGTGAAGAATAGGAATTAAGGATTGAATTTACGATCCGTTTTGAAATTTAATCTGTGAGATGT